>JAMPIV010008732.1:892500-1053550 GCA_024509875.1 Oreohelix idahoensis
TAAGTCGTGGATTAACGACATCGGACCGCGTGGTTGCATGCCAAAAACAAGCTGGAACGGAGAAAACCCCGTTGCTTGATTTTGTACCCGCGATACGCAAAGAGACAAGCGGGTAGGACCCGATCCCAGTCTTGGGGATGGTCTTGAGTCATCTTACCCAACAACTGCTTGAGTGTCCTATTGAGACGCTCAATTAACCCATTTGACATCGGATGATAAATAGAACTAAGAGATCTGTCTATACCTAATGTCTTCATAACTTGAGACATGGATTCAGAAATGAACTGAACCCCATGATCCGACAAGATTTTCCGTGGAAAACCAATGCGTGAGAAGATTAACATCAATGCCTCTGCTACACTGGCAGATGAAGTGTTCTTGAGAGGGATGGCCTCAGGCCAACGAGTGCACATATCAATGCACGTAAGAATATGCGTATGCCCTCTAGCAGATGGAAGCATTGGACCAATAATGTCAATGGCCATTTTATCAAATGGTCTAATCGGGATGTCCGCAGCTTGAATAGGAGCCGCATGAAATGGACCCCGTACCTTAACTTCTTGACATATCAACAGGACCGACAATAGAGAGTAACATCTCTATGGACGCCTGGCCAGTAGAATGCCGAAAGCACTCTGGATTTGGTACGCGAAAAAACCCATATGGCCCGCACATTGCGAGTCATGAGCATGTCGTAATATACGAGATCTCATACAGGATGGGACAAGAATCTGAGAACATAAGGATAAATCCTTTTCCCGTATTACTCTAACCAAAATCCCATTTTTAAGTATAAAGTCATGTCTAGATTTTGCAAGTTTGTTGCTTGTATTCTTTTTGTTAACATACTGAAAGAATTTTTTTAATGAATTATCATTCTTTTGCAATGTTGCAAACAACTCCCGTGAAATAGGAGCATCATCATCACAAGTGGTATGAACAGTAGGTTCAATAGGTGTATCATGCGACATATTAGTAGCTTGCGCTCTAGTCACTACTGCATTTGCAGTTTGAATATGTCGCTCTTCCCATTCAGCTATTTGCTGAGGTGTACACTCTTTAATACCATGTATGCGACCCAGTATTACATCACAAATTGGGTTAGGCAGAAGACATGCTTGGATCTTTCCTGTAAAGAAAGGAGTATGAAGATCAATAATAGCAGTGGAAAATGTTTCAATTGTGCCACCAAATGTTACACATTTGACAACCCGGCCCGTGGCACAACTTGGGTTGATCAGCGAAGTCCGGACACCGATTGTTGTACAACCTGAGTCAAATAGGAGAGAGCATGAAATATTATTGACAAATCCCTTGTGAAACTTAAGAGAGCCCTGTCCCTGGTGTACTGACGCAGCAGTGGCTGTACAGACTGCAGGCAGGCTAGGCAAGGTATGTCCGCAACGCAGCGTCGTGATCGCCTTAGGCTGGAAAAGAGTCGAGCATTCTGGACAGTCTTTCACCTGGGAACAATCTAGAGAACAAGACATAGCATTGTGAGTTTCAGCTACTTTACCCTGTTCAATGTTAGCCTGTGTATCATTAAAAGCAACATTAGAATGTCTACCTGTATTATTCGACGATCTATCTCGTCGGCGCGATCGATTGTGATTTTTTGTCATTAAAATTGCCATAATTGTCGTTTCTGCTAGAGTTAAAATTTGGATTAGTCCGATAATTTGTAGAATGATCGTTATGATGTTGGTTAAAGGGTTTATTTCCAAAAAATTGTCTGTTTTGCGGACCCTGAGACCTTGATCTCCAGTTTTGTTTATTATAATGTCCTTGATTATTTTTAATTGTTACCAAAATCTCGCGATCTGTGAGTTTGGTTCCAAGAAACATTAAATGGAGCAGATTGTTGAAATTGCTTCCCTTTGTAAAAGTTATCATTGTTGAAATTATGATTATTTCCCTTATTGACATACCTATCAGCACTAAAAGAACGATTGCGTGAAAAATTGTTTTGTTGTGCTGCAAAAGCAACAGGCAATTCACTCTTAATCTGCGCGTTACTTAGATCCATGTTTGGGTGAGCAGTGCAAAAATTTTTTGCATGTTCTTCTAAGTTTTTCATTGATAAAGGTTTCCGTTCGTGTAAAAATGCGAGAAATGTAGGATTTACCGACGAAAGTACCTTATCGCGCATCAGTAAATCAAAGAGACCTTCATACGACTTTTCAATTTTGGATAATTCGATCCATCTTTCTAATGTTAGTCGTATCTGTGACAGAAAATCACTAAAATTGCTGCAGATTGAGGTAGTAATGTGTGAAATCTCAAACGATATTCGTTTTCTGTCATTTGGAATTTTTGCAGAAGTGCTGCTCTAAGAGCATTGTAGTCATTTTTCTCACCAATGCTGGTGGTATGATAAACTGCTAATGCATCCCCTGTAAGTAATCTGGATAAATATGTACAGTATAGAGCTTTATCCACGTTATAAGACCCACAAGTGGCCTCAAACCTATCTAGGAAGAATATTACGTCATCAGACGGGGGATTAAATTTTGGTAATTTAAGGTGAATTTCCTTAAAATTATCATGTCTGGATGAAGTTTGGCTTTCAAAAGTTCTCTGAGAATTAGATTCCTGAGTTAACCTAAGTCTCTCATATTCTGACTCTGCTAATTTCAGTTCATGCTGTCGTTTTTTCTCATTCTCTTCCATCTCAAGCTGAAGTCGTAATGTATTTTGTTCAGCTATCAATCTTCTTTCTTCCATTTCTTTTTGTTTCTGTTCCATTTCCTTGTGTTTAACTTCCATTTCTTTTCTAAGTCTTTCTTCAGCCTCCTTTTGTTTCTGTTCTGCCTCTCGCAGAAATCGTTTCTCTTCTAATTCAGCGGCTAATCTCATTTTTTTCTCATCTTCCTCAGCAGTTAATCTCATTTTTTTCTCATTCTCCTCAGCTATAAATTTCCTCTTCTTTTCATTCTCCTCAGCCTCAATCCTTTTTTGATCTGCCTCAAATTTCATCTTCTTCTCTTGTTCCTCAGCCTCAATCCGTTTTTGATCTGCCTCAAATTTCATCTTCTTCTCTTGTTCCTCAGCCTCAATCCGTTTTTGATCTGCCTCAAATTTCAAATTTTCCAAACGTAAAGTTTCCAATCTTCTCTGATCAGCTTCTATTTCTTGAGCTTTCTTATATTCTGACAGTGCAAATGCTTTAGCTTCATCAGGAGCCATCTGAAGAGCTTTTGCTTGCTTAATGAAATAGTCTAAGGTAGCCATTTCAATATTATTATGTAATAATACTACTTAAAAGTGTTACTACAACTAGTGTTCTTCGTTCCTGTTCTAGAACGGTAAAATCAATTTATATAATAGGCAATAATATTAATAATTAATAATGTAATTTATAACATGTAATGGTGTGAAAGCAGTAATGTGACAGACAATAGCAC
The DNA here is from genome assembly GCA_024509875.1 of Oreohelix idahoensis. Taxonomy (NCBI): domain Eukaryota; kingdom Metazoa; phylum Mollusca; class Gastropoda; order Stylommatophora; family Oreohelicidae; genus Oreohelix; species Oreohelix idahoensis. Next base: position 895,905 of record JAMPIV010008732.1, read on the forward strand.
AATAATGACACGACAAGATATTCAAAACAAACGAAGACGTTCGCAGAAATCCAATTAAAATAAAATGAGAAACTAAAATGGAATGTCGTAAAGAATTACGATGATAACTGCGATTAAATAATACACAAGACAATTGACAACACAGTGTAAAAAACATAGGTTTTGTAAAAAACTAAACGACAGGAAAGGTGAGATGGACGCGAAATACAAACAAAATTCATCATAAAACCAAGGTACAAGTAAAAATAGCTACCAAAAACAACAAGTAAACGTGACACTACAGCTAAAACAGACAGGTGTCACAGACCACCAGACACAGTGGACCTAGAATCCTTCTACGCTCACGCGTAGGAACATTCCACTGCGGGAAGTCTGCAAAATAATGTCCTACAGAACGTCTGACGAAGAGCCCGAATTGGCTTCGAGATGGATCTCGTTCGTCAGATCTACCTCCCAACCTCCCGCAAAGAATACACAACATATAACACATAACACGGAAAATATGAAAGTGGACATAATCAAATAAGGCACAGCTAATTGTAATAAAGTGTATAACGGATACAAGTTATACTTAGCTCGCGTGCAGGTAAAAATCAAAGTGCCTTGTCCCCGTGTATGTACGTTAGAGGATGCAATACTTCGCTCTGCGTATATCAAACTAGCTCGCACGTAATAATGATGAAGAGATGATCTCCAAGTAATCAGTCACTGTGAAACTTGACGTGGAGGTTGATTGAAGACCTTGAGCATTTGAGTTGATTTTGATACATATTCCGCTAGGATCCAAATTGAGATGATGTCGCCTTGAAAGTAAACATTCTTCTTTTCAAACGATCAATTGGATGGGTACGTTCCTGAAATTACTTCCAGACCGCACTGGCCTACCAGTTATTGTTGGTGTCGTTTTCATAGTGATGAATTGAAACGCGAATGGTTACAACGGAATAAATGTCAACAATGTTTTTTTCAAACGAAAACCAACAAGTATCTTGAATTGGGTGGACTGGTCAAGTATTGGCAGCACACAAGTCGTTGGTAACTTTACATAGATTTTATTCACCAGGACACGAAGTGGACAAGACGGACATCGTCACAGGTGCAAAGATCACACGACAACATATTAATTATTGCTGCTAAAGTTCCTGAAGATTCTCTTCTAGTAAAGACCTCTGTCCATAGACTAAGGATTACAAAACTGTTACCGTATAATATCCTTCTCAGTCACGACCGTTGACCTTCTTTCAAGGACGTCTATCATGGTAACGTATTCATACTCTGGGATGAAATCTTCCATATTACATTTGTTAAAATTCCCAGACGTTCATCCTACATAGCGTTGTACATCATATAATTTCACACAAAGTCATATACGATAATCCTATCAGTTAAAGGTTTTCAGTTGGCTAACCTCTCTTTACATCCGTGCCACGACTTTGGCATTGAAGCATGTACGGCATTTAAAACATGTGCATAAGGTAAACAATATAACTTCTTCTACTCGTAGGAATTCTCCGTCTACGATCCAAATCGTAAAGGCAAGCGACTCTATAGATCCATTCTAGGAATGATAAAATTCCCGCTAGATTAGTAGTAGAGCGGCCTTTTTATGCAGCATTAAAATAAGAAGTGGGCGATAACTTACGTGACATAACTGCGATTGGCTTCGACCTGAAGACCAATACAAATCACAATAATAAATGGCTTCCTTCAACATGCCATTGGATACACAATATAAAATTACAATCATGGACACAAGCCAGTTCCATGTTTCCACTTCAAAACCTGACGTCACAAAAAAACTCAACTAGGTTACACGTGCGTCCAAAGCAACTCACACAGCATTGTGCACGTCAGTGCGTGAATCAATCGAACGCACAAATAATATAACTATCTCAAGACTGGTGCGTACATTTGGTAGGACCGACGACTACCCCCTTAGGTAATAAATGTACGTAACAGCTCACATTTGTAATTTAATAATATAATGATTGTATCACTACATAGCGGTTCATTGATGTTTATTCACCGCTGTGCTTTGATGATTTTTTCTTCATAAATCATAAATTTAAGATATCTAATGCGAAATGATGATATGAATTTTTTAGGCATTGTGTAATTGCCAGAATTGTATTATACTTTGATGACACCTTCCTGGAAAAATATACTTGTAGAGAAATAATTTCTCTCAGTTTATGGGACACATTCTCACCAGTCGCTCCATAAGTCGACTTAGCCTCATATTAGGCGTTATAGGTATTCCTGATATTTTCATCTGCGCATTATTCATGCGTTGTGAGCCTATTGTACGTTGCTCCTAGATGTATTTCAAAAAAAAAAAAAATGTTCCATTTTTTTTTCCCGGGAGGTGTGGTAAGACTGTTACGTGCAGTCTTGGATATCTTACAATATTATACATTGGTATTCTTGTTATGTTCGCAAATATTTTGTAAACAAAATAGGTAATTTTTTTTAGTGCTTAAGGGAAAGTCATTATTGAGTTACTTCCCTTGAAAGTTGTGCCGTCTCTTCGATCGAACTCCGCGGATGAATCCATTTTACTGCGATTTATTCGTTGTTTGGGTAATAATAGATTGTTCTTGCTTCAGAATATCTATGACCTGAATTTATGTGTATTGTTTGTCTGAGTAGGACGAGTCTGTCTTATATCTGTATATCTTTACATATCTAAGTCGAACTATATGTTCTGTTGTCTCTAGAGAGGTCAAAGGCTATTCGGCGGATGTGTCGCTAGAGTGTGGTGTGATTTGGCTTCGTCCCGATAGGGACTGTGTTTTCTATGTCGGCTTGTCGCCGGGAAAAAGTGATCTCAGTATTGGTGGGGAAAGTGATAGTCGTCTAGACCTATCGTGTATGCTTTACCCCAGTGTTTATTCGTATTGCCAAGGAATGGCATTTTCATATTTCTGATACCAAGGTAATAATAGACACTCTTATGAACTCTCGTACGAAGCCACCATTTTCGATAGGTACGATTTGAATGTCTAAGAGAATATATTTGACTCGATGAAAACGACTTCGATTCCTAGCAGCACTATATCCTGTAGATTGCAGTCAATTGTTCATGATCAAATCTACAGAGCAATGAAATGTTTTATGAATGACTAACTTTAGGACAGATTCATTATCTGTATCCAAACGTGAGTGACAGCTCACGAGTGAAGCCATCTTGGAACCAAAACATGTAGTGACTTTCAAGAAGAGAAAAGGGATGCCCGTATTATCGCTTGTTTAGTCCAGAGATCACTGCTACACATGAGAACCCGTTATTAGCGGTTCAATATTATTATATGGAAAAATATGTGCTGAACATTATGTTGAAGAATCGTCGCTAGACGAGATTAGGTTTAGAAGCCATCTGAAATATTGTTTATAAGCTGACGTGCTCAGTCAGTGAAGTCAGATGATATGTATGGGCGATACTGAGGGCTTGGCTACTGACAGTCCTTGATACTATTATTCCACATGAGTGCCCATGTAACATAACATTGCAAGACCAGTTATCCACTGTACCATGATGTATTATGCCAACCTGTGATTTGTCACTATCTGTGCTGTCGAGTGTGTACGTCCAATTAAACTTTAGAAAAGGTACACAGTCGTTGGTGTCGATGACTTCCAGTCATACATGAGTGTGAGAAAAGAACATTTGTCAACACCACGAACCCTTATTAACATTCGCACATTATACACTCAATCCATGTCTACACACCACTGCGTAGGTCAAGTTGACATTCCATACACTACAGTGGAGCAAACAACACCATAGAGATCTTATCAACTGATGATGATGATGATGTCTGCTTCCATCCACTTATATCTATCTTTTGGTGGATATCATTTACGGGAATAAAAAAAACCAACTTTATCAACCTTATCACTGCCTTCAATTCTTCCATCTTGATGTCATGTTCGCCACAATTGGTTTCCTCTGCTGTGCTAGTGGTTACCATTTCTGAGGCTTGACCTTGCTCACTCACCAAGGAGCTCTGAGAATTAGTCTTTCCATCTTTCCATCACTTCCGTAGGAGCAGTAAGCAATTTGTCTTGTTTGTCTTTTGTAAATTTAAGAGAGCACCGTTTTTCCTTCCTCGTGTTCTTTAGGGTCTTGTAGAACAATTTCTGGTTTTCATGAGGTTTTCTTTTTCGAGTTTTTCTTCAAATTCTTCCCAGGATTTATGTTTTGCTGCTAGTACCTTGTTCTTTGCTTCTATTCTGAGTGTCACTTATTTCTGGTTTTTCCTGTTGTGCTTTTAGCTTCCAAGTATTGTTTCCATGCCTTTTCCTTTTCTCTTATTTTTACTTTAACTTCTTCTGTCCACTAAAGTGTTTTCTTTTCTTTCCTCCCAAGTAGGATTTCGCCAAAAGCTTCTGCTGCAGGTGTTTTTTTATGATGGTCTTGAATCCAAGCCAGATGGTTTCCAGGCCATCTGATCGTTCTTCTATGTTTCTCACAGCTATACTAATGGCCCCTGTTACCTAGTCTTAACTTCTGGCTCTCTCAGCTTGTAGGTCACCTGTCTTACTTGATTATTTGGTTTCTTGCGTCGTGGTGGGCAATGCCTAGACCTAGCAACCCTTTCATGTGTTCTTTTTATTGTCAGCAGGTAGCGATCGCTTCGAGTCTGGAGACTATAGCATCCCTAATATACTTGAATGAGCTGTTACTCATAATTGCATTGTCTTAGATTGATTTCACATTCTTTTTTGGTTCATTTCTGGTGTATGCCCTTAAAAGGAGGAATTTGTTGTATGTAATGACACGGTTTTTCTCAGCGCAGAATCTAATGAGTCGCTTTCCATTGTCATTCAGTGTATCTTCTCCATATCTTCAAATCACCCCCACTCCATCTAGTGTGGTCATTTTCAACGCACGCATTGAAATCTCCGAGGAGGATAATTTCATCGAGGCAGTCGTCCACTGTCTTTTCAAACAGTTCGAAGAATTCTTCTTTGACATCTGCTCGCTCAACTTCATTTGCCTTATGCACATTGACAAGGTTGACTATATTTTCTTCTTCTTTCAGATTTAGCTCCACAATTCGCTCCGATTCGGTTCCATCCTTTGATGTTATCTGTGTGGTTTTCGGCCACAATACACCCCCCCCCCCATCCCCACATTAGCGCTTTCGAGTGTTGGAATTCCACTGTAGAGCAGCATGTTGCCATCAAGATCTACGGTTATTAAGCCCTTTAGTCTGTAATCCGTGCCAGTTTGCTGCCTTTTAAGATCGCTCCGTTTTTCTCTCTATCGTTTCTTGTAATCAAATTTTAAAGTCAAGCAGGTAATTGGCACGTTGTGCATTCGCAGGGTGGAGGGGATGTCGCATTACGGCTTTCATGCATGCCAACTGTCTGGTTCACGGTTTTACCGGCTACTTCTTTAGATGCATGAAGCACTCAGTTCCAGTCAGAATCCCTCTTCCTTTCTCGGCACGGGCTCGTTACCGTCCTTGGCGATGTTCATGGCAACACCAGGTTTGAACAGGTTCCAGAGTTTAAGTACCTATGAAGCATTTTTGCAGAAAAGGAAGATTTTTGCAGAAAAGGAAGACTTAACAGAGAAATGGAAAAAAAAAACGTAAAAAAGCCAGCGCAGACACTTACAAACTGTCACCGCTACTCAAACATTAGAATATCAGCATATAAACTAAACGAGAATTGATACATAGTATATTCTTTACGAACTTTTTGTTATCAGTGTCAAACATGGTCCTTAACCAGAGCAAAGGACAAGAAAAATTATTTCGTGAAAGATGAAATGCTTAAAAAGGACCATTAATGTTACCAGGAGAGACAGAATAAGAAATATCGACATTAGAAAAAAAATTGTATCAACTACATCCTATATCAAATTTCTAAAGACATTGAAAAAATTAGTTTGGCCATCTCTCGATCAATTACCTCTACGCGGCTACAACCATAGAAAATCTGGTTTTGAGGCACGCGGAATACAAAAAGGCAGATGGGTAGGAAATTTTAAAAAAATCCGACAACAACACGAGCTCACATCAGTCAAGGCAACACACTTAGCTAAACAACAAAAATATCAGCTCCCCACGGTGTTTCACAAGAGTGGACTGAAAAAGTAAAGCAAGCTTATGGAGCCGGGGTCGGGGGAGGGGGGGGGGGGGGGGGGGGGGGGGGGGGAAGACTTCCAAAATTAGGCCCCGATTAAGCGCCCCTACCCCAACAATAATAGCCAATTAAAAATAATAAATTGATAAATACGCAGTTGTTCCCATGAGCAAGCAGTCTGATCCACTGAGATCTGCACAGCGAAGGCCAGGGGGCAATGGACCTCCAGCGTCTTCTGTCTTTTGACTTGATGGTGCATTCTGTTAAACGTTTTCCTGTTCATTTCAGGATGTTATCTTCCCACTTACAGAGTTGCCTTCATTTTGCACGTTTGTCTTACAATTTTTCCTTCATTATGATTATCAGTAAGATGTTGTGTATTTGTATACGACCAAAGTATGATGTCTGTCTTATTTCGATCCCACTCATTATTTATCTTTTCATTCCAATCTTTTCCAGGGCATCTTTAATTGCTTTCTTCTATTTCATGAGATGAGTTACTGTCGTAGATTTTTGATAGGTAATTATGATCGATTCTGGTCCCGTCTGAATAGAACTAGAACAAGTGGTGACTCAGTGAGAGATAAGGTAAAGAAATAGATTTCACGAGTGAAATGGTGAAAGGTAGAGTCTGTCCCTGGATTGAGAAGATATTCTAGTCCAGCCTATCATTTACGACTGAGATTTGTTGATCAGACAGTATACCTCTCTGTATATATTAAAGTATACACTATAACCACTCACATACACACACACACAGATAAGTGACGACAATTAGACGTACAAACGTGAAACTATATTAATGGAGTAGGGATTTTGGGACGAGCTGACCGACACAGGTAATTAAGTTTTATGTTAAGTTTATTTATCATAAAGAAAAGAACTTCACAACCTTTAATATCAAATATCAAAATATAAAATCATAGGTTACAGAATTAATAAAGAAATAGACACATAAGTGCAATCCCCTTTTGTTGAGACAAGATCCCACAAGGAGAAGTTAATTAACCCCCAAAAGGTCAAAAGATTAGCACTATGGTATAGGATTTGAATATACTGTCAATAACAGAGTTTTCTAATTTAATCTATTCTGAAATGAACAGTTTTAGCAAACATAAGAAGAAAAACAAAACAAAGTGAGTACATTGATTATACAATATAAGAATTATTAATTCCTGCTTTCTCTCGCTCTAACAGACATGTGGCCACATTTTCAATCTCGCTTACCTAATTGCTGATTTACAACGTATGGAACAGAACTCCTTGGTACATGTACAAATCCAGTGTTGGGTTTTTGGCAAGACAAGCCCCAGTTCCTTAAATTTACTGATTAATCCTCTTATTTGGGGAACGCTTGCTTTGTTTTTGTTACTGTTTATTGAATCTGTTCATGTCACCGCAATTAGTCCAGGTAGGAAAATACTTGAGATAAAATGTGCACGGGGTACAGTAGCTGGTAAATTTGATACTTAAGAGAATGTCAGGTAGGTAAATCTCTCTGGATAAATCCTTGCCACAACACAGTGGTTGGTAATCGGGAAATGTTAATATTGATAACTTCGCCACAGCGGGCTGAATGTAAATGAAAATGGAAAAGAAATCTGGGTAGCTAAATGTCCAGTTACTGTTATTCTTAGTGTCATATATTGGTACGTTCTAGGTGAAACAAGAGACCAACCCGGTCAACTTCGAAGACCCGATATATATTTTACCCAAGTTTTTTTCTATAAGAATGGTTTTAGACCACTTTGAAACAAGTGACCAACCCGGTTGTATTGTATTGGTTGGACTAGACTTAGACCCTTTTCTCAGATTAAGGTGCAGGCCGCTGGTAGGTTTTGGGTTGTGACCCGTACTACATTTATAGGAAGAAAAAAATACAACATTAACCACAATCTCAATTCTACCCTAACGCGCGTAAAGGTATAATTTATTTAACCACTCGGTTATTAACTTTGATTAGAAAACACAAGTGTATAGCTTATCGTTCTTATTAACCCGTGAAATGCCATTCTAATCTTAAATTAACAAAAGCATACTCAGGTTTTCTGGGGGGAAATGAATAAGAAATAAATATATGACTATTTTCGTCAGTACTCATAATAATATTATTTACCCTGAAAATGCATTCTAATCATTTACAAAAATTACTCAAATGCCATTAGTAAATAAAATATATATTCGTCAGTACTCATAATGAATAGTGCTATTTACTAGTCAATTAAATTATCTCTTGTTCTGGATGGTAGCGAGTAATTAAATTTACGTTACAGCCAGAAAAATTAGCTATATGTTATTTAATTTTCTAGCCAATTAACACCAAAAATCCTAGTAATATATAATGACGGACTTTAACCATTAAATCACTCAACACAGAAAAATCTTAGTGAAATCTAATGACGGACTTAACAATTAAATCACTCGAACTTCTAGTAAAATATTTACCGCAACACAGAAATTTAAAACGATCTCCAATCGAAAAACTGAGTAATTCCAATGGTACAATGGATCTAGAAATCGAAGCTAGATGTTCTGAAAAATTCTGTGGGTACTAGATAATGGATTTTAAAGGCTGGGGTATATATATATGAAATAGATAGAAAATCGCTAACCAGTGTCAGATTTCGCGTCTTGCTCGTATTCTTGGGGAAATCTGCGGTCGAATTTTGAATGAAAGTCAAATTTTACACTTATGCCGACCGCAGACGTGGTTCCGCGAGCAAATCGTCTCTTTGATCTCCCTCGTTCCGTAGCTTAATTACATTCACGAACGAACGGATGTGAAAGGGGAGGGAGGGTAACTGTGATTATCTCCCATTTCCTCAGATTAATTCCCCTGAGAAAGTGCACTCATGAATTATCGCTCTTGGTTCTACAAATATACGACCCGTCCTCTCTCTCTCTCTCTACACGTGAAACAGTCTGGCCTGTCCTATACAACGGTTGCCCAATCGTTCACGTTATAATTCAGTTAACGGCTCTGGACTCGCTAATGGGTCTGATTATAAACATTCCTAGCGTCCGTAAGACAATAGAGAAAGAAAATAGGCGTGGCTAAAGTATGAGTTCGACAGACATCGAAGCGCATGCCTTCTGCGTTAACAAAACATGAATATTAATAAGCGCGCCAAGGAGGAAACCAGGTGAAAGCAAAACGTGTTGATATATGTAATATTTTTACATAACTCTGTTACAGTACGTTCCCGCTTGAAGATATGAAACCCTTTCATGTCCACATTATGGAAATAGAGTTGCCTATATCAGTAGCTTCCGGGTGACTGTTTTCTTCACGCTCATCTTCCTCCTCCTCCGTTGTCCAATTCCTACTCATAAAGTCTGCCCCAACGTTTTCTTTCCCTGGAGTGTTTTTGGTGTGCGTTTGAAAGAGTGTCGCCGAGTTTGACATCGTTGAAAGATTCCATGTGTTTGCAATGGAAATTCCCTGCAACTATCGTCATCTTTAACATCTTCGTTTGCTATGGCGACCGCCAGGAGATGTTCAGAGGACGGCACCGGTCTTTCCAAGTATTTCTTTAACAGATTTACATAGTAGACCTTCTCCTTTCCTTTAATAGAGATCTGGTAGTTAGCCCTTGAGATCTTTTTAAGGACGGTAAACGGCTTTTGCCATCCGATACGTAGTTTGTTGTTCCCGGTTGGGAGTAGCAACAAAACTTTCTCTCCTGGTTGCAATTCTCTTTCTTTCGCGGCTTTCTTGTATTGTTTAGCATGCTTTGCGCGTGCTCGCTTAAGGTTGGTCGTTGCTAGATCCCATCCTAGTTGTAACCTTTCCTTTAATTCCGATACATATTTACTGGCTGAGACGACTGTCTCATCAGCCTTCTGGTCTATCAGAGACCGCAGTAAGGCTTTTAGCAGCCCCTTAATAGGTCTGCCGAATAAAAGAGTAGCTGGGGGAATCCTGTGGATGCCTGTGGGACTTCCCTGTAGGCGAATAAGGCTGCAGGAATGAAAAGGTCCCAATCTTCAGGTTTCTCTTGTCCCAGTTTACTTAACATCATGGTGAGGCTTCCGTTAACACGTTCTACTAACCCACTTCCGGCCGGATTATAAGGGCTTGTGTAGATGTGCTGGTTCCTCAAGATCTTAACGATCTCCTCCATCAACAGGCTACGGTATTGGGATCCGTTATCCGTCAAAACGTGTTGAGGGAATCCCAACCGTGTAAATATCTGCACAAGGGCTTCTGCGACATGCTTGGAATCCGTGCATGTTAGCGGTATAGCTTCTGCCCACAAAGTGCATGTGTCGACTAAGGTTAGGATGAACATGTGCCTTCTTTTAGTCCTTTCTAAGGGTTCTAAAATGTATATTACAACCCGTTCAAATGGTGTCCCCACTATTGGTCTTTCACCCATGGGAACTGTGGGTGTCCAATGCTTGGGTGCCACCCGTTGGCACTTGGCGCAGGATTTCAAATATCTGATAATATCAGTGTTCATTCCTGGCCACCACTAGCAAGTCGATATTCTGCTGGTTTGTGGCGTTCTGTCCCATATGTCCGCTAAAGGGAAGAGAGTACCCCATTTCTAAGATTTGGTCTCTGTACTGCGTCGGTACTAGGAGCTGGTTATGCCCTTGATCAGGGTTGCCCGTTCTACGATAGAGTACGCTATCCTTAGAAAAAATGTCCCCGTTGTGTCTGGTGTCCTTGGCCATGGGCAGTTTCCTAAAGCAGGGCTCCAAGGTAGGGTCCTTTTGTTGCACCTCTTTTAGTTCCTTATGTAATAAATTTGGCGCAGGCTCCCGTTCCTTCTTGGTTTGCCCTCTTGTGGTTACTGCTGCCACAATTGACTCTTTCGGTTTCCCAATAAACACATATCTACAGCCAAATATGACTGGGTAGATCGGGTCATCCATAACAGCCGCTTTGATCACACCTCTGACAAAATCAGAGTGTATCTCCACCAATGCGATGGGAAGCGTCATGGGTGCATCTCCTTTGAAAACTCCATAAAGTTTGACGGTTTCTTCTGTCTCTTGACCAGGTTTGACCAAATGCCGTGCGACAATACAATCAAAAAATTAACCTGTGTCAAACAAACAATATGTTGAAGTCCCGTTCAAAATAACAGTACCTCGCGTTGAGGGCCTCTCCCCCTCAGGTTGAGAATCACTGACATTAATTCTTCCTTGCGAGGCTGTTTGCAAGCATCCGATGCGGTTAGACCCGGTGTGCTTGCTCTGATCAGTTGTCCCGTGCGCAGGGGTTTTCCCTTTGTCACCATGTCCTTTCTGGCCGCGCTGCCATGTAGACCGGTTGGGTTGATCAGAATTCTTGTTGTTGGTGGGGTACCTGTTTTTATAGAATTTTGATTTTTCCGGAGGGGAATTCTGGGGTACAGTTTCTGTGGGGTTATGGTGGTGAGAAGAATGGGAAGACTGTTCTAGATTATTCTTCCGAGAAGACTCTTCTGTCGGTTTACGTTTTGCTCCTGGCAGTTCGGACAACGCATTGTTATATCGCTCCGCCTTGCTCAAAATGTCTTCTCGTTTTTCGGCGCCTTGTTCAGCCAGAAATCTACGGGTGTCACTTGACAAAGTGTTCTTTATTTGTTCGGTTACAACAAACTCCCCAAGTCCTTCATAGGTAGAGGTAAGCTGTGAAAGCTGCAGGCACTTTGTCAAGTATCCCTTCAGACGAGAAGAGAACTGGTGAAAAGTTTCCGTGCTCTCCTTTCTGCTGTTATGGAACAGTTGCAAAAATTTTCGAACGTTTATTTCGAAACGCTCAAGCAAAGCCTTCTTCAACATGTCGTAATCGTCTTGGCTGGTGCTTGCCAGTTTTGCGTACGCATCATACGCAGAACCTTTTATAGCTGAGAAAGCTTCAAACACCAACGCGACCTTTCTAACCCGTACAGATTTGCTATTCTCTCAAATTTTTCTAGATAACGGTCAATTTTCTCATTAGGGCTTGGGAAGGATTCAAGGGCAAAAGACATAGCTGTGAGTTGGGAGATTGAGGGCTGGCTTGATCAGTTAAAGATGAATGGGGAGAAGACGGCTCTCCACTGCTGGAAGTAGAGGCAGCCCCACGGCTTTGGACCTATAGGGTCTTAAGCGCCAATTCATGCTGTATCTCCTTCTCTCGTTCCTCATGCTGTCTCTCCTTCTCTCTTTCGCCCTACGAATTTCCATTTCCGCTTCAATTTTCTTCTGCTCCCTAGCTTCGTCAGCTTTTTCCTTCTCTCTAATTTCTTCTTTCTTCTCCGCATCATATCTATCAAGTTCTTCGTTGACAAACGCTTTCGCTTCTTCTCCCTGTAATCCCTATTCCCTTGCTTCCTCTCTTAGCATTTGTCTAAGTTTTTCACGCTCAGCCATTGCAAATAGCTAACTGTGACTTTCCGGAGAAAGAAGTAAGAAAAAGGATACACTGGTTCCCTACCAGTTACGAGAAAAATACAGAAAAAAATGCTGTTATTTAACTGTGATACCTCCTCCTTGTTATCAGTTATCTAATCTATCGCAGTTATTATCTGACAATTAAGGCTCCTATACAGACGACTAAGCCAAATAAATGGTAGATCAGGCTAATAACTGAAAAAAACTACAATGATACTACCGTGGAAACTAAAAAAAAAATTTTACATTAAAAAAATTTTAAGGAGAAAAATTTTTATTCTGAATTTTTAAGTCCACCTACAAGTCCACACCTGAAGTCAGTTACGGTAAGGGAGGCTATTAACTTGACGATTCCGTCCGAAAGCGCTCCTTCGCTTAGCTCAAACACCTCTGCTTAAAAAAAACCAGGTGATTGTCACACAATCACACGCTACCAGCGGCCTTGTATTACAAAATCATTACATAACATCTACCCGACAAAGATCACCCTCTAAATCTAATTGTATATACTCTAACAATGCTGTGAAAAAAAAAACAATTGATATATTTGTGTGGTCAGCAAGCCAATAAACAGATCGTTTGTCTAGGGGAATATTATTATTAATGTTACTAAAACTCACGAGACAACCACACTCTTGCTCTATCCAGACTATAAAAGATTTTATCTAATTTTAGTCAATTATACAGATTAGATCCACATTTGGAAACAAAGTCAATCTGACGTACTAGAAAAGACCAATCTAAGGAATTCGCACCCTTTCAGTGGCACTAGTTCAAGATCTAGCTCAAATTCCCGGAAAACGAGCGCTCCATTCTGTCGTAGATTTTTGATAGGTAATTATGATCTATTCTGATCCCGTCTGAATAGAACTTGAACAGGTGGTGACTCAGTGAGAGATAAGGTAAAGAAATAGATTTCACGAGTGAAATGGTGAAAGGTAGAGTCTGTCCCTGGATTGAGAAGATACTCTAGTCCAGCCTATCATTTACGACTGAGATTTGTTGATCAGTCGGTATACCTCTCTGTATATATTAACGTATACACTATAACCACTCACATACACACACACACAGATAAGTGACAGCAATTAGACGCACAAACGTGAAACTATATTAATGGAGTAGGGATATTGGGACGAGCTGACCGTCACAGATAATTAAGTTTTATGTTCAGTTTATTTATCATAAAGAAAAGAACTTCACAATCTTTAATATCAAATATCAAAATCATAGGTTACAGAATTAATAAAGAAATAGATACATAAGTGCAATCCCCTTTTGTTGAGACAAGATCCCACAAGGAGAAGTTAATTAACCCCCAAAAGGTCAAAAGATTAGCACTATGGTATAGGATTTGAATATACTGTCAAGAACAGAGTTTTCTAATTTAATCTATTCTGAAATGAACAGTATTAGCAAACATAAGAAGAAAAACAAAACAAAGTGAGTATATTGATTATACAATTTAAGAATTATTCATTCCTGCTTTCTCTCGCTCTGACAAACATGTGGCCACATTTTCAATCTCGCTTACCTAATTGCTGATTTACAACGTCTGGAACAGAACTCCTTGGTACATGCGCAAATCCAGTGTTGGGTTTTTGGCAAGACAAGCCCCAGTTCCTTAAATTTACTGATTAATCCTCTTATTTGGGGAACGCTTGCTTGGTTACTGTTTATTGAATCTGTTCATGTCACCGCAATTAGTCCAGGTAGGAAAATACTTGAGATAAAATGTGCAAAGGGTACAGTAGCTGGTAAATTTGATACTTAAGAGAATGTCAGGTAGATAAATCTCTCTGGATAAATCCTTGCCACAATACAGTGGTTGGTAATCGGGAAATGTTAATATTGATAACTTCGCCACAGCGGGCTGAATGTAAATGAAAATGGAAAAAAAATCTGGGTAGCTAAATGTCCAGTTACTATTATTCTTATTATCATATATTGGTACGCTCTAGGTGAAACAAGAGACCAAACCGGTCAACTTCGAAGACCCGATATATTTTACATAAGAATGGTTTTTTCTTGTATTGGTTGGACTAGACTTAGACCCTTTTCTCAGATTAAGGTGCAGGCCGCTGGTAGGTTTTGGGTTGTGACCCGTACTACATTTATAGGAAAAAAAAACAACATTAACCACAATCTCAATTCTACCCTAACCCGCGTAAAGGTATAATTTATTTAACCACTCGGTTATTAACTTTGATTAGAAAACACAAGTGTATAGCTTGTCTTATCGTTCTTATTAACCCGTGAAATGCATTCTAATCATTTACAAAATTACTCATAATGAATTAGAAATAAATATATATTTCGTCAGTACTCATAATGAATAGTGCTATTTACTAGTCAATTAAATTATCTCTTGTTCTGGATGGTAGCGAGTAATTAAATTTACGTTACAGCCAGAAAAATTAGCTATATGTTATTTAATTATCTAGCCAATTAACACCAAAAGTCCTAGTAATATATAATGACGGACTTTAACCATTAAATCACTCAACACAGAAAAATCTTAGTGAAATCTAATGACGGACTTAACAATTAAATCACTCGAACTTCTAGTAAAATATTTACCGCAACACAGAAATTTAAAACGATCTCCAATCGAAAAATTGAGTAATTCCAATAGTACAATGGATCTAGAAATCGAAGCTAGATGTTCTGAAAAATTCTGTGGGTACTAGATAATGGATTTTAAAGGCTGGGGTATATATATATATATATATATATGAAATAGATAGAAAATCGCTAACCAGTGTCAGATTTCGCGTCTTGCTCGTATTCTTGGGGAAATCTGCGGTCGAATTTTGAATGAAAGTTAAATTTTACACTTATGCCGACCGCAGACGTGGTTCCGCGAGCAAATCGTCTCTTTGATCTCCCTCGTTCCGTAGCTTAATTACATTCACGAACGAACGGATGTGGGGGGGGGGAGGTAACTGTGATTATCTCTCATTTCCTCAGATTAATTCCCCCTGAGAAAGTGCACTCATGAATTATCGCTCTTGGTTCTACAAATATACGACCCGTCCCCTCTCTCTCTACACGTGAAACAGTCTGGCCTGTCCTATACAACGGTTGCCCAATCGTTCGCGTTATAATTCAGTTAACGGCTCTGGACTCGCTAATGGGTCTGATTATAAACATTCCTAGCGTCCGTAAGACAATAGAGAAAGAAAATAGGCGTGGCTAAATTATGAGTTCGACAGACATCGAAGCGCATACCTTCTGCGTTAACAAAACATGAATATTAATAAGCGCGCCAAGGAGGAAACCAGGTGGAAGCAAAACGTGTTGATATATGTAATATATTTACATAACTCTGTCACAGTTACACTCTTTTATAGCCACCATTCAAGGGCCTCAATTCTATCTTCTGACTGCTTGTTCATTGTCCACTGTCACGAACCGGTTATAGAATGAATGTCAGTACTCATGCTCCGGTGGGAGCTAGATGTGTTTGATTAAGTTGTGAGTTGAAGTAAGTGAATGTTAAGTTTGACTGTGGGCATGAATGTATTAGTAGCAGTAAGCACTAATGTTAAGTTCACGGGCATGACTGAGTTGTTGTGAACGAAGTTGTGGTGAAGACTGGTCAGGTGTAAAAAGGGGGATATATGGTAAGGCATTCGAGAGAGAGATTGGAGCGAGGAGAGATTACGTGTAGAGAGAAGACGATTTGGATGAAGGAAAGTAGACAGTAGAAAGTATATTGAGATATAGTGAAATATGTTCCGTTGGATGATGTTTCAATTATGCACATCATACATTGTGCTTTTCTTACGATTTATGGCCTAAGCGGCAGTCTGCCTGTGTTATTATGCTCAAGCTTGTGGCATAAAGTCGTCGGATATTGTACCTACGTGTTGGAGTTCAGTAAGTTAACATTAGCTGTGAATAACGAGCCATGTCTGTCGCTCCATGTATAATGTAACATATATATATATATATTTGTCAATGTGCACTCACAGCTAAGCACTTGACATCCACGTATCTACACTGTATAGCTACCACCACAACAATAATAATTTCCTTTTCACTTCTGTACAAAGCATAGAGCCATCGCTGCAGTTGGTACCCACACAGGAAGCCTGTACCAAACAATCACATGCTCTTGCAGGGGTAATTTCTGTGTCATTTTGTTTTACATGTTGTTGTTGTTGTTGTTGTTGTTGTTGTTGTTGTTGGCGTTCGCTCTCAACCATATCTCTCTCTTACAATGCTGACCGTTAGTTTTGAGCGGTAAGTACGTTATGTCGTAGTTTACCGCTAAGCTGCGATATCTGCGCCTTTAAGCCTGAAACATCCGATTTCAGCAAGCAGTTTTTTTAATAGGTTTGCTTCCCTGACACCTCACGCCTATATGCAGGGCCGGAATTTCCATTAGGCTAAGTAGGCTGAAGCCTAGGGGCTCGGAGCTCTTGGGGCACGTGCATAAGTGAAAATCAAATGTAAATATGCATAGATTTTTCAATAAAATGTGTTTCTTGTGTTACCTTAATAATAATAAAAATAACTCTAATAAACATTAATAAAAACGAATCCAATATCTAATACCGTAAGTGCGTCGGTCGGTCACATCATGCACACCGTCATTTGCGCACTTGTCTTTTTTCGAGAGAGTACATTAACTTTCAACCACAGCTAAGTGGTGCAACTGGGGTTGAAAGTTATACAATAATTGTATTGTTTCCCTTATATGTACTCTCTCGAAAATAGAAAAGTGCGCAAATGACGGTGTGCATGAACAGTTTGATTATGGAAAGAAGCCAACAACACAATTGATAAACAGTACATGAACTGGAGACAGGAAGGTGCGGAGATACAGATTCAATCAACAGACAATCAAGATACTCTTCTGTCCAGTTTCATTCAGGAAACGGATTTAACTCATCATTTTCTTAAAAATGACCTTAAAATGTAAGTTTTTAATTGTTTCTTCAAGAAAATTTTTAATTTAAAATATTGCAGACTTATTATTATGGATCAAAATGATAAGATGGCTGCAAAACGAGCTGCAGATGCTAAAAGGAAGACACGATCTTATTTAATACATCCATATAATTTTCACTACAAATATCTAATGGCGGTCGCCTGCAATGAAATGACTACAGTAGTGATAATACCGTCTGTAATACAAGTACCAGAAACAACACACTATAATTAAAAACTTGTCAATTTTGACGGGCTATTGCTGGTTACTAATAAAAGAGGTAAGCAATGCTAACAAACTAACATACCAGTCTATTATTAATACTGGTATATACCATCACCATGCTAAGGGGGCTTGGAAAAAAATTAAAATTATTGCCCATTAGGTAAAGTGGGCTCAAACAACAAAAAGCATAGAGGCCCTTCTTGGCTTAATCCGGCCCTGCCTATATGTATGCTATACCTCATGTACATCCAGTAGTGCAGTGAGGTGGCAGCACCAGTGAGCGTCATCAGAGCCGAGACGCAACTCTGCCCCAGATCTGGGAAGTTCCGTTTCCGGGAACACCACACACATTCGATTGAGGCATCTTTCACCGTTCGTTGCTAGTCGCATTGCCAGCATCAAGTACGTCGCCTTGCATGACATTCCTGACAGTTCAGTAGCCCTCGAAACACACGAGGCACACCATATAGTAATGAAGAAGAACATATATAATGCTAGACAACTATCATTTTTATTTGGTCAGTTACTTGTTTCGATCTTATTATTTGTCTCATGTTGTTGAATGCAACTTTGGCCATTCCTGATCTCGTCTTGATTTCTGTTTCACATCTGCTATTATTTGACCAATATATGACAAACTCTCGACGTCCTCCAGCATCTTTCTATTTATTCTTATTTGTTACTTTGGCTTGTAATCTGCTTTGCTAATTATCATAGTTTTCTTTCTCTGCGTGAAATTTCCGGGGGTATCCGATGACCCAAAGAGAGAATAAGTCTGCCGCTACTTTAGGCCTGCCGTTAACGAGCCGACTAAAATGATGTTGAGCAGGGATCTGGGAATCTCACCGTGTAAAACAAATCGTTACAGAAACCACTTCTGCAGGAGCACATGAATGCTTCAATGCATGTTTCCTGCAAGGAGACCAGGCAGTGATAGCTCTATGCTCCATAAAGAGCAAAAAAGGGAAAAGAATGTGTAGAATAATAAATCCATATTTATGACTTATTCTGTGTACTTGTTTCACTTGCTCTTGTAATTCCAGTTCGACGTTTCATTACTTTGGGAAACACATGGAGATCAAAATAAATCAAGTCTAAAATAAGAAAATAAGAGTTTTCAACTCAAATGTCAAATGCATACACAGCAACTAATGCAACAGAAAATATTAGTTCTGGTGCTCTTCTGAGCTTAAGCACTTGTACACAAAATATGTTGTTAGTGGCAACATAAAATTCTCGGTAATTTTAGAGCAGAGGCAGAGGCCTTGAAAATTGAAGTAGAGGTTCTAATGACAAAGGAAAGCGCCGAGACAAGTTTTCTTAGCAGATTGTCGTACAGTGGGTAAATTGGTTTATTTGGCCCGTCTAAGTAAAGAATGAATGTTGACAGATACACGAGAATGTATAGAAATAGGTTTCACTGGTGGTAGGTTGAGGGAAAGATATGTCTGTGAAGTGAGTAGGTTTCTCTCCTCCAGCCTATCCGTACAACTGTGCTTTGTTTACAAGACAGTCTTTGCCTCCCTATCTAAAGTAAGACAAGTTCCTCTACACACACACACACACAACACTATATGACAACAAGACACATACACGTGAAAAACTAAGGATAAATGGGAATGGGTCTGACCAACACACAAAGTTAAATTCTTTGTTTATTATCACTAAACTTGTTACAACATAAAAAAAACCAAAGATAGCAAGAATCATACATATAGATGCAAAAAAGAAGGATTGTGCGCCTTCACCGTATGGAGATACCCAAAAAATATTATTAACCCAAAGGTTGAAGGTTAGCACTAGGTTACAGAAATAAACAATATTGGTGCAATATAAGACCAAGTAGAAAATCAAACAACCAAATTAATATATATTTTCCAGCAAACAAAATCATCACACACTCTCCCACTCAGTGGCCACCCCTCACTCTCTTACACATTGTCTTTTACCCGTGGGTCTGTGGTATCCCTTGGTTATAGAATATTCCTTGAAATCCCTGTTTCACTGTGATTAATGTACCACTCCAGCTTTCGAGGGTACAAATTGGCCCCAGTTTATCCCCCCCCCCCCCCCAAAAAAAAAAAAAAAATAATAATTAGGTGAACTCCGAATCTGCTATTTTCCACGATTAATCCTGAAAGTATGAATCCTGAAGGTTATCGTCACTGTTCTAAACTGTCACTCTTCCTCCGAAGGGGGTGCACAAAGGGAGTATAAGTCTAGATACAGGAACTACAACTGAATAAATCCGTTTCGATAACGCATGCAGTGTATGGGCGGGCGGGGGAAAAACAGGCTTGTTTCCCGCTCGATCTGGAAATTCTATTTGGGTACTGGTTTCAATATAACCAGGTGAATAGTGTGAGAATCCTTATTGTGTTTACCATTTAAGAGAGGGGATACTTTTAGTATCTGGATTAATCGGGTTGCTCCTAATCTTAAGGAGGATGATGATTGATTTTTTAACGGCCGACTCTTTGCCAGAGTGCCGGTCCTGCACAGTGTACAACTAGGTACTCCAATTGACTACAAGTGTCAGGTGTCTGGGAAAAATAATGATGATGTCAGGTATACGCCACCGTGGAGCTGTTAAAATAGTATCCTGGATTTGGTAAGTCCAGTAGTTATAATTTACAGTCATAAAATCGGGCTAGTACACACATTATAAATGAAAAAGACCGCTGGTCGTCCACTAGGGGATCAGGTCTGCGAAAAATACAAGAAAACATTTGTGGGGAAATGTTACCATTCTATATAAAAATATACGGACGAGGACAAGAAAATCTCTCATCTGCTTTGTCAATCCTGACGAATAGACGAAATGAAAAGATACACTTTGTATGCCCTGCGGGAAATACACTTAAAGACGTTCGCTGACCACTGATTTTATTCAGACCGAGTCGATAATGACTCGCCCTCACAGTCTCGCGGCCGGCTGGTCACTCGTACAGTGTTTTATTTCTTCTCTCCAATACGCAACACGTACACCATAATCACCTATCATTTAGTTACTATTAAATCGTCGGTGTCTGTTACTTTGTCGTATTGGCATTTAAAAATTAATAGATGTTATAATAACAATAATTACAAATGAAATATAACATGTATTTTTTTCTCCCACTGCCAGTCGTCTAACGCCTCTAAGTCCGGTCTGGTTAACAGACGTTTTTATTTCTCTCTCTCCTGGAGAGTTAAGTGCCGAGTCGGTCTATGCTGTAAACATACTACGGTCTCGTCTCAGTTATAAAGCAGTCGAGTGGCGTGGTCTAACATTTTTTACTTGGGTATCTGTTTATGAAAAATCGCTACGCGTTATTTTATTTAATACGCCTTACTAGCAAGAAAAAAATCTAAGTGAAGTATAAGGGTTTAACTTTAAATGGCTATCACCGTGAAATACTTCTAATACTTAGAACTATTTTCCTCTTACCAGAAATCCAGAATGAAATCTCCACGAATCACTTATAAACAATATTCCAACAAGAAAAATGGTGCTAGGACTGCGCGCTAGATTTCTCGAATTCTGACTGACGACCGATGATTGGGTTTTAGAACCAGCAGTATATATATATATATATATATATATATATATATATATATATATATATATATATATATATATATATATATATATATATATATATATATATATATATATATATATATATATATATATATATATCATATATTACTCTTGATCTCTAATGGCATTATTTCGCACTCCTGTGTGGGACAAGATTCAGGAGCTAGAGTTTCCCAAGATGAAAGGCTGTACGCCCCGGTCTCTCAGAGTTTTTCGTCTGGAGCCTTGACCGAGATCAAAACACTTTTGTTCTTCTAGTGAGTTTCCCGTTAGAATGCCCGTGCTCAAGATCAAAGGGTACTGGGGGATTTTCTAGATTTTCCCTGAATGAACTTCAAAGGTCTGTTCCGTTACTTCTCACGTGCTGTCTAGCTGTCAAGTATTATATGATTGACAGATGAGCTGTCGTGAGTGGAACAAAGTATAACCAAAGCGTGATTTGTTTCCTGCTATGACTGACAGGTCTAAGAAGATTGTAAACAACGCGTTTGCCAGTGTGGAAAGAAAGAGGGCGGAGACAAAATGGTAAGCTGCAGCAGACAGGACGGGTAGTTTAATGCATGTTTTAGCTAGCAAAACAGAGAGCAGCTATTAGGTTGCAATAGGCTGTTAGATTACTGTAGACTCTTTTCCATTACATGTCACACAGATGCACCTTCAGTAATTGCAACGCTGAAAAGCCAACATAATGTAGTCCTGGTTGACCAAAGAGTAGTGCTCCACAGCCTATGTCGATGATTCAAAAAAGTTATGATCAATGGAGCCCATCTCATTGTAACATCCTCGGCAATGAAGAGGCTGACAGAATGGCAAAGGAAGGTTTAAAGCTATATCAGCTTGATTTTATCATAACTTTCGAAAAGGCAAAGAGTTTTATCAGAATCAGATACAAGAACAAATGGCATGCTGATCAACACGTAAAATGATGCATATTATCAGCTCAACAGAAGAGAACAAGTGGTAATCTTCAGACTCTGCATTGGCCACAACTGATTGGGATACCATCTATTCAACAAGCTTAAGATAGGAACTACCGATGAGTGTAACTGTGGAATACATAAAATGGCCGCTGAACATCGGCTTCAAAGATGCTCAACATATGAGGAACAGAGAAAGCACATATAGCCGTCACCAATACCTTTCTTGGAAAAACTCAATGAAGATAGCCTCATAAAAAGAGAAGAAAATAGATAGAGAAGTCCTAGAAAATATATAAATGATGAATGAACAATTATAGGAGATCTGGGTTATACAGTTGTTGTTGCTATTGGTCCAGCGGTGTATGAGCTCTCGTCCATCGGCTCAATGGCATGTAGTGGTGTCTGCATGTGCTCGCAAGTTGCTCTTTTGCTCCATATAAGGTGTTCCACTTATCTGGCCTCGGAAGGAGCATTTTCCTAACATCGTCTAGTGCTGATATGATGATGGTTATATAGTTAACATGTTTTCATCATTATATCAATGTTGCCACTCACAGCGTGACCAACCCTATATTTCGGCGAACATGTATACTGTGACAATAGTTAACATGTTTTCATCATTATCATATTCTCCTTTTGTTGGTCCTGCTGGAGCATGGAGCCACCCCTCTGAAGATGTCCCTCTGGAGGAAGCCTACGCCAAAGCATGAATAATTTCAATGGTGGTTTCTATAGAAATATGTTTTACATGATGAGGCTGCTAGCTCCAGAAAAAAAAGTTAGTTGCTTGTCCTTTACAGGACGTGGCAATCAACCCCAGATTTTATTGGCTGTTTGTGATTTTTCTAGGCAATCTTTTTCATTCAGTAGTTTGCCATTGCTTTCTGAAGGGTACGGCGCTTATACCATTGTTAAAAATCCACACAAAGCGATCTGCTACCAAATCGCCTGCAGCAGGTTTCGAACCTGGTATATCTGGATTATGAAACTGCGTTCTTATCCATTAGGCCACAGACGCCGACAGCTCCAGAAACAAACCTCATATTAGTCGCATTCTACAACAAGCCTGAGGGATCAGAAGGCCTGGTTTTTCTTTGTCTTTTCATATACCCCCGGAGCAATACGGGGCCTAACGTATTTTGATTATAAAAAAACAAAAACAAAAACAAAAACAAATCGCCTTGCTTAAAACCATAATGGAAGGAAGTGTTGAGGGCCAACGCACAAGAGGAAGACTGCGTTATAAGTGGGAAGATACCATTACAAGACGGACAGGAAAGAGTCTATCAGAATGCGCCATCAAGACAAGAGACAGAAGACGTTGGAGATCCATTGCAGCCGACTTTCGATGCCACGATGGCTGTTGATTTTATCTGTTCTAATCTGTTTTAGCGTGCGAGTGGAAAGTTGAAGAGCAAGACAAAGAAGACAAAACCGAAAACTGATATTTATAACCAGATTAGAGAAATCTAGAAAGTGGGGGCAGCAGGAGCGAAAAAAGAGTCCGGAATAGAGGAGAGAGTACTGTTGAGCGTAACGGATAACATTAGGGAAAAGGCCAGGTATGTCAGGAGTAAGTGTGGATAACCAGAGGGATTACAGAATGGCAAGAGATGGAGATAGATAAAGAGAGAGAGAGAGAGAGAGAGAGAGAAAGTGAGAGAGTCAAGATTAGGAGGGAAGGGAATCTGAGATAGGAGAAGACAGCATCGGGGTTTGTAGGAGAGAACATCAGTGATAGCAGGATAGAACATCAGGGATAACAGGAGACAACATCAGTGATCGCAGGAGAGAACATCAGGGATAACAGGAGAGAACAAACGGGATAGCGGGTCAAGGAATCAGGGATAGCAGACGATAACTTTATTGATAACAGTAGAGAACATCAGCAATAGCAGGAGGGAGACAGGGATAGCAGGAGAAAGATCAGGGATAGTATGAAAGAGAATCAAGGATAGCAGGAGAGAGAATCAGGGATAGCAGGAGAGAATGTCAGGATAGGGTCGGAGAGTGAGATTAACAAGAGAGAGAATCAAGAGTAGGAGGGGAGGGAATCTGAGATAAAAGACAGCATCGGGATTAGCAGAAGAGAACACCAGGGATAGCAGGAGAGAATATCAGGTATAGCAGGATAGAATATCAGGGATAGCAGGATAGAATATCAGGGATAGCAGGATAGAATATCAGGGATAGCAGGAGAGAACATACGGTGTAGCGGGAGAGAGAATCTGGGATAGCAGACGAGAACTGTTTGGATAACAGCAGAGAACATCAGGGATAGCAGGAGAGAGATCAGCATTGGGGTTAGTAGGAGAGAACATCAGGGACAGCAGGAGAGAACATACGGGATAGCGAGAGAGAGAATCTGGGATAGCAGACGAGAACTTTTTGGATAACAGTAGAGATGTTCAGGAATATCAGGAGAGGGACAGGGATAGCAGGAGAGAGAATCAAGGATAGCAGGAGAGAGAATCAGGGATAGCACGAGAGAATCAGGGATAGTAGGAAAGAGAATCAGGGAGAGTAGGAGAGAGAATTAGGAATCCCGGATATATAACATGGAGAAGATAGCAGGAGTGAAAAAGTCAGATGCATTAGACAGATAATGTCACGTAGAGCAGACAGTAACATAGGGATAACAAGAGAGAGAATTGTGGAATAGATGGAATGGCGATCAGGGATAAGCTGATGAAATCAGCTATAGCGTAGAGAGAGTCAGAAATAGAATGAATAATAGCCTCGGATTGAAAGAGACATTTGTGGACTGAAGGAGAGAATGAAAGAATTATACGCTCTATGGCCCATGCTCGCACAAAAGGCTAGGAGATCCATCGATTGATTGATTGATTAATTGATTGAGTGAAACATTGATAGCCATTCTACCCACTCACATCTCACGCGCGTCTCTCGTTCTGCGGCTCGACAGACAGCCGTTTCGGCCCCTCATAGAATCCTTCTCACGAACTCTAGAGTTGTCTCAACTCCGCGATTTGCTCGCAGCGCAGAACCCAAACCGGGACGTTCAGGAATATTTGAAACTTCACGTGAGTAGCTTATTAAATGTGTGACAGTACAGGCAATAAGAAACTCCTTATTTTTAAATTGTTATATCATTATTTATATTTAACGGATGTACAATAAACTAATCCCAAAACAATGAGAAATAGTTGTCATTTGAATAATACTTTTTATTTTTTTATTTTGCGGAAACAAAATAAAAATAAGATGAAGTCTAACATTGCTGGTAGATTGACGTTACAACAGACGGTACAAATTTCTGCCCGCTATAAAGTCATGTATCCCATGACAGGGCGGATCTCACGTTAATTTATATGTAAATATGATAAATATAACATATCATTTAATGCCATAAAATATCATTTAATTATCTTTATCCTGGCTTTAGTTTCATAAACATTAATCGGATATCTGTGAAATAATAACAATTTAAAAATAGGACGTGATTTTTCAATCACCCCCGAAGAAATGTTTATATAGACGCCTTGTTATTTTTGTTATTGGAGCCAAACAAAGAATTGGACTACTGGACAATCTGGCATATTATACAAGGTGACATTCTGCATGAATCTGGCAACCTCATCATGTAAGAAATTACCATAGAAACTACTTCTGCAAGAGCATGTGATTGCTTGGTGCCGGCTTCCTGCAGGGGTACCAATTGTAGTAGTGGGTTCATGCTTCTTATGGAGCGAAAAGGAACAGAAGGATGATTGAATTCTTATTATTTTCGTTTGTCCGTAGTTTCTCAGGGTTCTGTGAGAGGACAAAGAATAGATAGGATCACTGCCCACATCACGTAGGTCGTAATGGCGACTAAGGTGAAATTAGCACATATTATAATTTCTGATAAAGTGCCACACTGAAACCACCACTGTATCAATGGGCGCGACATGCTTCGTACATTGGATCCAACTACTGTGGTGGTCCAAGTTCTTAAAGAAAGAAAAGCAGACATTATGCTGTGACATTTAGTAAACAAGCAGGGGAAAGCCCCTGAGGCTACATAGATATGATTTTACCGAAGATTGTTAAGAATACCATCATCATTAGGCGCCAACTCTACAGCGAAGGTCGACTGCAATGGTTCTCCAACGTCTTCTGTCTCTTGTTTTGATAGTGCACTCTGAGACTCTTTCCTGTCAATCTCTTGTTGTTATCTTTCCACTTATAGCGCTGTCTTCCTCTTGTGTGTTTGCCTTCAACTCTTCCTTCTCTTACGATCGCCATCAAGGTGTTAAGGAAACCACGGACAGCTAAAGAACGAACGCACGAACGAATGTTATTTTGAAAGTGTTGAGAATTGGGCACGCAGGTCCGTCTGACATCCTGCCCTTTGAGAGTAATGAAGATGTCCTGAAAAAAGTCAATGCGCAAAGGAAGCTTATTACTAACATTAAGAGTAAGCAGTCTACTTTCAAAGAAAGTTTTTCAGTGTTATATAGAACCCATCTTGACTTATGGGAGTGAGTCATGGACAATTAGTAAACAAGTAGAGAAGGCACTAGAGGCCACAGAGATGTGGTTTTACAGAAAAATGTTAAAAATACCATGGACAGCTAAAAAGAGTAATGGTGATGTCCTGAAAGAGGCCAATGCACAAAGGAAACTTATTTCACAAGTTAGAAAGAAGCAATCCACTTTATTTGGGCATGTTATGAGAATAGGAAAGCTGGAATATATCGTAACAGCAGGTAAGATTGAACAACAAAGAGATAGGGGAAGACAAACAGAGCAAATACTGGACATTTTGACATCGTGGCATGGAAGGAGGTCAACAACAGAATTGATAAATAGTACTGGAGATAGGAAGTTGTGGAGAGACATGATCTCCTACGCTACTAGGCATGGTACTTCAAGAAGAAGGCGATAAACATACAAAACGCAGCTGATCTTAAATAAAAATAACCCAGTTTGGCTATCACTATGTCCTAGCCAGGGATAAGAAGTTAAAAACACACACACACGCACACACACACACTATTTAGAACGAGTCTAAATTTTTAAACAAAAGAAAAACAAAACTGTTAAATTGGAATTTTCAGACAAGGATCCACCAAGATGAACTTATAATAGACCTCACAATTTCTCTATTTTTTTGGTACTGTTTTCTAACCTCTTGTGATCAGGACAACTTTGTGCTTGTAATGTGGACTATTTCTCACATTTGTCTTGCTATATCACCATCATCATCATAATTATCGTGGTCGTCATCATCATCATCATCATCATCACCACTACCACCATAATCATTATCATCGTAACCATCATCATCATCATCGCCATCATCATCATTACTGCCATTAGCTTAATCATCACCATTATCGCCATCACCACTGCCACCCCCACCATCATCATCATTAACACCACCATCACCATTATCACCATCACTGCCATTATCATCATCATCACCATTACCACCATCACAACTGCCACTACTACCATCATCATCATTACCATCACCATAACACAATCATTATCATCATCATCATAACTGCAAAGCTTCATCATCCTCACCATCACTCTCACTGCCATTACCATCATCATCACCATTACCACCATCACGACTACCTTCATCATCATCACCATTACCACCTCCACCACCACAATCATTATCATCTTCACCACCACCACCAATGCCACATCATCATCACCATCATCATCATCACCACCACTATCACTGCCATTATCATCATCATTACCATTACCACCATCACTACTGCCACCACTACCATCATCCTTACCACCTCCACCACCACTACCATCATCAGCATCACCACCAGTATCACTGCCATCACCATCATCATCACCATTACCACCATCACCACTGCCACCACTACCATCCTCATCATTACCATCTTCACCACCATAATCATCAACTATCATCACCATCATCATTCTCCTCATGAACATTCTTTTTCTTCTTCTTCTTCCGTCCTTAGCCACCGACCGTCAAAGCAGTGCCGAGCCCTTATTCAATAGCAGACTGGCATTATTTGTCATCCTAATCTCATAAGGTTGCAAATCATTGTTTAAGATACTTTATTTATGGTTTAGATTTTGTTTGCTTGTTTGTTGTTGTTTGTTTGTATAGGTGTTTTGTTTGTTTGTTTTTTGGTTGCTTTTTTCATTACTTTTATTATGTTTTTTAAACATACTAAAATGTGATCATGATTGATTACTACAAATGTATGCTGTTATATTACCTTTATAACGTTGTGTGTCCAATATGAGTGTAATACTTAATGAACATGTATGTTAATGAAAGTATGCAGTATGCTAGATGAGAGAGAGGGAGGAGGGGCAGAATGTTAGACGGGCCTGCGTGCCAACTTCTTAACCATTTGAAAATAAAGTTCGTCCGTTTGTTTATTACACCATCACTCAATCACCATCATCAATAATTATCAATGATTGTCGTAAATTTATTTTGAGAGAAAGAGTCTTAGAAATAGTAGTCCGGTTTAGAGTGTAGAATGATGGTGAAAAAAACTCAGTGATAGGAATGTAGAGATTAAATATGATGCTCCACAGAGTACTGGAGGAGAGTAAAGACAGACTTATTTACGACAAATCGTTTCTCTCAATCTTCTCTTCCACTCTCCTAGTCAAACAATTATTTGCCAGTTTTCCAGACACACATCTGCCACACACCGATTTGGTGCTTCAGACACACAGACGACGTGGATACAACTATCTTAAACAAATATGAGGGATTTGGGCCTTGGTAGTCCAACACAGTACTATGTATGTTTATGCTGTTTATTAGCATTAAACTCAATCACAACATCCAACAGGCTTTACATAAAAATTATCATAAGTACAGAAAATACAATTAACAAGGTGAGGATGGGGTAAAGAAGATTGGTATCGACTAAGCCCTTTCCGCTTATTAGACAAAGGTAAACCCAGTCCCAAGATAGATAGTTATCAGGAACATAGGTAATGTAACCTAACAATGAAGTTAATTTCTCTGAAAGAGGTGTTACAACATTAGGTATGGTGGTAGACTAAAATACTGTTATCCCAATTGTGTCTTCCCTTTACTAAGCAAAGAAAAAAAAAGGGGGGGGATGAAACAGAGTTAACAAATTATCCCACTTAAAGGAACAATGCCGGGTATACATAAAAACGTATTACCCGGTAGGCAGTTGACAAATGGTTTCTGAAAAAAATAAATCTCTTGTCATTCACACACTCTGTGAGGATCCACACTCATATACACCACACACTTACCGATTGCAGCATCAGACAATCCATAGAATTAGGTACACAATAATTAAACTCTTGACATGTACAAACTGTCTAGTCCTTCTATGTCCCGCCCCAGATAATGCGAGGTTTCACTGAGAGCAAATATTCCCGCTTATCGCCGGACTTGAAGTTCTAAGAGTTCTTGTGTTTTATTATAAAGAAACGAGTCTATGGGATGGCACTGACGCAGTTCGACATAGGGGTGAAAAATGAGGTGATGGTATAATCCTTCAATGCGTGATGATAGCCACTGACCGGTAAAGTTTTTAATCCAGTGAGGAAAAACTAGGCTCGGTCACAGTCAGGTAAATCGGTATTCTCTCACATTTAGAGCCGTACATAAATTATTGCTACTGGCACTGTTCATCTTCCAGTTTATCTCACAGAGTGAAATTTAAATTTGATGATAATATTTTAAATGTTCTTGGGTAGGCTTTCTTTCATGTAATTATGACAGCTAGGCCGCACCGGACCGCCACAAGATTAAATTTAAAAAAAATGTCTCATCAAACTGTCTGGAAGTTTAAGAACCGAGTATGGAACTCTCTGTATGATTTATTAATAATACTGGGATCGCAAAGGTGATCATTCTGGAGACAAGATAGAAAACCCATGACAATCATAATCATACTTCAAAAATCAAATAATATTCTTAACGCGCGATGAATTTACCGTTAAGGCTATTATATATACATTCGCGTATTTAATTATGTATTTAAGAAAACACGTCACGAGTCTAATGGTTAAAATACACACACACACATATATATATATATATATATATATATATATATATATATAGATATATATATATATATATATATATATATATATATATATATATATATATATATATATATATATATATATATATATATATATATATATGACTTAACTAAATTTATTAATTATAAATTCCTTCGCGACTTTAAAAGTTATTTTAACATTTAAACATCTATTATTTTTGTGGAAATGTTATAATAGATATATCATTAAATTTACCACTGGAACTTTTGGGATGAGTTTAATTAAATAGATTAAAATAAACACAATCCAGTGAAATAAAATGAAAGCACTAGACCACTGATCACTTTAACAAATATATTATACCGTGCACAGAAAAAGAAACACTCCAATGGTAGCCACCAATTCCAGATGGAAATCTAGCAAAATTTCTACATAGCTAGTGAATCTAAAATCTCTGGCAACTGAATGATAGCCTGGCTTTCTACGTGATCTGTATATATTTAAAATGGAATTAAAGATGAGGGGGGAATGAGAAAGTTGACACTTTTTTTAGATCTCAGGAGACTTTCGGGGATCTGACCGACAGACTAAAGAGAGGTGCCGTCCCCTGGTTTCCCGTTTCCCCGTTCGTGCATCCGACATCTTCCCCCGTTTGCTCCATCTGCGGTCGGTTTAGCGCTTAACATGGAGGTGCGGAAAATGCCGGCAAGAAACTTCCCCGTTCGTTTCAGGGACCACTACTGCTTTGATCTCTCCCGCTCAACGTTCTTGAAACCACTTCCGTGTCTGTTTGATCCTGTTCCGCTCTCTCTGTTTGAAGTAGGCAACGCCTCCACTGCCCAAGTTAATGAAAATAACTTCATATCATTGTTCAGGCGATGTCCGTGGGCTTGATTTAATCTTTCCTTAAATCAATGCGATGACCAGAATGACCGGTAGATAAACTGTCCACATATTAATCAGCCAACGTGTTGGCCATCTGCGTGGAACGGTTTCATAGCAATGAGTCCAGGGGAAAATAAATTCCCGTTTGATGAAGAGTTACCAAACTATTCGGGGGCTCTGGTGCTATACGAAGGGGTCGTTACAAAGGGTCGTGCTACAACGATTCATGGCCAGCTGAGTTCGTCTGTGACAATGATCATCATCATAATCACCACCATCACTATCATCATCATCACCATTACCACCACCACCACAATTATGATCATTACCACCATTACTATAATAATAAAAATTATTATTTTTATCTTCATCAATATCATTATCATCATCAACATACTTACCAGCATCATCATCGTTATCAAGGTTAACATTGTCACATAACGTCAGTTAGCCAATTCATTTTTTCTGTCCATCTATTTTCTAGACTCCTCTACGTTAGTACTTTGCTGGTTATAACTTTTTGCAGGAAGCAGTCCCCTAAGATTAACACACACCTCCTTTAGGCATATTTATCTTTCTAATTCTGAAAAGTCTGCTCTGTGTAGCAACTACAATAGCGTAAAACCACCCGCGAGAAAGCAAGCTTGGAGTGTTTGTTTAGGTAAACGCAGACGTTAGTCTAGAATCATGTTATCAGCAGTTAAGTTGCCTGAACACCACATTCGTATTTTGTAGTTGCTTCCGCTCAGGTGAAAAGAAGCGAAGGACAAATGTTATCTGATTAGTGTAAGATGGTCATTTAAAAAATAACTAATGTTTAATTTTGCGGGCACGACTTACAGAAAACTGTCACTCTCACGTTAGTTTTGATTACAACAAGTTTGAAGTATTAGGACGGAGATAAGCCATAATTGTTTCCAGCAAGTGTAACAGTTAGTTACACTACCATATAGAGCCATGTCAATAATTATAATGATGGGTGAGTAGAAAATTTACTAAACTAAGACGATTAGCTTTGAACTGGAAAAATAAATACATAAATTAGCGTAAACTGTGATTGGTATCAGCAAAACTAAACTAGCGAAATTAAATTTCTTGCAGGTGAAATTGTTAATATAAGACAACAAGCGATTGAAACTCGTGACTGGATTTCCACCAGTTCTCATCAGAAAGACAATGAAGAGATAGCGAAAGGATTCCATTATTGGACGTGCCAGTGGTGTTAGAAGTAACTTGTAACATTAAAATAATCAAACATCTTTTATAATACTTAGTCACAAGTCCGAGAAAAGTCTCCCCATGTGTTAAAGTTAGGAGTTGTGAATTTACAATTACCACTAACATATGAGAGACTGTAACTTTACGGTTGCAATGAACTTTTATCAACTGTTCTGTACAAAACATCATATTGAAGGGTTCCTGGTACTAGTTACTAGTACACAGATTTGGACACCAACTGTAAGAGACGGGTCCAGAGGACACTCGAAGGGACAATATTTGTGGAAGTTACTCTTGCAACAAACATGCTACCAAAAGCCATTTGACTCCTGACGAGTAAATGAACAGTCAAGAAGTCATTGTGAATCAGCATCAACTACACCATACTAAAGCAACAACCTTTCACTTAAACAGGACAATTAAGTTGACATAATCGATAAAGATACTGGACGCCCCAAACATTATTCCACAAAAGTTCAATTCATCCTATCATGAAAAGAACATTTCCTAAAAGAAGATAGCGCCATATTTACCATGTTTTCTAAAAGTATTGATTTTCATTTTAACCTTGTTTAAATTTTGCACAATTAAATATACGGTACCTCAAGCGGGAGGGCATAACATATCTTAAGTACAACCGTCTACTATGTGATTTTTACTTTTTATTGCCATACTAAGGTTATTTTGTACCCCCCCTCCCCCCCCACCCCCCCTCGCATATATATAACTCCTTCGTTGGAGTTAATAACTTGGTTGATTGAAGGTGATAACTGCACCCATTTGACTCATTTTCTTTAAATAATACGTATATGCAGAGCTATAAAATTAACACTTTGCTGAATTACTTTCGGCTGGGGGCTAAATGAATACGAGTCAATAAATATATCTCACAGTAGTGGGCGGAGGATAGAGAGTTTACAACAAACTTAGTAAACGCAGTAGTTGTACTTGCCATTATAGAAATACCCGTGAGACACCCTAAAACAGGAGCTTCATCCTGCTATTTATATTACTGCCAAGAGTAATCTTTAGCGAAGATTACTACCTTTAAGTAACTCATCTGTTTACTCCATTGTCGAGCCATTCGTGGACCATTACGGCAGCTCAAGGGAGACAATCCGCGACAGAAACCAAGATCCTTATGGTTATTATCAATACCATTGTGATCATCATCATCATCACCACCAGTACCATCATCATCATCACGTCCATTTTCGTCACCATCATCATAATTAACAATCAACATAACCATAATTATTACCACCATCACAACTGCCACCACCATCATCATTGTCACCACCATCATTATTCTTATCTTCACCAGCATTATAATGATAATCATTATCACTATCCTTTTTATCATTATCATCATATTCATCCTTCTCCTCACAATCAATTTCACCATCATAATCATCTTCATCAGCATAATCATCATTATAATCATCATAATCATATTCACCATCAACAACATCATTATCATCACCATCATCAACACCATCATCACTATGATCACCATCATCATCATCATCATCACCATCATAACCATCAATATAATAATCATCATAATTATCATTACTATCATCATCACCATCATCTCCATCAATATAATCATCCTAATTATCATCATCATCATCTTCACCATCATCATCATCATTAACATCAATATCACTATCATCATCACCATCAATATCCCCATCATCAACATCATCACCATAATCATCATCACCATCAATACTACCGTCATCAGCATCACCATCATGATCATCAATCTCGTGCATGTTGACATATGCAACTTTTTCTTTCCACAACTTGGACACACACAAAAAAAGAAATATATAGATGTGTGTATCGCTAACTATCCTGGCCTTTAACCATAAAAACTATCTTAACCCCAAACACAGAAAAAGGTTTCACATCAAAGTTATCATTTTGTTTAGGTGGTTTACTGCCCAATGCTTAGTTTTCATCTGCCCAAACCAGTCTGGTTACAGAACACTAGAGACCCACTCTTTCTTCATCTTATGTTAGTAGAAATAGCCCATTTAAAAAAAGGTAAATAATGGATTTCAGATAAATGTTTTTATTAATATATAATAATATGTTAAAAAAACAAAAACCAAGTGTTCGTTACACCTCCTATATTTTGTTAAAGGTAGAGGGGCCCCACAAGACTAATCGACAAATAAGAGAAGACTAGGCAGAAATATGTCTCCGACTATATAAGGAAAAGACGATGGTCATATATCGGTCATGTCCTACGAATGCAAAACAACAGAATACCACTACAGGCGCTCACTTGGGTTCCTGAGGGTAACAGGAAAAAAGGAACACCAAAAGAAACACTCAGAAGAACAATAATAAGAGAAGGAAGAACGTTGGGCCTAAATAATGTGCAAGAGCTAAGAGGAGTGGCGTCACAACGAACAACCTGGAGAGCACTGGTTTCTGCCTTATGCGCCGTGTTTGGTGCTTAAATAATTTATTATTATTATTAGTGGGGCCCCTGCAAAGAAAATGTAATTTTAAACAAAGAAAAAAAGCAGACGTGGAAGTAACTAACAAACTAACTGTTGTATAGATACTATTAAATAAATAAATAATGAATAAATAAATAGTGAAGGAAACATGAGAATGACCTCAGCCAATAATGCACTTTTTTTTGAGGTGCAAAATTGGCTCAGCGTCCATTCACGATGTACTGTCACAGCAAGGCGATGGCGCCATCTGGTTGGTCCTAGGTTCGATTCCCGGTAAGTCTATCACTTATATTTTCTTTTCTGTTGTCTGGTGCCATCCTTTATGTCCAACGAGTACCTGTTAATTACTTTTATTTATTGATTTACTTATTTATAGATACCGTACTATTACTGCTGTGAAGCTCTGTGCGTTATGACTCCCTTGCTATTTTCAGGGGGGGGGGGGGGGGGGGGGGGGGGGGGGGGGGGGGGGCTAATAGCCTTAGGCCCTTGTCTACTGGGCCTAATAAATAATTCGGCGGTGCATGGCTTCACAGTTGCAGCTGGGTACTTTGCAGAAGGCCTGCTCCGAATCCTTCATTTGCGCTTACTTTAGTTGTCTGTGTAGCTGTTAATTTGACATAATGATTTTACTAGCCCTGTGCACGAATAGCTTCTGGTGTAGACACACTGATCTTCACATTGTATCAGTGCCATGTTACACTGATGTCTCTTTGGGGTTCTTTTGGGCCATGATAGGTTTGGCTACAAAGATGAAGTTGAGATGGAAAAGAAATAAATAAAATGACTATAAGAGAATTATTTCCGTCATCATGACATACAGCAGACAGAGCACAACAATGTAATTAATTTCCCCGTCTAGTTTTTGGCGGGATACCTACTCTTATACATATGCCGAACTTACTAGGCTAATCTGTTTCGAAATAGTTCTCTATACAAACGCCTATCCAATATTTATTTATAAGAAAGTAAACATGTATATCACGTGACATTAGCTATGCGCATTACTAAGAACTGAAACTCTCGAAAAATCAATTGTCCTATCATTATCCTTTTCAAATACTGTAGATGTTAAAGAGTGGTATTGATAATACTGTATACCCATTTTGTCGCACTCTTGTATTAACCTCACAGATGTGTGTACAGCCATTCATTGCTACTGTTAGATTTATGCGTTTGTTGTGTGGAGGTTCTGTTTTATTCAAGGGCTGGCTGTACATTCTTTAGCCTTTTAATATTCTACAAGAGGGTTTTCTTGTCTGTTCTGACGAAAAACTTTCTCTCGATCGACAACAAATATATATTTATCTGTCTGTAAGTGTAACGTTATGTCCAGGCCTATCTCTGTTTATTAATGTATATCTACTGGGTGTGTCTTGTTTTGTTCTGTAACGAGCAAAAGCTGGTGCTAGCCACAACGAATGGAGCGTGCGCTACAGGCATTTTGTGTAGTTTCGCTGTTGTGGTGGTTTCTGTAGGAATCTGTTTTATATGATGAGTAACTGGGGCAAACGCAGTGGTGGTCATATTTTTCGTAAAAAGGGGCAACATAGAGAAGAAATAGAATGTGTCTCTACTCCCCCTACACAATATATAATCATCATCGTCATCACTATCATCATCATCAACATCACCGTCAACATCATCATCATCACCGTGATCTTCATATTCATCATCATCCGCATCCTTATAACATCATCCTCACCCTCATCGTCCTCATCATCACTCTCATTACCACCCCCTTCATCCTCATCATCATCTTCACCCTCATCCTCATCCTAATCATCACCGTCATCACCATCATCATCATCACCAACACCATCATCACCATCACCATCATCACCATCACCATCATCACCATCAACATCACTATCACCATCACGATCATAACCATCATCATCATCACAATCATAACCATCATCATCAACACTGTGATCTTCATTATCATTCTCTTCCTCCTCCTCGTCATCATCCTCATCCTCATCATCCTCATCATCATGAAGAATCTTCTTTCCCTGACATTCACATGTCTTTACCTCTGGTTTCTCCAGTTGGACCCTTGTTGAAAACTGTTGTTATTGAAATTATTGTTATACCTATTTTCAGGTGACTGGTTCCTAAATTGTTGTCTATCTCTATTAAAGTTATCATTTCTATTTAAATTGCCATTTCTGCCATATTGTTTGTCATTATTTCTCCTAGTCATAAAATTTCTATCTAGGCTCTGAGATCTATTTCTATTATTATTATTCCAAGTTGCGGCAAAAGCAACTGGAAGAGCATCTTTTATTTGATTGTTAGCAATGCATGCACCAGGATGTGCAGTGCAATATTGAGTTGCTATTTCCTCTAGAGCAGATAAGGTTTGTGGTTTACGTTCCTGTAAGAACGACCAGCATGGCTTGTTCCCTGAAGATAATACCTTATCCCTTAGTATTAAGTCAACAAGTTTATCATAAGATTTTTCAATACCAGCTAGTTGAATCCATCTAGCAAAATTGATTCTTATTGCAGCAATAAGTTCAGAGAAATTTTTCCCCGTCTCAGGAATCATTGTTTTAAATTTCATCCTATATCCCTCTTCATCGAGTTGAAAACGTTTCAACAGTACTTTCCTAGCAGCATCATAGTCGTTTCTAACTGACTCATCCATTGTTGCAATGGTGGTCAAAGGTTCTCCACTCAAAAAGTCCAGTAATTTGGTAACCCACAATGATTTGTTAAGTTTATTTGCAATGCATACACCTTCAAATCTCGAAAGGTAGCATGACACGTCATCAAAGGTTTGGTTAAAAATAGGTAATTTAAACTTATCATTACCCTTATGAATGCATGCTGAAGTAGCAGCATTCGAATCCCCATTATTGCCATTGTTTACATTTTGATTCCTTAATTTTGATTCTTCTACACGGAGAAGTAACAACTCTTTTTCTTGTTGCAGTTTCACCTTTTCTGCAACTAATCTTTTTTCTTCTTCAATACGTTTTTCTCATCTTTAGCTTCGTGTTCTTCTTTTTCACGTTTTATTTCAGCTTTACTCTTTTCTTCTTTAGCTTCTTGTTCTGCTAATTCACGCTTTATTTCAGCTTTCCTCTCGGCTTCCTCTTGTTTTGTCTTTGCTAACTCAACCGTAGCAAAATCTTTCAAAGCCTCAGCTTTGTAGCCAAATTCCTTCCCAATCTTCATGAAAAATTCTAAAGTAGCCATGGTAATCCTACTGTGAATTACTTAGTTAATTATATAAATGATAAACGAATTTATTATCCCCTGTTAATGCCGGCACACAGGCGCCATATTTATGCACATTAACACGTGGCTGCCGGCTGCCATCTTGCCAACAGTTAATATTAGTAGTAGATTGCTTTTCTGCCCGGCCTCACGAATGAAATAGATTGCTACTAAATTATCACAGCCGTGATCTGGACTTAGCGTGCCTAATAAAACCTATCTACTAATCTATCACTTCAAAACTAATTCTAGTCCTAAAAGAAATCTCCTCAGGAAACACATTTATCTATTTCATTAAACACGATAAAAAATAAGTGGTAGACCTACAGCCCTATATTATTTCTAACACTATAGATATAAATGTTGAGGAATAACCTTCTATCTAAATTAACTAACGTGTTCCCGGCAGCTTCAGATCTCGACTCTGGTTTCTTTGGGGCGACTGACGAAGAAAAGGGTCTTTGCTGTTGTTGTTGTTGTTTTGAAAAGGTGATGGGTGGAGAGCGGGCACTTAACAGCTGACAATTATTGCCTCTTCTAGTTCCATCTTAGTCTACCCTGTTCAACCTGAAAATTTGTTATAAATGGGGTATTTAGTGTCATTTTATTTACTAATTGTGTATTAAATTTAAATAACTATTGTCTTTTGCAGTTGCTGGTTTTAATTTATATTAGTTCTTCTTCTTCTTCTTTGATCCACTGTCACTGAGCGTCAGCTCTTGGTGACCTTGATGCCATTATATGATACTGCGCAGTTCGTATAAGCTGTTCTGAGCTGCCATACAGTGTATTGTCTATGGATGGGTTGTATGGTAGCAGTTGTTGTCTCAGTCCCTGAAGTGCAGGGCACTGTAGTAGGTGGTGTTCTACTGTCTCCAACGGGTTAGGGCAGTGTCTACATTTTGCTATATTTTGTGAACTTAGTCTGTTTCTGTGGCCATTTAGTGTAGAGTGGCCTGTTCTCAATCTGAAGATTTTGGTTTGGTACCTTCGTTCGAGCGCCGCAGGCGACCTTTGTCTTTACTGACTGTGCGTGGTACACCACTCTGAGTGGAGACCTCCCAGTACCAAAGACTGCTGTGCCTGTCTTCAGATTTGCTCATTTCCTCAGACCTACGGGTCCTGAGAGTTCCTCTATAAATGCCTTTGTGCAGATGAGGAAGGACATCCCTCGAAACCTTCGGGTATATGAGGCTCTGTCCATTTTGGCTGGAATGACGTCTCGATAGTTCGGAGGTTTCATAGCGAATATGAGTACACATGAGGGCAAGTCCGGGCACAATGGGCTAATCACCTGTTTGCCAAATCACTCCGATTACATGTCCCGCCCATGGGCCTTGTGCACTTGGGTCGACTCTACACCTCGTTTCACGGGGTAGAAGAGGTTTCGATTATGAGATGAGATGAGACCTTCGTTCGATATCGTTCATAGCATCTTTCTTATTTGGGGCTGTTTGGTGAATGAAGAGTCTTCTTCCTGTTTTAGCCTGTGCCCACGTGTTCAGCCAAACTTCTTTACAGTTGTTTTTGACTATTTGTTTAACTGTTAACATATTCAGTGGGTGATTAATCTGTGGCATTTTTGCTCCCTTCTTTGCCAGTCTATCAGCAACTTCATTTAATGTGATGTTTATGTGGCCAGGTATCCATTGCATGTATATTTCTGTTCCGTACAAGTTCATAATTTTGTGGCATGTTTCTTGAACCTTCTGGATAGTTCTGATCGAGTTGGTTTTCCAGTTTCCTATTGCCAAGAGGGCACGACGTGACGATCCTTTTGACCAACTAGAAGCGCTAGTGCTGACTAAATAGCTGACAAATTATGGATGTTTCCAGAAAACAGCGGTCATTTGGTGGCGGGGATTGCACAACGGTGAACCCCACTGAGGTGGTGCAATATGGTATTGGGGCTGTCTACCCCCAGGGGGTAGGACAGACATCAGGCGAACAGGACAGCAGGGGAAAATAATACTTCCCCACCGATGATGGTACAGTGCCCACCATGCCTTGCACACCCCGCATGAAAAAAGAGGATAACTACCGGGATGAAAGAAAGTCATCACAACCCCCCACTACTCATGATGCCATGACACTAATTTATATTAGTATTTGTCATTTCATTTTCAGTTTTGTATTGTATATAGATAACTATTATCCATTGCACTTGGTTTTAATTTGTATTAGTATTTGTTCTTTTTGAGTTGATGTTTGTTTTTAAACCTCGTTGTCTTTCCTTGTCCTGTGAGTAGTGAATAAGTTTGCTAATTTTTCTGTTTTGTTGTTTTTTTAAATTAATGATTTGATGGTTTTTGTTGCTTAATTTCTATTTGGTTGAATGTCTTTTCTGAAGTATTATTTTTGTTATTATTATATATTTTCCTTTGTTTTATGTATATATCGTTGAAATATTGTTTGGGCTTCCCCTGGGGCATCTA
This sequence comes from Oreohelix idahoensis, assembly GCA_024509875.1. Lineage (NCBI taxonomy): Eukaryota > Metazoa > Mollusca > Gastropoda > Stylommatophora > Oreohelicidae > Oreohelix > Oreohelix idahoensis. The sequence continues at coordinate 936,299 of JAMPIV010008732.1, forward strand.
TACTTAAAACCTTATCACCTGTCATGTCTATATTGTGATTTCTAAAGTATGTTTTTAATTCTAGCCTCTGTTGATCGTAATTTCTACAGTGGATCATGTGGTGGTCTATGTCATTTTCTTCCTGACATTCTTGGCAGTGTGGTTCCTCTATCATAAAGTACGCTGCACCGAGACGGAGACGCCACAGCTTTTTGTTCGAGGGTACATTTAGTTCTTCTCTGACCTGGCACGTCCTTGTTGGTTCTTTCAGCAGTTTGAACGCGTGTCTGCCTTTTCTACTGTTCTTCCATGTTGTCTTCCATTCCTCGTTTATAGTTAGCTTCACTTGGCTCTTGATCTCCGACCTCCCAAGTCCTGCTCTTACATTGTTTTTACTTACTCTTCCATCTTGGTGATCTGGTCTGCCAACTCGTTCCCAACTATACCTATGTGTGCTGGAACCCACACTAGCCTCACACTACATCCTCTGTTCCCTAGTGATGTATTAATTGCTAGAATTTCTTCCTTTATATCTGGCCGGCTACATTTACCTGGGTGTTCTAGTGCTTGTAGTGATGATAGTGAGTCTGTAAATATCGTAACAGCTTCTGGTGGGTTATCTTTGATTATTTCTAGACTTTTTAGAATTGCTACCATCTCTGCGGTAAAAATCGAAGCCCTTTCAGTTACACTGTAGCTATTCTTAATTCCCACTGTGGTGTTACTACTCCTGCACCTAGCTGCCCACTATCACCCTTGGATCCATCAGTGTAGACGGCCAGACTTTGTTTTGTAAGTTGATTTATGAAATTTCTACTTATCGTTCTGGCTTCCTTATCTTCTATGTTTTGTTTGATCTTTTCAGTAAGTGAGTAGTCTATGTTTGGTGGTTTTAGTTCCCAGGGTGGTATTGTGCTTCTATATTTATTACCATTATTAATTGTGTTTGACAGTTCTTTGAACTGTGTTAGATCTTCTATAGTTCTCCACCCTGTTGGATATCTTTCTTTATTTAAGGGGACATCCCATACACTTGGTTGGTTTTTGACAAAAGCTTTATGTGCTGCGTGGGTCACTTCTTGTGCTACTTTACTCCAATAATTTAATCTTAGTTCTTTCCGTCTTAGACCAAGGGGCGGTATGCCAAAAGCTACTTCTAGTGCTTCTACTGGTGTTGATATAAATGCACCTGTAATGGTTCTCATGGCTGCATTTTGAATTCTGTCTAGTTTTGCTTTGTTAAAACCTGCAGCTGAGTCATAGACTATGCTGGCATAATCTAGTTTCCCCCTGATGAAAGACTTGTAGAACATAAGCATTATTTTATTGCTGCCCCCCCCCCCCCATCCATTACCTTTTACTATCCTTAGTATAATTAGGGATCCCCTACATTGTTGTTGTTGTTGTTGTTTTGATGAGTTGATGGGTGGAGATCGGGCACTCAACATCTGATCATTGTTGCCTCTTCTCGTTCCATCTTGGTCTACCCTGTTCAACCTGAAAGTTGGTTATAATTGGGGTATTTAGTGTCATTTTATTTACTAATTTTGTATTCAATTTAAATAACTGTTGTCTTTTACAGTTGCTGATTTTTATTTATATTCGTATTTGTCAATTTTATTTTCTCTTTTGTACTGTTTCTAGATAACTATTGTCCTTTACACTTGGTTTTAATTTGTATTAGTATTTGTTCTTTTTGAGTTGTTGTCCCTTTTTTAATACCTTGTCTTTCCTTGTCCTATGAGTAGTTACTTTTTTTGTTAATGCTTTGTTAGTTCTTGCTGCTTAATTTCTATTTAGTTGGATGATTTTCCTGAAGTTCTAACCTTATATTTTTCCCTTGGTTTATGTATATATCTTTTAAGTATTGATTGGGCATCTCTTGGGGCATCTATACTTAAAACCTTATCACCTGTTAAGTCTATATTGTGATTTCTATAGTAAGTTTTTAATTCAAACCTTTGTTGTTCATACTTTTTACAGTGGATCAGGTAGTGGTCTATGTCATTCTCTTCCTGACATTCTTGGCAGTGTGGTTCTTCTACCATGAAGTATGCTGCGCCGAGTCGGAGACGCCACAGTTTTTTGTTCGATGGTATCTTTAATTCTTCTCTGACCTGGCATGTCCTCGTTGGTTCTTTCAGCAGTTTGAACGCGTGTCTGCCTTTTCTACTTTCCTTCCATGTTGTCTTCCATTCCTCGTTTATAGTTTCCTTCACTTGGCTCTTGATCTCTGACCTTCCCAGTCCTGCTTTTATATTGTTTTTACTTGTTCTTCCCTTCTTGGCATTCTGGTCTGCCAACTCGTTGCCAGCTATACCTATGTGTGCTGGAACCCACACTAGCCTCACACTACATCCTCTGTTCTCTAGTGATGTATTAATTGCTAGAATTTCTTCCTTTATGTCTGGCCGGCTACATTTACCTGAGTGTTCTAGTGCTTGTAGTGATGATAGTGAGTCTGTAAATATCGTAACAGCTTCTGGTGGGTTATCTTCGTTTATTTCTAGACTTTTAAGAATTGCTACCATCTCTGCAGTAAAAATCGATGCCCCTTCCGTTACACTGTAGCTCTTTTTTATTCCCCATTGTGGTATTACAACTCCGGCACCTAGTCGCCCACTATCACCCTTGGATCCATCAGTGTAGACGGCCAGACTTTGTTTAGTTAGTTGCTCTATGAACTTTCTACTTATCATTTTGGCTTCCTTATCTTCTATGTTTTGTTTGATCTTTTCAGTAAGTGAGTAGTCTATGATTGGTGTTTTTAGTTCCCATGGTGGTATTTTGCTTCTGTATTTATTACTATTTTCAATTGTGTTTGATAGTTCTTTGAACTGCATTAGGTCTTCTATAGTTCTCCACCCTGTTGGATATCTATCTTTATTTAAGGGGACGTCCCATACACTTGGTTGGTTTTTGACAAAAGCTTTATGTGCTGGGTGGGTCACTTCTTGTGCTACTTTACTCCAATAATTTAATCTCAGTTCTTTCCGTCTTAGACCAAGGGGAGGTATGCCGAGAGCTACTTCTAGAGCTTCTACTGGTGTCGATATAAATGCACCTGTAATGGTTCTCATGGCTGCATTTTGAATCCTGTCCAGTTTTGCTTTGTTAGAAGCTGCAGCTGAGTCATAGACTATGCTGGCATAATCCAGTTTCCCCCTGATGAAGGACTTGTAGAACATAAGCATTATTTTATTGCTGGCCCCCCATCCATTACCTTTTACAATCCTTAGTATATTTAGGGGTCCCCTACAGCTTTCTACCAAATTGTCTATATGTTTATTATAATTTAGTTGTTTATCTAAAGTTATGCCCAGAAATCTTGTTGTTGAGGAGGTACATATTTTCTGTCCTTTAATGGTTATATTGATTTTGTTATTTTTTTAAAAATTTCCTTTGCTGAAAATCATACCTACTGTTTTGTTTACATTAATTTGGAAGCCCCAACTTTTCATCCACTCTGAAACTTTGTCTATTTGATTTTGAAGTTTTTTGTAAACATGGTCCAAGTTTTTTCCAGATCGCCAAATGGCACAGTCATCTGCAAATTGTGATACTGCATTCTTTATGTCATTAAATTCATCTGCTAAATCATTTACAGCTATAGTGAAAATTGAAGGAGAGATTACTGATCCTTGAGGAATCCCATTCTGTTGTTCATATATTTCTGACCTATCATTATTCACCTGTACAGCAAAATACCTGTCCTGTAAAAAGTTTTCTAGACACCTATAGGTTTTACCAGTAATTCCAATCTTTTTCATTTTGTAAAGAGCTCCATCTCGCCAGCATTAATCATATGCTCTAGCTACATCTAGAAAGACTGCCACTGTTTTCTCTTTCCTCTTGAACCCTAGCTTTACATCATGTTCTAATCTTACAAGCTGGTCTACTGTACTTCTGTCTGCTCTAAACCCTGACTGGTTTGGGCTATATAACTGGTTTTTTTCTAGGTAGAATTTAACTCTTTTATTCACAACAGTTTCCAGTATTTTACCTAGTTGTGATGTTAATGAGATAGGCCTATATGAACTTACATCATGGGCTTCCTTATTGGGTTTTAGAATGGGTACTATCATAGCTACTTTCCATGCTTTTGGTATCTTTCCTAAGCTCCAGATTTTGTTATAAAGTGAAGTTATTATGTTTATAGTTCTTTTGGGTACTTTCTTAAGGATTTCATAACTAAGTATATCTTGCCCTGAGGCAGTATTAGATTTATCTTTTATTGCATTAGTTACTTCTTCCTCTGTTATATCAGCATCTAAATAGTTTGTTTCATCTATCTGGTCTGGTAGTTCTTTTAAAAACTGTATCTTAAGTCTTTCTCTTCTCTCATTTTTTTCCTGTCCAAGGCTACTTTTTGCACTGACTTTATAGAAATACTCGGCAAGGGCATTAGCTTTTTCTTTATCTGTTTCTGCTCTCTTTGGTAGTTTGATTGTTGGCATTATTGTTTTCTTATTGTTCCCTTTGATTGCCTTAAGCTTTTTCCATACTTCTCTAATTTGAGTGCTAGGTTTAAGTGACTGACAAAACTCCTTCCAGTTAGTTTCTTTGGCTTTGAATATTATTCTGTTAGATTCATTCCTAATAAGTTTATACTTATCATAGTTTTCTTCTGTTCTGTTATTTCTATATTTTTGTAAGGCCCTTTTTCTTCTCTTATGAATTTCTGCACAGCATTTATTCCACCAGGCAACTGGTTCTTTATTCCATTGAGTTTCTCTTTTCTTATTAATGTTATTTATTGGTTTAAGGTGTTGTGGCATATTTTTATTTGGTATATACTTTATTGCTATTTTCAGAATTTCATTGGTCAGTGTTTCTGCCCACAAGTCAGCATCATCTGATTACATGTCTTTATATTCCATCACCTCCAGCTCTGATTGGAAAGCTTCCCAGTTTGCTTTTTTATAGTTGAAGGTAGGTTTCTCTGGTTCTGGGTTTGGAATGACATTTTCATGCATGGTTATTACAATGGGCAGATGATCTGAGTTTGTGTCTTGTAACACTTCCCAGTTTACATTCGCTAGGTTCTTAGTTGCTATACTTATGTCTATTGCTGAGTCTGCCCTATTAGCTTGTGGATTAATTCTTGTTGCAGATCCATCATTTAGTATTAGTAGTTCATTGTTTTCTATGAAGTCAAGTAGGCATTTTCCTGCATTATCTGCATGTTGTCCACCCCAAGCATAATGATGGGAATTAAAATCGCCTACTATGATTGTTTTGGGGCCTAGTCTGGTGCTTATGGCTAGTATTTCTTCATCTTTAATTGTGCCATCTTTAGCATATACATTTAGAATTGTTAGATTGTTTGGTTCAGCTGCTATAGTAACCTGGATACCTTCTATATTGGTTGTATTAAATACTTCCCAGTCTATGATTTTAAATTTTTCGCTAACTAATACTGCGACACCTCCTCCTCTACCTTCTTTCCTATCGTGTCTAAGTATCTTAAAGCCCTTACAACCATATCTATTATTTGGGTTTAAATGGGTCTCTTGAAGAGCATATATATCAGTATTTCCTCCAGTCTCTGATAGTAGGGGTGTAAAATTTTTTTTTAATACCCCTACAATTCCACTGGATAATTCTAAATCTTTCTAAATTGAATTTTAACATCATCTAGTGTACCTTTTATTTTGGTTAACTATCAAATTGCTCTTATTCTGCATTTCCTGTACTTGTGGACCCACTATCCATCAAGTTCTCAAGAAAAACCTTATTTAAACTTATCATTTTATTCCTAACTTTTCCACTATGTATTGTAAAAGTGCCTCAACGTGTCCTTTGATATTTTCTTCTAGGTTGACCACTTTCCTATTTTCATCCAATGCTACATTCCCTTCTCTCCCTATGTTAATCTCCTGCCTTTCACTTTCCATTCTTTTTAGTATTATTTCACTTTCTTCTTTTTGTTCAGACAGTTTGACTAGTATCATTTCATTTTCTTCTTTCAGTACAGTCAGTTTAGCTATATCCTGGGAAATTTGGTGCTGTATGGCTTTCACTTCTTGAAGCAATGCCTCTGCACTTTTCAGTGCACTTGTGTCCACCGAGGATGTAGTTGAATCATCTGACTGGTTTTTTGGTACTCTTTTATTACTTTCTAACTTGTTCTTACTTTCTTTTGCCATCTGTGACTTAAGCATTTTGACATCTTCTTGCACACTCTTAATTTCTGTTATAACTTTATTGTTCGTATAAGTATCATTTTCTTTTAATTCTTTAATGACCGTTTTGAAAGGGGTTTGGGTTGTTATAGCTACCCTCAATGCTTTTTTGGTCTGCTGATATACTGGGCAGCCCTGGAATCTGGCGCTATGGTTTCCTTTGCAATTAATGCATTTTCTGTTTGCATTATCCTTTTTATAGTCAGTATCTGACTTTGCCTTTTCGCATTGCGTGAAAGGGTGTGCTCCCGCACAAAACCTACATACTGCCTTCCCCCTGCAAGTGTGGCGCCCATGACCAAACTTCATGCAGTTGGAGCACTGCAACACTGGGGGAATGAAGGCTTCTGTGTTTTTTTGTGTTTTCCCAAATAGTACCGTCTTGGGGGGGGGGGGGGGTCCCTACCTTCTGTTGTTATCACTACCACTGGGGTAACGATACTCCCTTTCACCATTATTCTGTCCACGTGTACCAGCTTTATGTCTGGGTTATGTTTTGCGAGGATGTTCATAACTTCCTCGCTTGAAAGGGTAGTGTTTATCCCTTTTAACACACATCTACTGGTCACTTTTGCTAGCTCTATCTTTACTTCTATGTCGTGTGCAAGAGTCACTGTTTTGGCTTCTACTTTGAGTTCCTCTATCATCTCTTTTATTCTGTCACTCTGATTTGGGATAATTATTATGCCAAAATGGGTTTTTTGAAATTTTGGCTATCGCCTTTTTGCCTAACACAGGATCAAGGATGTTTATAATTTTGTCTTCATCTAATGCCTTGATCTTGACAGCCTCACCAGCTACTTGCGTTATCTTTAAACGACATATGTTTACTACATCTTTATTTTTGGGAGCTGCCTGGGTTGCTAGATGTCTTGAGTCTTTTTTGGTACTTTCATTGCTATTTTTTTTTGGTTAGTATTTTCTTCTAGTTTATCATGCCTGGTGTCCCTACCTTGGTTTTTAACTGCTTCTGCCCACGTTTTGCCTTCCTTTGTTGTTTTTACTTCTGAGCCTCCTTTCAGTTTATCCCCTCTGGTTTCATGACTTGTTTTGTCCGCGTTTACCTGGCTGTCCTCATTATCCTTTTCCCTGGGTCCTTTCTTTCCGTTCGCTGTGCTGGTTCCTGATCTTTCTCCTTTGTTGATTCTGCTTTTTGTTGTTTTTCCTTCCGCTTCTCCTTCCCGATTTTCCATTATTGTTTTACTCGTGTCCTTTAATTCTGTTTTTCTGATTTCAGGGTTCGTGGTCCTGTTTCTTTCTGTCCGGTTTAAGGTTTTGTCTTTTTCTGGAGTTTTGGCCATCGCTTTCCCTTCCTCGGACTGTTTTCTGGTGAATACTACCATTGGTTATTTTCCCTGTCTTTTAGTATGCTACTATTTGTTGTCTTTGAATTATATTCTGATGATTGAATATTATATGTAATCTTTGGCTTTTGGCTTATTTTGTTATATATATATCTTTACCCCACTACGATTCTTAAATTAAATAGTCCCCTAATACTTAACCTTAACTACAGTAGGCCTACTCTAATACTATCAACAAAAGTATAAATTATTCACCACTTAAATATGTCTTTCAAGATGGCTGCCTGATCTCACTCAAAGAATTGCCACGTGGCGCTATTTAATTTCTATTATTTTAATTTCTAAAATTAACTGCAATAAGCTAACACTGAAGATGGATAAAAATATCAACTTATCTGATAACTTGTGTAGTTCGAAGGATGTCTTCACTGTGTCTCGTCCTAAAAAGGACGTATCAAGCTTGTGTGGTTTGAGGTAAGCAAAAATGCGTGTTACCCCTGTAGTAGACGGAAGTGGAGATTGAACACATCCCCTACATTGCGTTGTTGTTGTTGTTGTTTTCGTCTACTATGTTGCTGTAATACCCTAGCCAGCGCCCTCTTTATATAGGCCGCTAGGTCTAATCACTCACGGTGTAGTTCGCGCGCGTAGTAATTGAGCCACGAAAATAACACACGCGATGGATTCTCTTGAAGGAGCGAAAACACAAATATAAAACACAACTATTTCTAGGCTTTATTGTGGCTCAGTAATATATCTTCCTCCTGAAGATGTTGTGATAAAAAGGTAGGGAACCACGGACACAATGGCGATGACAAGATGGCGCTGTTAAACGACAGACGCCATGGCGATGACAAGATGGCGCTGTTATACTATGTTTTTTTTTTACCTAATCATATACCTTTTGGATATACACACACGAGAGTCCTGTCTTTAAGGAGTCTAAATATTATCTGACCTCTAACAATTTTTTTGCTCCGTTTGGGATTTATACTTTCGCTACATCTTCTATCAATCATTTACTGAATGACGAACGGACGGACAGACTGACTGACAGGCGGACTGGCTGATTGACTGACTGACTCACTCACTCATTCACACATTCACTCATTTACTCGCTCACTCACTAACGCACTCTCCCAAACTCACCTTGTCACCCAATCACTCACTAACGCACTCTCCCAAACTCACCTTGTCACCCAATCACTCACTAACGCACTCTCCCAAACTCACCTTGTCACCCAATCACTCACTAACGCACTCTCCCAAACTCACCTTGTCACCCAATCACTCACTAACGCACTCTCCCAAACTCACCTTGTCACCCAATCACTCACTAACGCACTCTCCCAAGCTCACCTTGTCACCCAATCACTCACTAACGCACTCTCCCAAACTCACCTTGTCACCCAATCACTCACTAACGCACTCTCCCAAGCTCACCTTGTCACCCAATCACTCACTAACGCACTCTCCCAAACTCACCTTGTCACCCAATCACTCACTAACGCACTCTCCCAAACTCACCTTGTCACCCAATCACTCACTAACGCACTCTCCCAAGCTCACCTTGTCACCCAATCACTCACTAACGCACTCTCCCAAACTCACCTTGTCACCCAATCACTCACTAACGCACTCTCCCAAGCTCACCTTGTCACCCAATCACTCACTAACGCACTCTCCCAAACTCACCTTGTCACCCAATCACTCACTAACGCACTCTCCCAAGCTCACCTTGTCACCCAATCACTCACTAACGCACTCTCCCAAACTCACCTTGTCACCCAATCACTCACTAAAGCACTCTCCCAAGCTCACCTTGTCACCCAATCACTCACTAACGCACTCTCCCAAACTCACCTTGTCACCCAATCACTCACTAACGCACTCTCCCAAGCTCACCTTGTCACCCAATCACTCACTAACGCACTCTCTCAAACTCACCTTGTCACCCAATCACTCACTAACGCACTCTCCCAAGCTCACCTTGTCACCCAATCACTCACTAACGCACTCTCCCAAACTCACCTTGTCACCCAATCACTCACTAACGCACTCTCCCAAGCTCACCTTGTCACCCAATCACTCACTAACGCACTCTCCCAAACTCACCTTGTCACCCAATCACTCACTAACGCACTCTCCCAAGCTCACCTTGTCACCCAATCACTCACTAACGCACTCTCCCAAACTCACCTTGTCACCCAATCACTCACTAACGCACTCTCCCAAGCTCACCTTGTCACCCAATCACTCACTAACGCACTCTCCCAAACTCACCTTGTCACCCAATCACTCACTAACGCACTCTCCCAAACTCACCTTGTCACCCAATCACTCACTAACGCACTCTCCCAAGCTCACCTTGTCACCCAATCACTCACTAACGCACTCTCCCAAACTCACCTTGTCACCCAATCACTCACTAACGCACTCTCCCAAGCTCACCTTGTCACCCAATCACTCACTAACGCACTCTCCCAAGCTCACCTTGTCACCCAATCACTCACTAACGCACTCTCCCAAGCTCACCTTGTCACCCAATCACTCACTAACGCACTCTCCCAAGCTCACCTTGTCACCCAATCACTCACTAACGCACTCTCCCAAGCTCACCTTGTCACCCAATCACTCACTAACGCACTCTCCCAAGCTCACCTTGTCACCCAATCACTCACTAACGCACTCTCCCAAGCTCACCTTGTCACCCAATCACTCACTAACGCACTCTCCCAAACTCACCTTGTCACCCAATCACTCACTAACGCACTCTCCCAAGCTCACCTTGTCACCCAATCACTCACTCACCCACTCATTCACCAATTTTCTCTCTCAAATATTCAGTCACAATTTCCATCATTACTCAGTTCACCTTTCTTCCATCTTCTTAAAATTTAATCATACATCCCATAATTCCTCCAGCACGCTTTCTATTCACTCTCAAAGACCCCCCCCCCCCCCTTTTTTTTAAACCCCAAAGACACATCATACAACACCGTTGTTTACGGAAACTATTCATCAATTTTGTATTTTTTACTATCTCCTATTTAAGTTAACAGCCACGCAAAATATGATAAAACCAAACTCGACAGTCGGTTGAGGTTGCTGAATCAAAATTATGCTAAAATTAAGATCAATATTTGAACATTGCCACCTATCCTGCAAGCTGGGAATAAATAATGATGTCCTTGACCAGATTTTTGTTTTCAGTTTGCCGGTAAACATTAAAACGCTAAGAACAGGCGGGTGAGATCAAGTTAGCAGCGAAATTATGGCGTACTGTAATCAAATAATTATTCTAGTTCGAGCAAGTAGATCGCCAAAATATGATGGAGGTAAATAATTACATTGTGCTTTTTATACTGCATGCCCTGACGATCACATTCATTTTCCTGTCGATTTTTCAAATCGTACTTTTCCGTAAAACTAGTGGGATTGTTTCATATGTTTTCAAACTTTCATTAAGAAAACTATACATGTGTCGACAATACTGCGTTATTTCCAGCAACTGGTTCATTGTATTTGTTAGCGTATATTTCTTATTGCCCTCTCATTGTTGATGTGGTTTTTACATGATTATTAGAGTGATAAAAACGTTTTCCCATTCAAGGCTTGTATCGATTTTATATTTTAAAAAATAATGCATTTAGCTTAGTTCATGGCAGCGACGTCTTAGACAAGACTGAGAATGAATGCAGCAAATGATAACAAAACTGCACACGTAGACATACCGCTACAAGATGAATCATACACATAGCTTAGCAACAACTTACATAGGCAAAGTTCGAGGAACAGTGATGCAAAAATACGAATGACAAAGGCATTGGAAAATATATAGGAATCAAAGGAAGTCGAGTTAAACAGAAACATAAAAATCGTCAACTCAAATGTCAAGTCATTCTTTTTGTATGGCTCTGAAGCATGGACAATAACTAAAACTACAATCATAGTTATTGTTATTGTTGAACAGAATCGACATCATTGCACTCCGGGCAAACCCATAGGTGCTCAGTCTCCTTCAGTATATGTCGAAATGTGTGAATGCTAACTGTTCCTGTAGCTCGTTGGTTGTATACACGACGGATGCATTTTCTCATTCGTCCATCTCTGCTGGACTTACGTTTAATGTCAAATTCCAACAGTCTTAACTTTGACGATTCATCTATTGCAATGTCATTCTCTAACAGGCGATCATTAATTGTTCTCAGTATATCGATATCCAGTGTCTCCACTGTGGGTGCTCTTGATGCTAGTCTGTCAGCTCTCTCATTACTGCGTACTCCTGCATGACCAGAACAGTAGAACCACACCAGCTTCTGCAGATTCGAACATTCTATGAATGTTTTCCATTCATGCCATAGCCAACCAGTTTGAACTTTCGAAGCGTGGACTGAGTGTCTGACACAAGGACCGCCTTTGTTAATGAAGTTTCAGTTGGCTACCTTAAGGCTGAAGTAGCTGCCTCTTTCGCCATTCTTCTGCTGGAAGTTGGTATCTTGTAAGTCCTACTATGTTCTGCGTCAATTCCGCCCTTTACCCTAGCAGAGAAACAACGAAGGCATCGGAGATAGAACACCATTCCCGTAGCTCCCGCAATAGTTCTGGTTTGTTACAACTACAACCAGAAAGTGACAGACAGTCATAAATTGTTGCTTGCGAGATAAAGATAGAAATGGTTTGAAAATATCACCAATGAGAAACTGATGACAAGATCCAGACAAGTGTCGGTAAAACAGGAGAAGAGAAGATGATGCTGGCGATTGATAGGACACCCATTGAGAAAAAACGTGTTGAAAGCATAACAAGGCAGTCCTTGTTCTGGAATCTTCCCGAATAAGAGAAACAGAGATCGAAAAACCCACCCAGAAGGGAACTGGAGACAGGCATTGAAGGTTAATAACAAATAAGGAAATACTTTGAACGGATGGCATATCCATTTAGTCTTGGCATGAATTTGGCGATGATCTGTGCTCCGTAGGAAACCGAAGAGTAATTAATGGAATAAAGTTTATGAAGAGTTATGAGTACTGCGAAATTGTTTTTATTTTATTCTCACATTGTTCATTTTTCTGCATTACGTTACTTGAGAATGGTTGTTTTAAAAACGTTTGACTCTCTCGGAAAAAAAAGTCACTCTAGCTTTTACCTGGTTGGCTATGCATACGTGGAACCATCCTTATATGACCACCAGCTAAGCACAATGCTATAGAATATAGATGTGGATGTGAAGCTCTGCCTGTGCGGCTAATTATACCTTCATTGACTCTTGAAATCATCCACACTTCCAGGGATTCCCTCTGTGATAAAACATCTTGAGAACTCAGCATTGCATACTAAGCTTGGAGGCGTCACTTGAGCCCCAGACGTAACTCTGGCTTTTACCTGGTTGCCTACGTGCAGGAGGATCTCACTATTAACACTTGATGGGCAGGGGGGAGCTGAGAAGTGGCTGTATGTAGGACGTGACAATTCTTTGGATGAGCCCAGAAACAGAGCATAGTATTTTAGCTCTGCACATTTGGAGAGCCCTCATAGGTGGCGGGGAATAAATAGTATGCCACTCGTTCTTCGTCCTAACTTGGATCCAGATGTGATGATCCTGTAAATGCAAGCCAACCAGGAGAAACTGGAGTTCATTACTTCATTGCAATACGTTTCGGAATGGCAGAAAAGGCACAGGAAAAGTCTAGATCTACAGTGTAGATCAATGGTTCCCAAAGTGGGCAGTACTGCTCCTGGGGGCGTTGGAAAAGACCTAAGTGGGCGATAAGGGAAAAGGGGGCGACAGGGGGCGTTCAACAGTTAGGGAGTCGTTGAGAACATGTCAGGCTAAGGTCAATAATATTACGTAATATAACGCTTACACGTAAAATGGGTTTGATTATACAAGGCCCTGACGTGAGCGCTTAGAAAGAGAAGGTGGCCTGGAACAATCCCCACCGCTACTCCGTAAATTCGCTCGTCCCAGTTTCTTATACACCCTATAGCAGAGGTTTCCAATATAGGGTGTGCGTAGCTTTTTAACTCTTTGACTCTACAATTATTTTCCACCCTGTAACGTAATTTTAATTCTTGATAGACTAAAAACAACGCTCAGAGAGTTGTTTTGGCACGGGTGTCAAATCTGACCAACGCTCTGAGCGTTGTTCCGGAGTCAAAGAGTTAAGGGGTACTGGTAACATTTTGTAGTTAACTGCATATTCAAATATTCCATAGCAGTGTTCGCGAAATAAATGTTGTGGAACTGAAAGATAACACCACAGAGGCGCGGACGAGATATGAAAGATGGGAAATGGAGGGGGCGCTGGGGAAGTACTCTGAGAGCCAAGGTGGCGGTGACCCGAACAATTTTTGGAAACACTGGTGTAGATAATACCAAGGAGTCTTCAACTTAGTATTGGTTGCAAAAGAGCAAGAAGCTCAGCAGCCCTAGTTAACAACAATAACAATTTGATAGATAGTTTTCATAACTTTTAAAAAACTAGTTCAATCCTCATTGTTCCAAGATTTATTTGTCTACAGACTAAAATAATAACAGAGCGACGGTTTTTCACCAAAATTACCTGCTTTGATTTAAAAAGCACAGTGATCAGATTACAAATCTGTGCTTTCTCATTGTGATCAGTTTCGTATTTTGACTTATAGCCGCGGTAGTTGGATTACAAGTCAGAGCAGTTCTCACAAGGATCAATTTTTTCCCCCACCTAGAATACATATATCAATCTCTGCGCTCCGCATTTGGCGTGAACTGAACACCCTTCTCGGGGTAAAACGTTCACGAATGACTACAGAACCTGAAAATTCCAATAACATAGCGCCGAATAGGAATGATAAGTGACGTCTAGACCTATTTTTCAAATACAGTGGTTGTTCCCTGTGAAGGGAAACTCACAATCTATTATTTTCATTATTCTATCAACTTTGCACCAATGCGTATAGTGACAGCAACCTGAATAGATAAATATTTTTAATTTGTTACATTATGTTTTTGTAAGTGAATGCAACGGAACAGACAATATACAAAAATAGGTTCTATCTATTGATGTTTTGGTGTTTTTATTTGTACAACTGTAGCGGTCAGTTTGCTGAGCCTCTCCAAGTAAAAGTGCCTGGTTAAAAGCTGGGGATATTATTTGGTATTTCCTAGTCTAAGGGCATTAATCCAGGTTTTGTTGGGATGATTGTTGACAGGGTAGTGATCTCACTTGTCTGTTATGTCTGTGGTCTGTTCTGAAAACCAATGTCAGTTTTGCCTGATGTGGCAGTGCAGTTATTTATGCGTAGGTCGCGGCATCAAATAGTATCGTATTACCGGGCTGTGTTTACTACATCAATGAAAGAATGTGTGTGTGTGTCTGTCAGCTGACCGGGTCAGTTTCAGTTAATGGTTGACCGCAGGTAAATATTTTGAAGTGCGCTAACTTTTGTACGTTTCTTGGTTTAAGTCGTTACAGGTCTGTCCGCCTGAGTTGGAAATTCTTGACCTTGTTTATTCTTCCTTCCCAGAGATCGTTCGTACCCTTTTTTATGGTTAGTGAAAAGCAATGTCTTGTACAGTGGTTATGTCAAAGTATCCAACTGTAATATTCCAACGAAAACTCAGCAATGTAGAAAAAATAAAATATAGTTTATTAACGTGATTGGAACAGCAATGTTATTGACACAATAATGAAGCACTTATTTCTTTCTTACCCAAAGTAGTGAATATCCAAAACAAAATGAAAATGGAAATCCACAGGAATAATCTATCTAATAGAGTAAAACACAAACTTGTCTACTTAAAATATACTGGTCTAACTTGACAAACTTGTCAAGTTAAAAAAAAAAACAACTTGTCTTGATAATCTCAAAGACGAAGTTCTGTAAAAATTCTCTCGCCTAACGACTCCTAAAATCTGTACAAGCCCTGGATCCTCTCAATCGCCCACGTCTCTTCTTTATGTACAGCCCACTCTTTTTTTCTCCGCCAATTTTCACACGATGCTTTATTTTTAACACGGCACCAAACATCAACATTTGCACTCCGCTCCTCAGCTTTTCGACTTTTTTGCACACGACATTCTGTTATTTCGACTTTAGCAACGGAAAAAACCATGACTTGCAACTTCTCTCAAATTTTTCCATTCAATAAACAGGCACTTACTATTTCGTTGTTCTGGGACAGCTTTCCCGAAGCCGTGAACTTGTCATGACACTGTATTTTGTGCACAAATGTCTTAACTGCTTTTAACGTTGTTATTTCTCATTTTATGTGGTTTTTAACACGTATTAATTGCAGTGTATGCCAAGCGGTCACACTGATATGGTTTCAAACCGTCTACTTTGAGCGATGCTCAAAAGGTCTGGCGCCTCAGTGCGCATGCGTGACTTGTGGCGCGATTGGGTAGAAGCCATTACCGACTAGAGTATCGGGCTGTGATTATGAGAGTCAAGATGTCTCTTGATAAGTCATCTGTGGTTCGACAAGATGTCGTATATTATTTAATGTGTATTCTTAGCGCCTTGGAGGCGATGTGAGTGTGGTTATATTTATTCTGAAGGGACAGAAGGTAATTGACTCTTTGAACTGTTTCCCTTATTGATAGAATCTTCATGACTCGTATTATCGATAGTTTATGATTCTTTCCCTGAGCGGGAAAACGTACCACCTACGTATCCTTGAACGGAAGCTCTCTATGTATTCTGATTATGCACTAGGCTGGTGCATGCCCGAAGTACTTATGCATATTGTTCTGTATCCCGCATGGCGGCGATACTAATTATACAAGGTGGGATTCCCCTTGTTTGATGAAGAATCACCCGGAGGCCATTTGAACTGTGTGTCCGCCATTTTGTACGGCCTGTTGGAGACATCTGATATCTGACTTACTGATGTCAGAGTAGAGTTTTGTTAAACTCACATAGGGGATATATCTTCCCTGAAGCTGATGATTGAGAATATTGTACGAGATCAGCTTTATTAGATTCATACATAGCTGGATGATGACTGTATTAATATATCATGATCTGTTCAATGACTGTTGATATTAATGTCGGCATACCTACCTGTTGTGGTGTAATAAAGTCCTGTAAACGTCAGAGCTGTTCCAGAACTCTATGAATTCATACCTGTGTAATTATAGAGAGTGTGATGTTATGTTCCTGCCTACTTTCTACTTCCACGAACTTTCAACACGCATTCGCAAAACAAAACATTGAGATTCATTCAAGACAACACATTAAGACAAGCTACACGAATGCCAGCATTGTTGCGTCCAACCAAGGACTGTACCGCTCATGTCAGCCTGTATTGAGCTGATTCATATTTATACTGCTACTGGTCATTCGTGTACATCCGCCACGCTTACATACGGTGACATTAACTATTATTTACATTTGGCCAAGCTGTACTCCCAAGATTATTGCATTTATTTAGGGTCACAGGCCAAAACCGCCTTAACAACAACAAAACCAGCCACCAAGACTCTATAGACTTTCATAAATGGGCAAATGTGGAACTGATGACACGGACCAGACGAATGCCAGTTGAACAATAGATGAGAAATAAACTCTATTGATGGATAAGATACACAGTGAGGAAACCTGTTGATAGTATTACAAAGGCTGTCCTTGTTCTGGAATCGTCAGGGTAAGAGAGTTAGATGAAAATCAAAGAAGAGAATTAGGGACAGCCATGAAATGAATGAGGAACACATGGAAAGATCTTGAGCGGATGGCACGGGACAAGAAGACTTGGCGTATGTTTATTGAAGGCATATACTCCGTTTGGTGATGAGGATGATGATGATCTATTAATTTCGACATAATTATTATTTTTTAAGCGGGCTGAAAGAACAAAGAGGGGATGAATAAAACGAAAGCGATGATGAAAAAGGTAAAAAACGAAAATAAAATTGGACCACTATATCACAATGATGATGATCATCATCCTCACCTTCAGCCCCCAAAGGAGCATATGCCACAAACTTATGCTTGCCGTGCGTTCATCTCAAGGTCTTTCCATGTCTTTCTTATCTTCTTCATGTCTGTCTCCAAAGTCTCTTCTCGATGTGCTCCTTGGTCTTCCTCTATTCCTCTTACTCTGGGATTCCCGAACAAAGACTGTCTGGTAATGCTTTTAAGAGGTTACTTCAATGTGTGTCCTATCTATCTCCAGTGTCTTCTTCTCATTTCTTGTTCCACGGGCGTCTGCCTGGTCTTTGATGATGATGGTGATTCTTTAAAAGTGAAGAAATTCAAAAACAAAGACAACAGAGAGAAGGTGCTGTCATACCTCATGTCTTTATTCATCTGACGGTTAAATCTCCGTTTACCACAGTCTTCCTTGCTTTCTGATTTTCGTAGATACAGCAGAAGATTATTTTGCAATGTTCATGTAATTATTATTTTTTAAACTTTACTGTTTCAATTTTATGTAGAACTAATCCTGACACACGGAAGTGAGTTACAGGAAATTAGCAAACAAGTAGGAAAAGCATTAGGAAGGTTATTCTTCATTTTAGAAGGAAACAATGCACGTTCTTTGGGCATATAATGAGAAGAAGAAAGCTGGAGTATATCGTGACAACAGGAAAGATTAAAGGAAAAAGAGAAAGAGTACGATAAAGAAAGAAAATACTGGACAGTTTGACATAATGGCATACATAGAAGTCAACAACAGAATTGATCAATAGGTAGTTGTGGAGAGACATGGTCACCTACGCCACCAGGCATGGTACTTGAAGAAGAAGAAGAAGACCTTTCGGGCAACACATGCCGTAGAGCGTAACATGGAGCGAAAGTTTCCTTTCCACAGGTGTGTTTCATCCTGTGACCTGAGCCTGTGTTGTAGGATTTCTGTCACATTATCTACCCATCGGACTCTTGGTCTTTCTCATGCTCTAAAACTAGATCTTCTACTGTTGTAGGCATGTAGTGGTAACTAATCGGGCTTCATTTTCATGAGATGACCAAACCACTACATTTCTATCTCTCTGTATATTTGATGAAGAATATAGTTTCTAATTTGTTTCTGATATCATCATTTCGAAAGCCTGTCTTTCCTGGTAACATTTATCTTCTTCTTCTTCCGTCCTTAGCCAAAGACCGACCAAGCAGTCAGAGGCCATCACGCCTTGTGGCGTCTTAAGGGCAACAGCAGATTGATTTTCTCTGTTGTAGTTTCCCATCACGCCTAGCGGCGTCTTTAGGGCAACAACAAATAGATCCATCTGCCGTTGTTTCCGTAATCGGTGTGTCAAGCCAACGGGTGATCAGCCCATTGGGCTGGTAACATTTATGGTTAGTCTCAAATAATTTCATCGCACACGTTTTTATTTTCCTGTCTTGTGCCTTGGCCAGAGACAATGTTTGACACTCATAGCAAATATTTGGTAAGAATATACTGGTGATCAATTGTCGTTTAGTCTCCATGCTGTTTTATGATCTTTGAGTAGTGGTAAGGTAAAGGTAAAGGATCCCGTTACACGCCCATTGAGGCATATTGGGAATATGGTGTTAGGCCTATATTTTCTTGACCATTGTCACACTAGGGGTGATGTGGTCAGCATCACGTCGGCCGCCTTAACCTTCCCAGACGTTGCTCTGGCACCCAATTCATGAGGCTAGGTCGACCCCGGAGCCGTCTGCAGTCTAAAAAATCCTACCTCACCTGGGGATCGAACCATAGACCACCGAGCTAGGAAGCCAGTGCACTAACCACTGTGCTACAGCGGCTCCTTGAGTAGTGTTGACAGTTGGTAATTCACTGTGTTGTGAACTAGTTGTTGATATGTTCCTTCGGGTTATTGAACACGTATTATTACCGTTATTATTATTCATTAAAGAGTTCATTCTCTATTTCTTCGAGTTCTAGTGTTGTGTTTTTAAATTTACTATATGTTTAGATTGTTATTATAATTATTCTAGTCTTCTTGTGATCTTACGCCAAGTGATGGTAGGGTCTGTTCTATTTTAGATAACATTCAATGTCGAATGTCAAACAACGACATCAAAGATCAAGAAATAACGGTAAATCAATCAATGCTTGCAACATGAAGACATTCACAAAGAAACTCTATCGATGACGACTTAATACATTTAATAATGACCACAGTTCTTTTGTGACATATACACGAGAACTTCACACTGTATTTTCACATTATACTTTGATCGTATTCATAAACCTGCACAGACTATTGTGCATTAATTACAATTATCAAACTTTTAAAGTTTTCACAGTTCATGTATCTCTTATACGAGTATCACCGCGTTAAAACTTATCCCATTATATTATTACACATTTTATTTTTGTCTGCATAATCATTCTAGATTTGCTAGCCTAATTCGATTCTGAGTTCATATTTTATTTTCATTTGGCTTACCACGCCATTTTTATTACT
Organism: Oreohelix idahoensis; assembly: GCA_024509875.1. NCBI lineage: Eukaryota > Metazoa > Mollusca > Gastropoda > Stylommatophora > Oreohelicidae > Oreohelix > Oreohelix idahoensis. The sequence goes on from JAMPIV010008732.1 coordinate 956,150, forward strand.
AACGTATCAATTATTGATTATTTTGGCAAGTTGGCCATCACATATGTCATTTGACGACTATCGAATTATTTATTCTCTTTTACAGTAAATATTTAATCTCTGGACACTCATGTCCTGAAATACACTTCTTATCAATAAATCGTGGCAACGGCCACGCTTTGCTATACACTGTAAGGCGGTTAAAACCACATTAATTAAATACACTTCCTATCGGCCCGAAGGGCATAACGCAGATTACATTCGCATCATCGTCCTATACCTGTCACATCTTAGTGTGTCTGTAGCCAAGTTGATTTTGCTGGGGAGGTTATGATGGTATCCTAACAAAGAATGAAATCGGTGTCTCCATAAACCGTGTGAGGTCAAGCACATGTAGGCCCCTGACTCTAAAAGATGATGATGATGAATTATGTGCAGGGTACCTAACGCCACCTCCCTAGATCTCACACGGTCACTCTTGTGGCTCTAGTGTATGGTGTATGATGTACCTAGTGTCTAGGGGAGAAATGAAATGATGGTACACAACACAAAAACACTTTAAGTTACTATGAGGAAGTGAATAAAACCTGTGCTTAAATTTTTCTTTAAATTAATTTTTTTATACAATTTATTTTGCCTGTCCAGTCATATCGGTTGGACAGGTCTTTGAAAATGAGGACAAGATAGTTTACAGAAAAGAACAATTAAAATTTTGGGGCAATTTGCCCAATAACTAAAAAGTTAATATATATATATATATTTATATGTCTTTCCTGTAGGAAATATTCATAGATTTCACTTTATTCATCTAAAGGGAGAGTCACTGTATATGAGGGCTGTAGTTTCATCCTACCCCCATAAACGTCCTGAGTATTGTTTCACAATACTAGTGTTTCGTACAAGAAAATGTCAGTTATGCCCAGATGTTTAACACATCACCTGGGATTCCTTGTTGAAAGATATTACAATGTGTCGTTGCAGAAAGTCTCAATTTCACCACCCGCCAAAGCTCCTACTGTTATTTTTGACAGCATAAACGACTGATTGGAGACTGGATGGTGTTATTCGTACTCAGCAGGTTTCCTGTCACCAGCTGGCAACAGGAAATAGAGCCTCTGCAACAAAAGGACACCATGGCCTTTTACATATGATCACTTATTCTAACACTTAATTTCATACGTGGGTATGGGGTCAGCCTCTCGTGCATTTCAGGTGCACTCGCCCAGAATATTACATGACTCCCACCTTGCTGTGACCACACCTCAGATCCTTATGGCAGATACGCCACTGTACGTTTACATACTTTTCCTCAATACAATAATGTGGAGTAACCACATTTCCTTTGATATGATCTTCTCTTCTTTTCTTTTCAAATATAATTGCTTCAGGCATGTAGACAGTGTTCATTGAACACCGAGGCTTACTAATATATTCTAATATAATAATATGACAACATAATCATGACAACATACACCAGTTAGATACATTTCAAAGTGAGGACTCAACAATGTCTGCTCCCGGCATGTCCTTCACTTTCCCCCATAGCAGTATCTAATTTTGGTAGTTGGAATAAACATATTAATTCATAAAGCATCCTTACCACACTTCAAGAAAATATAAACAAATGACGCTGACTTTAGAAGAAATGGCCTCAGCTTCCTCCGAACTGCACAGACTGTGAATTTCTTATTTATTTAAGTTTAAAGTTAACACAGCTGTTTCTCAGCGTATCTGAATGAAAATTTTAGTTTGACTGGCAATGAATAATCAAAGCCTTTTGCTAATATTTACTAGCACTGGCCAATCAAAACGTGCGACTACTTGAATTCAAATGCAGTTTTTATGAAAAAACAAAATAATTGCAAACAATTTCTGCGTCTGGTAGTCGATTGGCCAGTCTGCTTTAGTTATGCCCAATACAAAAAGATGTTTCGTTTAGGATTACATTTTTCCTACCGCTCCCCTTTTCCATTCATACTCTTTTTACCCAAGCGAATTTGAATGTACCTCCCTGCCTCTTTTTCAAACTCGCATCCCCACTAACGTTAAAAAAAAAAACTAAGCAGAAACGCCAGTCTGTCTGGTCGAGCGTCCGTAGACATTAGTATTTTCTCAATAACTTATCTAATACTGGGACTATCATATTATTTAAAGTACATTCTTGCTCAGTGAACTCAACGTTATACTACCATATAATTTTTATGGGCAGTTTCATAATGGTTTAAATTTTTAATTTTTGTCATAGTCAATCGTCAAATAAAATTTTGCACAAGACCGCCATCTTTCCTCTCCTTCATCTCGCTAGCATGTATTTTTCAAATAATTAACTTGTTTCAGTTACGTCAGAAATGCTACCGCGAGGATGAAAATAAATTTGTCTGCGTGTTGGCCTCTGCTAGAGTTGTTCCAGCGTGTATATATATGCATGGCAGACTGTGTCAGCGAAGCGGGGTTGTGCGCGGCAGGTTAAGAATTGGCGTTAATAATTTGTATTGTATCGTGTAACTCTACCAAATTTGTAAGGATTACTACTGATTACCAGCGTTAAAGTCAAATTTCTACGTTAATTCAGACAGTATTTTTGCGGCACACTTCCGCCAAAGCGTTAATTGTAAGTCTTGCCACAGTCTCTATCAAATCGGGCAAAATGTTAAAAATGTACGTCACAAGGAACGCGAGTAGGTTTAAACGGGGGGATCGGTTCTAAGCCGTTCCATGGCACAAAATTCAGCGCTATGCTGGCGTGTGAGAGCATCACCGTCAGACACAATAGGGCTGTTGTATTTATTATCCTTTTATGACTAAAATTCTACTGAAATGAGCGATTATTCTCGCAGATTTTGCTACAGTGTCTATAGTTAGGATGCTGAATGGTGCAATCACCTAGGCCGAAAATAAACCAGCCAATATGAATGCACACAATGAAGCAGTCCTCAACACACTGCAATGGCGTTTTTGACACTTTATTTCAATTTCTTTTAAAAAATAAAGTTCGTTCGTTCGTTCGTTCTCTGTCGTGTCTTGCATTTTTTGTGAAAATGCTTCCTAGATATTTAAACTCTGGAACTTGTCTGAGCTTAACGCTGATGCCGTGTTTCTTACGTTGGCCTGGTGATCTACTGATCGGCATCGTTTCTGTCTTGATATTCTGATCTTCATGTTGCAAATTTAAAAAACAGGAGAACACAAAGTGCGTATTTTTACTTTCATATCATGTTGTATTTATATATGATGAGCTGTTTTATCTTTGTTGATCGTGTCTGCCAGTTTACAAAAACATTTATGTCAATGCGACTTGTTCATTTGATAATCTGCTCCGTAAATCATATGTTGAATTATTTATATTCAAAATTACACTTTGTGTTGTTTGTTTGTCATTTGACAATGTAAAATGACAATTAATTGCTTCTTCTTACTGGATCCTTAGCTCCTGACTGACAAATCAGTCAGTGGCCATCACGCTTAGTGGCGTCTTGTAGTGCAGCAACACAAAGTCCCCATGTCGCTCGGTCGGTGGCCATCCTGCCGTTGCCCCAACTCTTGTTGATGCTTTGCATCTCAGCCCCATTGTTCTCAAGGCCAGGTTGTCTTTGGTCTGCCTCTCTTTCGCCGTCCTTCTGGGATCCATAGCATAGCAGTTCTGGTGATTGTGTTACGGTCCCTTCTGAGGACATGGCCAATCCAGTTACAGCATTTTGCCGCATTGATAGTGTGCATACCTTTTTGACTGCACTGTGTAAGCAGTTCCTGGTTGAGAAGATGGTAATCGGTCAAAAAATTGGAAGAATTTTTTTTAGGCAGGTTGTGTGGAAAGAGGATAATTTTGACCTTTCCTTTTCTGTTCTCCAGCATTCCGCGCTATTCAAAAGTACAGAAAGTTTATTATTTGACAATGTAAAATGACAATTACAGGTATACCTCACTTTATTGTACTTCACTTTATTGCGCTTCACAGATGTTGCGCTTTGTTTCACATTATTTATGTTTATTTATTAGAACGTGCCTTTTTCTTCCGATAGATTTTGGCTGTCCACCAGCAAAACGATTACGATTCGCTGAAGGCTCAGATGATGAAGATTAGCATTTTTGTTTAGCAATAAAGTATTTTAAATTTTACAGTACATCGTTCTTTTTAGATCTAGCGCTATTGTGCACTTAATAGACACAATGTAAACATGATTTTAGGCTTTAATGTGCACTGGGAAGCCACACACACAAAATGGATGTGACCCGCTTTATTGCGATATTCGCTTTATTGCGGTGGTCTGTAACTGAACCGCACTATCTCTGAGGTATACCTGTACTTTCCAAGGGCACGTAATTTTCCGTCCGGTAATTCATTCATTATTTCCATTTGTTCTCTCCTTCTATAACTAGTCGTTTTGCAGTAAGCCTGTATGGAAGCATTCATTATGCTCTTGTAGAGAACTTTTTTGTAGCCATTTGTTCTACATGGTGAGGTTGCCAGCCGCATAAACAACCTCATATTTATCACCTCTTACGACATGTGTTCCACGTTTCCAAAGAAAGCACAGAGTAACTACACGGGTTCTTACTCAAAATAAATCTATAATATTAAGGACATTCTCACTTGTCTTGAAGCCATTTTCGTCTTCCGCAGGATAACGACATAACTTTGTGGTGCATCTTAGAACGAAAGCTAATTTAAGTTGTCGTTGGCACTGAATGATTTCTTGCACCTGGCTAGTTGTTTTGATTCGGATGCTCTGCTTTAAAGATTTAAGAATAGAGCTGAAAGAAATGCGCGTTTTCCGATATCTTGAATGTAACAGTTTTTTATTTTATTATTATTTTTGTTTGCTACTATTCTTTGTAGCACGCCCCTTTCAACCATCTACCATGTACATGGAGCTGTTGGTTATAACAGGACGTGTTTCCTTTATTGTAATATGTTTTTGTTTGTATTTATTTTATACTATATTATCTCTAGTAGGTATTTTTCCTTTTTTAGTTATAGTTCAAAATGGCTTTTTTATCCAAAATATTTTATAAGCTGATATGTTTTTAATTTTCACTGGACGGTTTATTTGGTTAATCTGTATGTATCTGGGGGGAGTCTTTCACCAGTGTGGACTACTGGCTCGGATCCTTATTTATTTTTTATATATAGTTTTTGTAATATAGTGTTTTATTAACTTTTGCACTTCTGAAGGGGTCTTTATGCCTATGAGATTTGCTACACTCATTTCTACCTTGTGGTTACTACAGTATGTCTTAATGTTTTGCCTCTGCTGGTCATATTTTTTGCAGTCCACCAGAAAGTGTCTAATTGTGTTTGATTCTTGACGCTCTTCGCGTTTGGGTTCCTCAATCATGAAATATCCAAAATATATATTTAATCTTAGTTCTTTCCGTCTTAGACCAAGGGGTGGTATGCCAAGAGCTACTTCTAGCGCTTCTACTGGTGTTGATATAAATGCACCTGTAATGGTTCTCATGGCTGCATTTTGAATTCTGTCTAGCTTTGCTTTGTTAGATGCTGCAGCTGAGTCATAGACTATGCTGGCATAATCCAGTTTCCCCCTGATGAAAGACTTGTAGAACATAAGCATTATTTTATTGCTGGCCCCTGTGGTGGATTTGATGTTAAGAAATGTTGTTGTTATGTACTCTTAGTGTACTGAATGAGGTCAGCTGTGAAGGTCCCTGAATATAATACATCTTATGGTAAGTTACAGGGTACCTTTCTGCTACCACCTTTACACAACACTACAGTACTACAACAATCACATACACACTACACTTTAAAAGACTATCTTAAGTAAGTCAGTGGTTGAATTTTGTGTAACGTTAATAATTTTTTCAATTTATTATCCTGACTCTATTTTGTTTGAATCAGGATTTGACAATCAAAAGTGAAATCAATGAAATTATTTACAATATTCAATTTATACAATGGATCTTCTGTCCATAATACAAGTATTAATGTAATCAAAGTGTGTAGGTGTAGTTTTCTAAATAGGATAATACTGGTATATGTAAAATGGTAGGTTGTTTGTTATCATCATTCCCTATCGTGCATTTTCTTTTCATATGTCACAGGTGGAATTTTTTTTATTTGATAATTTCAGTCTTTGTGGTTAATAACTGAGGTTCATAGAGGTTGAGACTTTCGGTGCCGAACGGGCACTTAACTTCGAAGGAGAACCCTGGTAAGTCTTGTCCTAGGCTCGATGGACCATCTGGTTCACTTCATAAAAGGCAATGGCCTCCAGTACGTGCCCGAATTATGCAACAAAGTCAGGAATCAATCAGTTCCCACGAGCCTGGTTTTATGTGACTGTCAGGGCCACAAAACCCCTGAAATAAGAAGGTTATGCATCTTTCTTTATAATAAGTATACAATAATATTCCACAGTTAATTACAGGTACAGTACAAACAAACGCATAGGGTCAGCTCTTTATGACAACCTATTGTACCATTATATTTTGAAGTGACAATGTATACCAGTATTCCTCTCCCCTAATGGTTACAACGCCTCTGCAATTCCAACAGTAATCTTTTTCCATACAACAGGATAGGTGTTATGCTCCTTGATGACAATCATATATAATTTTGTAGTTCTACACCTCTCTGATAGGCTATCATATGATGGATCAATCTCTAGGCTTTGCCTAAGTCTGCCATCGACTCACTTACGTACAGTCGTATGTTAGTATCTCACATTCAAACTTTATTTTAAATAAAATGGTTAATAAATTCAATCTTACCACAATTTCAATGAATATTACACACAAACAACGATGACTGGCAGATCTGGCCCAAGTTATCACTGCCCTGTCCAGAAGTTTATAATATTTGTATTTAGAATTACACTTCTGATCTCATCGTCTCGCGGCAAGATTTTTTAAAGAAATGGCGTCCTAGCCTAACAATGTTTCCTCAATATCAACTAAGCTGGCCAATAGAAGCAGACGACTATGAATTTTAAATCGAACTTTTAAAAAAACAATTCCCACAATACTACGTTTACTACTACAAGTATATTTTTAGTGTTAGGTTAGCCAATCCCCTCTCGCCTTCCTTTAAACTACAGCCAATCAAAATCTTGGTACTTTTTAGTCCTATTTACCCAAAGCTTTTTTTTTCAAAATATGTTATGAAAAAAATTAAGCAGGCGTGATTTTTTTTCTCGTCAGTCCGTCTTATCATACATAATATTCTTGCCATTATTTTGGTTATTTTTTGTACTAGTGGGTAACTGACACCATATTATTGCTCAGGACATCATAAGGCATCCGGATATATAATTTTTATGGCCCTATGTATTATGGTTCATAATTCCATATTTTTTAATTTTTTTTTTTTGGTATCGTAATTTGAAACGTGCCAAAGGCTATGTTGCTCGAGTTGGCTTTTTTGAAATCAACGCGAGACGGCGTTCTCTAGGTTCTGTCTTTCCATCCCTCCCCTCTTTTATTCTTTCACTCTCGTCTTGGCAATTCGACTTGACCTTGCAAAAGTGTAACATTTAATCTGAAGGACGAATTTTTCGAAAAGACAGTATCTTTCATTCGGCTATTAGGTTTATCAAAATCGACATGCGGGCAGGCGTAGGAGAATACTACGCTGGACTCAATTTTTATTTTCTATCTTATTTTTGACTTTATGCTCTACAATATTATCTAATTTAGCTATTGTATTGAGAATATCGTCACAGCCCCCCCCCCCATCCTTTACCTTTTACTATCTTTAGTATATTTAGGGGTCCCCTACAGCTTTCTACTAAATTGTCTATATGTTTATTCCAATTTAGTTGTTTATCTAAAGTTATGCCCAGAAATCTTGTTGTTAAGGAGGTACATATTTTCTGTCCTTTAATGGTTATATTGATTTTGTTTTTGTTTTTTTAAATTTCCTTTGCTGAATATCATACCTACTGTTTTGTTTACAATAATTTGGAAGCCCCAACTTTTCATCCACTCTGAAACTTTGTCTATTTGATTTTGAAGTTTTTTGTAAACATGGTCCAAGTTTTTTCCAGATCGCCATATGGCACAGTCATCTGCAAATTGTGATACTGCATTCTTAATGTCGTTAAATTCATCTGCTAAATCATTTACAGCTATAGTGAAAATAGAAGGTGAAATCCCTAATCCCTGAGGAATCCCATTCTGTTGTTCATATTGTCACCGTAGGGTTTGCCCAGGCATTGTTTATGCTTCTGGCAGGGTTAATATGAATGCTTAAAGTAGGGTGCCGTAGAGTTTGCCCAGGCATTGTAAATATTTGCCGAGGTTGCGTGAGCGTTGAAAATGGCTCACGAGAAAAAAAAGATAGAGGGAAGATTAAAAATAACAGACGATGGTTCACTGAATTTGCTTGTGTCGGTAAAGCGTGAGTATTTTTTAGGGAGTAGTAAATAAAGCCGACCAATGGTTTCAGCTGGTAAACAGGTGAAAGAACGAATCAGAAGTAGGGTGGAGGAAAAAACATATCAGCTGACGATGGCCAGAGGTCAGAACAGCTCACGGCTTGCTAGGGGGCAGTCATGTTTCCGAAGACGAAGGAACAAGAGATGCTGTTGTGCGGTTGCCACCAGTTTTAATAAGTTCTGTGGTTTTACAGATAGTTTTAGAGGTTATACAGAAGATGCACAAGCTGTATAGAAAAACTTAGAAGTTTAAAAGAAGTCAGTGGTTAAAGAGAAGTGACATTAGTTCTAGGAAGTTCAGAGGACGTGATAGTGACTAGTCAGTAACAATATGATATAACTAAGAAGTGTCACATAAATAGAGTGGAAGTTGATTAAGAGAGCTTTAATAGTGACAGTAGTGAGTGAATTTTCAGGAGAGATTCATGGAATCGCCTGTAAGTATTGGTTTTTGAATTATTATGTACACTGATGAAAGTTTTACAGGAGAAATAAAACTGAACTCCCAGGTCGACAAGCCATATGAGCAATGAGAACTTTAATGACCAAGGAAACCAGAGAAGGAATTGAATTAGATATTGAAGGTCAAACTTGGTACCATCATCTATTAAATGGATGATATGAATGAATCCCAAGAAGGGAGCTACATATTTTTCATCAGAGAGAGAGAGAGAGAGTTCACAGTGAGTGAAACAATGAGTTGTACACGGAATTAGTTACGACAAGTAAGTGACAGCGATGGTCAACTTCTTTAAGAACTACTTGAATGCTCTCACATGTAAGTAAGGAATATATAAGGTTTACTTCATGCATAGAACTATAGGATGTTTTTGTTCCCAGAAGCGGATACAGGCAGGTCTGACCAAGTTTTGTACAAGAAGAATAAAAGTACAAAATAATGAATTGCATAATGCTGATCAGTTGTATTGAGGTATACTGAAACAGAATTTAAAGAGGTTAAATAAGTAGATGGAGTTGATAGAGGAACAAAGGGAGATTAAGTGTCTACATATATATGAGATAAAGAAAGTTTACATGAAGCAACTATGCTACAACTGTAGGTATGCTCTATGAAGAGGTATCTACATCATTGAAATATATTACATGTAAATAAATATGTTTTTGCAAGAGGAAAAACAAATGCTTGAGTCGATCCTTGGGAGAGGTTGGTGTATGCCAGACTATTAGCCTTTATATAAATCCACTATACGATCAGTCACTGTATATAACAACGGAGAAGGGAACGAACGAGTCAAGGGTTGAAGGAAGGAAGGAAAGTAGTTCATCCAAGAATTACCAACTCTGGCGGAGAGGGCCAGTACTCCAATACTATTACCGTAACTTGGAAGATATACAAACAAGAAAAGAGACTGGTGTGAGTTACTTAACTAGGTCTGCCACCTGCCACCTAGTTAAAAGAAGGTACTTTGTGGAAAGTTAATAACACCACCACCTAGGACGCAGGCGCGGTCACATATTACCTAATTGGTGCTTTTGGACAAGTTCTCAGTTCACCCCCACTGTGACACATTACCTAATTGATGCCGTAACCACAGTCCTCTGTTACATATTATTTCTGATTTATCATTGTTCACCTGTTCAGCAAAATACCTGTCCTGTAAAAAGTTTTCTAGATACCTATAGGTTTTCCCAGTAATGCCAATTTTTTTTCATTTTGTAAAGAGCTCCATCTCTCCAGCATTCATCATATGCTCTAGCGACATTCAAAAAGACCGCCACTGTTTTCTCTTTCCTCTTGAACCCTAGCTTTACATCGTGTTCTAATCTTACAAGCTGGTCTACTGTACTTCTGTCTGCTCTAAACCCTGACTGGTTTGGGCTATATAACTGATTTTTTTCCAGGAAGAATTTAACTCTTTTGTTAACAACAGTTTCCCGTATTTTACCTAGTTGTGATGTTAAGGAGATAGGCCTATATGAACTTCCATCATGGGCTTCCTTATTTGGTTTTAGGATGGGTACTATCATAGCTACTTTCCATGCTTTTGGTATCTTTCCTAAGCTCCAGATTTTGTTATAAAGGGAAGTTATTATGTTTATAGTTTTTTTGGGTACTTTCTTAAGGATTTCATAACTAAGTATATCATTCCCTGAGGCAGTATTAGATTTCTCTTTTATTGCACTAGTTACTTCTTCCTCTGTTATATCAGCATCTAAATAGTTTGTTTCATCTATCTAGTCTGGTAGTTCCTTTGAAAACTTTATCCTAAGTCTTTCTCTTCTCTCATTTTTTTCCTGTCCAAGACTACTTTTTGCACTGACTTTATAGAAATACTCAGCAAGGGCATTAGCTTTTTCTTTTATCTGTTTCTTCTCTCTTTGGTAGTTTGATTGTTGGCATTATTGTTTTCTTATTGTTCCCTTTGATTGCCTTAAGCTTTTTCCATACTTCTTTAATTTGAGTGCTAGGTTTAAGTGACTGACAAAACTCCTTCCAGTTAGTTTCTTTGGCTTTAAATATTATTCTGTTAGATTCATTCCTAATATGTTTTTACTCATCATAGTTTTTTTCTGTTCTGTTATTTCTATATTTTTTGTAAGACCCTTTTTCTTCTCTCATGAATTTCTGCACAGCTTTTATTCCACCAGGCAACTGGTTCTTTATTCCATTGAGTTTCTCTTTTCTTATTAATGTTATTTATTGGTTTAAGGTGCAGTGGCATATTTTTATTTGGTATATATTTATTGCTATTTTCAGAATTTCATTGGTCAGTGTTTCTGCCCACAAGTCAGTATCATCTGATTCCATGTCTTTATATTCCATCCCCTCCAGCTCTGATTGGAAAGCTTCCCAGTTTGCTTTTTTATAGTTGAAAGTCGGTTTCTCTGGTTCTGGGTTCGGACTGACATTTTCATGCATGGTTATTATAATGGGCAGATGATCTGAGTTTGTGTCTTGTAACACTTCCCAATTTACATTCGCTAGGTTGTTAGTTGCTATACTTATGTCTATTGCTGAGTCTGCCCTGTTAGCTTGTGGATTAATTCTAGTTGCAGTTCTATCATTTAGTATTAGCAGGTCATTATTTTCTATAAAGTCAAGTAGGCGCTTTCCTGCATTGTCTGCATGTTGTCCACACCAAGCATAATGATGGGTATTAAAATCGCCTACTATGACTGTTTTGGGGCCTAGTCTGGTGCTTATGGCTAGTATTTCTTCATCTTTAATTGTGCCATTTTTAGCGTATACATTTAAGATTGTTAGATTGTTTGGTTGAAGACGCAGCAATAGAGACCGCAGTCAGCGACTCATAGCTTGACTGCCTGCGTCAGGACCAGCGAACCAGAGCTGGTCAAGACCGTGCTCCACCTCCACGTGGTGGTCCTGGAAACAGTATGCAGCAATGCAGGCTGGCTGAGCGAGCACGGATCGCAATGGGAAGGCAAACCCGGTCCTAAAAAATGCCGTGCAGAAGTCGGATGTGTCGACCGAAAGGTGCAGATATCACAGCTACGTTGTAAACAGACACAACGCAACCACCGTCCTTTTCAGGGCGAAGAAGAAGAAGATTGTTTGGTTCAGCTGCTATAGTAACCTGGATACCTTCTATGTTGGTTGTATCAAATACTTCCCAGTCTATAATTTTAAATGTTTCGTTACCTAAGACTGCGACACCCCCCTCCTCTACCTTCTTTCCTATCGTGCCTAAGTATCTTAAAGCCCTTGCAACTATATCTACTATTTGGGTTTAAAAGTCTCTCTTGAAGACCATATATAGTGTTTGTTCCTCCTGTCTCTGCTAGTAGGGGTGCAAAATTCTTTTTGATACCCATACAATTCCACTGAACAATTCTACATCCTTTCTTATCCATTGTTTATATTAACTAGTATCCATTTTGTTTTGTGTTAGAACTATCAGTTTGCTCTTAGTTTGTATTGGCCCTATCAGTTGCTTGAGGCATAAGGCCTACTCTTCGTGGTGATTCTTTTATGTAATTAAAGACTTTTTTCAATACTTGGGTTTGTGACGATTTTTCTGTTCTTTCCTCTATCAAAACTCTCTCTATGTGCTTGATGGTTTTTGTTACCCATTCTTTCCATTTAGCTTCTTGCTTTTGTTTGCCACTTTCCTTTTCTAATGCTTCTCTGTCTATGGTAATCTCCTGTCTCTGATTTTCTATCCTTTTTAGTGTAATTTCATTATCCTCTTTCAGTTCAGATAATTTAACTAGTATCATTTCATTTTCTTCTTTCAGTGCTGACAATTTAACTAAATCCTGGGCAGTTTGGTGCTGTATGGCTTTCATTTCTTGAAGCAATGCCTCTGCACTTTACAGTGCATTCGTACCTTCCAAGGATGTAGTTGAACCATCCAACTGGTTTTTTTGGTACTGTTTTGTTACTATCTACCTGGTTCTTACTTTCTTTAGCCAACTGTGTTTTAATCATTTTAACTTCACCTTGTACATTCTTTATTTCTGTTATTACTTTAGTGCTTGTATATGTATTGTTTTCCTTTAATGATTTAAAATGAATGTAACAGGTTCGTTCGTTTGTCCACTATGTTGCTGTTATACCCTGTTCAACCTGAAAGTTGGTTATAATTGGGGTATATATTGCGTTTAGTTTTTTCGGTGCTAGCCGGTTGTTAGTCCTGAAAAGGACTGGTCCTAAAAAGGACCACTAGCTGACTGTCTGGTTACCTCTTCGTTGCTTGTCTGTCGTGACGTGTTCATGGTGTTCATTTCCTGCCTTCCTATCTGGCTTGTGTCGTTTTTGCTTTCCTAGTTTCTGTTTCTCTTGTCTTCCTGCTTTCTGTATCTGTAGTAGTGCTTTTTCTATTATTGCTGGTAGAAGTTTTTCAAGTGTTTCTTCGATGACTTCTTCGTCTGATTGCTCGTTTGTTTTGGTCGCACTTGTGTTTGATGTCATTTCCTCAATGGCTCTTCGCTCTGTTTCGATTCTCTTGAGAATTTTTGAGTTTTCTTCCTTCAGCTCTGTCAGCTCTTTACATCTGCTTCTATCTGCTGCTGAATGCTTTTCATGTCTTTCATCATTTCTCTGACGTTCTGTAGATCTATTACGTCTTCACCGCTGTCCTCTTCGTCTTCGGGAGCCTGCTTGCTTCTGTTTTCGACCTGGAGTTTCATTTTCAATTGTTTGACTTCAGCGGTCAGCTGGTATAACTGTCGTCTGCCAATCGTGCGTTGTTTTTCTGCAACATCTGCAGCCACTTTGTGTTTTGCCTCCTTGAAGGGGATGTTTTAGGAAACCGCTTCCTTCAGGATGCTCTTTGTTTCCTGGAACATCGGCAGCCTCGGTATCTAGCCCCGTGGTTTCCGAGGCAGTTTGCACAGGTGCAGTTTGAGTTTATTGCTTTGTAGTTGTGGTCCTCCTTCGCCTTGGGACAGTCGCGATATAGGTGGCCACCCGCACAATATCGACATACTGCATCTCTCCTGCACGTTTTCTTTGTGTGGGAGAACTGCTGGCAGTTGGAGCACTGCATCACCGGAGGGATATATGCCTCTGTCCTCTTTGATGTCTCTTTGAGTGTCAGTCTTTCAGGTCTTGTCACTCCTTCAATAGTAACTACCACCAGATTGGTATCTTTTCCATTCCATGTCCTTAACCTCTCGACCTGTATGACCTGGGCACCTGTGTTTTCAGTCTGTAGGCAACCCTGGACTTCGCTAGCGGACCATCTTGTATCCACCCCTCTTAGCACCAACTTCTTTGTTGTCTTGCTGGTCTCCATCACTACTTTTATCTGGTGAGGCAACATGAATTCTTTCGGTCCGGCCTCCAGTTCTGTCATCAGTGAAGTTGTCTTATCCGTATTGTTGAGCGAAAGCACGACTCCCTTTTCGTGCCTCCGTACCTTAGAGATGCTTCTCCTGCCAGTTATTGTCTCTAGGATGCTGATCACTTTGTCATCTGGTAGGGCCCTGAGTGAGGCCTCACCTCCAGACATCTGTGTGATCTTAACAATCCTCTCCTGTAGTGCCTTGTGACAACCGGCATTGCTTGGTTTGCGCAGGTGACACGCTCTGATTTCTGTCTGCGTTAGAGTGTGTAGGAAGGTCTCACGTTCTGTTTTGTTGACTCCTGATCACGTTCTGTAGTTGTTGTCTGATCACTACACACTGGAGCCTCTACTATGACGTCTTGCTTTAGTGGTGTTTTTATCGTCTTCGGAGTTAGGAGCAGCTTCCCTGGGGTAGCCACAGCTGTCAACTCGCGCATCGTGTGGTGGTGTCATCGGTGTTTGGTGCAGCTTCTCTGTGGTAGACAGGGTTTCTGCTGATGATTCGGGAACGTGTGGTGGTGGCCACAGGGTTGTAAGCTCCTGTCTTCTTTTCAGCATCTGTTGTAGCGCTCTCAACATGTCTTCACGTTCTGGGTCTTCATCATCTAGGCCAGGGACGTTAGCATCTGCCTTCTCCTCTGTCTCGCAAGGATTCGGGCCACTCAGCCTCTCAGTCGGGTCGACAAACGTACCAGCTAACTCCATCGTCGTGTCTAGAGTTGGAGAAGGACCGGTCCCGGCACGAGTACTTGGGGCAGTCTTGCTCTCTGTCTTTGTTGTTTGTAGTTTTGTTATTCCCCTGGTTGTTCAGCGCTGGTGGGCTGGTGTAAAACTTCCTCTTTTTGACGTGTGGTTTATTTCTGGTCATTTTGACGATAATGCGATCTTTTCTCGGATAGTGGCGTCCTGAGAAGGACGTTGGTGTCTTGTTCGCTGGACTCGACTTCTCTCGGGTTGTCTGTGTGAAGTTTGTACGAAACGGTTTGAATGTAACAAGATGTTCGAGGTCAGTAAATAATAAAGGGATCGAGTGCAAAAATCCGCTTTAGAAAATTTGCATAACAGTGGTAACCGACTATTAAACGTTACTAAAAGGGAAATAAAATGGGACTTGTGGGTTTTGTAGTGAAGGGAGATAATTCCTTAATTGGGCCCCTTGTAAAAATTCGGGGTTTTAGGAATTTATGCTTAAAAGAATCTAGTTTCATAAATGTGCATAAGGCTATTAAAGTTAACTTAGGGGGAGAAGAGTCCATGACCTATAGTCTTATTTAGCAAAGGGTGAGGATTTTTAATTATGCCCCTTGAAGGTTTTAAATGAGGTGTTTTTTTCGGGTAATGTGAACGAAGTAAGTTGTGCATGGGATTTTTGTGAACTGCCCGTGACAAAGTCTGATTTAAAAAACTTGTAAATAACTGTAATGGTAAATGGGGGTGCTAGTTTTAATCAGTTCAGATCCAGACGCGTTAGGCGTAGCTTGAGAAAATATGGGTTCTCGCCCAAGTGTTAAAGTTACTGAGATATGGCAAGTGATATTAAGGGGTGCCACCCAGACAACATGCCAATGAGTTGGTTGCTTCTGTGATGACAGAAATAATTACTGTTCTCTAGCTCCTTAATCTCTTGGTACGCCAGCATGATAGTTAGCATAGCTGATTCAACAGTTCAGAGACAGTTTTCACAAAGTTCAAGAAGTTGTGCAAGTTTTTTCAAGATTCACAAGACAACCAAGTATGATAAACTGTTTTGAAATCATGAGAAAACACTAGACAGCAGCTAGCCATAAGACGTGTGACCGATAAACAGTTTTGGTCGAAGTTTTTACCCCTTGCGGTTTAGGCCAGTCTTATCATGAAAATTCACCACGTAATCACACACAAGGACTCGAAGTTAAAACACCGTGAAGATAAAAGTACAACAGAGCAAATAGAGCAGAACTAAAACACCAAGTACTGAGATAAAACACCATGACAGTAAACGTTAAATGACAACAGTGGTTCTCAAGCCATTACCACTTTGACTATCAGAGTCAGTAGATAAAAAGAAGCAAGACAGGGCTTAGAAGAATATAATGAGAATGCAAGGACGATGCGTTAGAATTCTCATCATGAAATGGATTCTTTTTCTTTTGCTGTAAAAAAGTCACCAGCCTCAAGAGGAAGGTTGGGCAGAACATCCCTTTTCAACTGTTGCTGAATTCATAGATATAAATAAACTTCATGTTACGCTCATTGCTGTCGGCGTGAAATGTGTTACCAGCTATTTAATCATCAACCATCTATTTTGTCCAGCTGTTGTAGTCGTCACAAGTTTCATCTGAAGTACGTAACATCATCATTCACAACTACATACTGTGTAGGGCAGTGATGCGAACCCACTATACACACCATCATCACACGCACAGTCACAAGAACGAGAAATACAAAAAACACGAAAGTTATAAATGGTGCTTAGGTAGCCGACACCCTTAATGCGTCTGTTTCTTGCACAAATGCGATTATGTAATCTTGAGCGACCTGGAGTGCCTATCACTTTTGAGCCACTTTTTTTGTTTCATCATCATCATTAACATCATCGTCAAGTTTATCATCATCACCCATCACCTCCCCATAGAACATAGGCCTTCAACAAATTCATACCATGTCTTTCTTGCCTGTGTCATCCGCTCAAGGTATTGCCATATCTTACTAATCCCTTTCTCCAGTTCTCTTCTTTATCTGTTTTTCGTTCACAAGCTTTTTAAAGTTGCTTCATTCAGTTATGTACTACCTGGCAAGTAGGCTTCGCACAACAGCAGTATTTCCCTTCAGTCATCTATTGGTGTCTGATTCTGCTCTTGTTGCAGAAACTAAATGCAGCGATGAAGGAAACCTGTCACACACCTCATAAAATACTAAGACATATTACCTTTAAGTCTGTAACACTTCATTTTCCTACGACATTATCTGCGACAGTACTTCGTTTACCTTTAGATTCTTCATCGAAGGTAGGTTGCTCTGCCTTCCATTTTCGTACTTAAAACAAACAAACAAGCAATCACACAAATAAACTAAGAAAATGAAACAATACACTGTTAAAGAGGACTAACAACATTTGCATAACTGACAATGAACGAGACAAATATGCAAGTTCTAGAACCCAAAGCAGTAAACCAGAGATTTACCAAACATCTGTCATTCGTTTTGAAAAAAAGAAGGAAAACTGGTGGAGGAGTCAGTTTCACAATGAACAATACACAGGACGTTTTGGGATAACCCTTCGTCTGTTACAGTCACAAACAGGAGACTGAGCTGAGAAATATAGAAAGGCTATGAGACATTACGAAGATGAAATCGATCGCTATTTAAATAGTTATTCTCTGTTATGCTAAAGACCGGGGCCATTGATATATGAACTGTATAAGCTTTCATCATATAGGGAGAGTTGACGGCCGCTGCACTATTTATGTATTCCACTGTCATAAGTGGTCATACGTAGCGCTGGTAAATACTAAAGTTTGGGAAGATCTCTTTTTGGAATTACACCAGGAGCGCGAGCAAGGCCGGAAGATAACTTAAAACCACACTATATTCTGAGATAACCTCCCCCCACCCATATCGTATACTGGAAGGAGAAGAAAGTCGTTACACAAGCTGTCAAAACAAAGTTGTCTCATTGCAACGATAGACAGACAACATATTTACTGCATAAGAGTGCCACCGAGATTAGCCTCTGCTCAGTCGAAAAGACTGCAGTAAACTTCATTACAAATCCATTACAAAAAATCACATAACTTCTAGTTATAATGCAAGCATTAAGACAGAAAATTTGTATGAGAAAACCATACTCAATTAATGTAAACAAATGTTATCCTATGTTTTGTGAAAGGTACTTGCAGATACTTGGGAGTAATGACCCAAGTAGACCGGCCGCTCTTAGAAAATAAAGGAGATAAAATACTTTCTGGCGGGGGTGGGGGCACTTCTGATGCTTAGGTTACCTCCCGTTGTATAGCTCGGTATAGAGTTTTCTATCATTTCGCTCCATCTATCATCAAATCTACTCGTCACAGCGATGGTAAGAAAATATATATAAATAAATATTGCGCACGAAGTCTTCTTGGTTGCATGAGTTTCTCGAAGCCCACTGTGATCATCATCATCATCCTAATCAGCACCACCATCATCATCATCAGCAAAATTTTCGCTTGGTTCCCTTATGGAGCATGGGGGCCACCACGGCAAATGGATTCTTGCAAGAAGCCTGCCAATAGCAGCTACATGCGCGTGCAGCTGTGGTTTCTGTGGTTATTCGCTTTACATGATTAGGTTATCAGCCTCATGTAAAACCTCATATTAGTCTAAGTGTACATAAAGCAGTATATATATATATATATATATATATATATATATATATATATATATATATATATATATATATATATATATATATATATATATATATATATATATATATATATATATGGGAGCCACGGTAGCTCAGTGGTTAGTGCACTGGCTTCCTAGCTCGGTGGTCCATGGTTCGATCCCAAGTTGAGGCGGGATTTTTTAGACCGCAAACGGCTCCGGGGTCGACCCAGCCTCATGAATTGGGTACCAGAGCAACTCTGGGAAGGTTAAGGCGGCCGACGTGGTGTTGACCACGTCACCACTTGCGTGCCGATGGTCAAGAAAATATGGGCCTAACACCATATTCCCAATATGCCTCAATTGGCGTGTAACTGGATCCTTTACATATATATATATATATATATATATATATATACGAGTGGCGTTCAGAAAGTAATGCACCACATCGTTTTTCTCAACTAATAATGAAGATAGAGGAACATTCACAAGCGTCTATGTGATGTGTATGGAAGTTTTGCAGTCGACAGGAGTACAGTCAGTCGCTGGGTTCAGAGAATCAAAGAATCAGGAAGTGGAGATACGGAGTTCCTTGATCGGCCACGCTGTGGACGTCCTGCCACAGCCACCAACGCAGAAATGTTGAAATGCACTGAGGGCATTATTCTTACTGATAGGCGAATCACTACTCAACAATTGGCCTTACAGCTGTCAGTCAGCTTTAGTAGTGCAAATGCAGTTATAAAAACTCTCGGATTTTCTAAGGTTTGCGCAAGATGGGTTCCTCGAAGTCTCACAAATGACCACCGATTGCAAAGGAAAGCAATTTCTTCTGAATTGTTGGAACGTTTCAATGCTGATGGAGAGAACTTTTTGGCTAAGATCGTTACAGGTGACGAAACCTGGGCACATCATTTTGAACCTGAGACAAAAAGACAGTCAATGGAGTGGCATCATCTGCAATCACCAAGAAGAAAGAAATTCAAGACAATTCCTTCAGCTGGAAAGGGCATGATCACTGTCTTTTGGGACATTGAAGGTGTGATTCTTGTGGACGTTATGCCAAGAGGAGAGACAATCAATTCGCAAGCTTACATTAAGACATTGAAAAAACTCAATCAACGTTTTCGCAGAGTTCGGCCGCACAAGAATCCAGCAGACCTGCTTCTCCTTCACGACAATGCGCGACCTCACACAAGTCTGGCAACACGGGAAGCAATCACCAAATTGGGTTGGACTGTACTACCCCATCCACCCTATAGTCCCGATTTGGCACCCTCTGATTTTCATCTATTTGGTCCACTTAAAGATGCACTCCGTGGGACAAGGTTTGAAGATGATGAAGGAGTGATTCATGCAGCGAAGAAATGGCTACATGATCAAGACAAAAACTGGTACGGGCTAGGAATACATGCACTTGTTTCGCGCTGGCATAAAGCCGTACAAGTTGATGGGGATTATGTTGAATAATACCGATGTTTACATGACATATCCATGTATATTGTGTATACATTTCATGCTTTTTGAATAAACAACTCCTGAGAAAAACGATGTGATGCATTACTTTCTGAACGCCCCTCGTATGTATACTCAGTATATGGATGTTGAGAATACACAGGACAGAAAAAAAGACCAACAGAGAAGTACTGCACTCATTAAACATAGAGGGAAACTGGCTCCTAAATACCATCGCAATAAGGAAGCTGAAATTTTTCGGTGAAATAAAAATACTTAATAGTCTAAAAAATTAGAAATGGAAGGCATGGTCTCTGGAAAAAGATGAACGGGACGACCTAGACCACGGTGGATCCAGGAAATCACAGAGTCTGAACTTGTCTTTGGATGATGCAGGTCGCCTTGCACATAATCGTGATGCGTTCAGAGCAGCTGTAATGGAGACACCGTTCTGGAGAGAACACGTCACATGATGATGATAATGATGATATATGTATATAACGAGAGAGCGAGAGAGAGAGAGAGAGAGAGAGAGAGAGAGAGAGAGAGAGAGAGAGAGAGAGAGAGAGAGAGGGAGAGAGAGAGAGACCGCTGGTTTTGACAAACCATGCAATCCATCTTGTTTGAGATGGTTGTCAAATAGCGTTTTCCCTTCATTATTTGATTTTTAAATAGGCCAGTTATTATTAAACCCGATTCCCTAGACATCCACCCAGTTTTCTTGTAGTAGGAGCCTGGCTGTTGAAGTTAATGGGTCTCTCTCTGGGGATATTCTCTCTTGAATCCGCTCTCCACGCTAGAGTGTTTATATAATTTTCCGATCCCAGTTATAAATAAAAATCCTTGCGTCATGGCAGGGGCAATAACAAACGAGACTTTAGATTTCATTACATCTGGGCATGCATTTTTGGCTTTCCATAAACCGCTTTTGGCCGATGACGCAATAGGGAAGGCTGATTTTGTATATGCGAAAGTTATAACTGAAAAAGAAATATTGACTTCATCAAATGTCTACAAATTTAATCTCATTATTAACGATGTGGGTCTAAAAATAATAATAATAATAGCCCCTTCAGTCATAACTGACTATGGGAATGCGCCCCTGAGGTGACAGCCCTCAGCTGCTTATTTTCCTGGTGCTCCTTTCGACGTTTTCTCCTCACCTCTGCTTCTTGTGTGAGCCTCTCTTCGCCCAATCTGATGTGGCGCCGTAAATAGCATCGCCACTTAGTGCGATCGGCAGCTTCATCCTGAATGTCAGACGGGCCTGCGTGCCCAATTCTTAACCCTTTGAAAATAAAGTTCGTTCGTTCGTTCGTTCGTTCGTTCCCATGTTGCTGGATCCATGTCCAGTGCCCTCATATCTCTCTTGCACACATCTTTGAACCTCAGCTGTGGTCGCCCAACTGTTCTCTTGCCATCTGCTAATTGTCCGTAGAAGATATCTTTTGGGATGCGACCATCTTCCATGCGGCGAACATGGCCAAGCCAGCGAAGTCTGCGCTGTCTAAGCAGTGTATACATACTTTGAAGGCAAGCACGTGACAACACTTCGACATTTGTCACTTTATCTTTCCACGAAATGCCGAGGATGCGGCGTAGACACCGCAAATGGAAGGTATTGAGCCTTCTTTCTTGCTTAGCATAGGTCGTCCAGGTCTCGCTGCCATATAGGAGTGTGCTGGTGACGCAGGCATTATATACCGCAGCTTTGGTCTTCATTGTGAGTTTAGAGTTTCCCCAAACACGCGATGTGAGGCGGGCAAAGGTAGCTGCAGCTTTGCCAATGCGGCTGTCGATTTCTGTATCCAGTGAGAGTTTGTCATTGATGGGAGACCCTAGGTATGTGAAGTGGTGCACCACTGCCAATTCATAGTTATCGATAGTGATAACTGGTGCAGCACCCACATCCTGACTCAGCACATTCGTTTTCTTTAGACTTATTGTGAGGCCAAAGTCCTTGCATGCTTTAGTGAAGCGATTCATCAAGCTCTGAAGCTCCTGTTGGCTTTGAGTGACGACTGCAGCATCATCAGCGAACAACAAGTCTCTTATAGTGACCCTTCTGATTTTTGTTTTTGCCTTCAGTCTTGAAAGATTAAATAGACGGCCATCTGACCTAGTGTGAAGGCATATTCCTTCAGTTGCATCTCTGAATGCATGTTTCAAGAGTAAGGCAAAGAAGATTCCGAAGAGGGTCGGAGCCAGAACACAGCCTTGTTTAACGCCACTTCGTATATCAAAGGGCTGTGACGTGCTTCCAGCATATTGGACTGTTCCCTTCATGCCGTCATGGAATGACTTTATCATTTCCAGCATTTTAGAAGGGCAGCCTATTTTCAGGAGGATTTTAAAGAGTCCATCCCTACTAACCAGGTCGAATGTTTTTGTGAGGTCTATAAAGGCGATATATAATGGTCTTTTCTGCTCTCTTGATTTTTCCTGAAGCTGGCGGAGAGAGAAGATCATGTCTGTTGTTGATCTGCCAGCTCGGAATCCACACTGTGACTCTGGATATATGCGCTCAGCTAACTTGTGTAGTCGCATTAAGATGACTTTGGCAAAAACCTTACCAACAATACTAAGAAGAGAGATGCCTCTGTAGTTATTGCAATCACTTCTGTCTCCTTTATTTTTATACAGTGTTACAATCTTGGCATCTCGCATGTCTTGAGGAATAGTTGTCTCTTCCCAGCACTGGCACAGCATCCTATGCAGGGGATGTAATAGCGTGCTCTTACAGCATTTGATTAAATCAGGAGGAATCCCATCACTGCCTGGTGCTTTGCCAGAGGCCAAGCTATCAATGGCCTTGCTGAGTTTCTCTAATGTTGGTTCGGCATCCAGCTCCTCCATAGTTGGCAGACTGTTGACACCATCAAGGGCTGCAGGCGTAACGGTATTGTCTCTAGCGTAAAGCTCAGAGTAGTGCTCGACCCACCTCTCCATCTGCTTACCCTTATTGGTTAGCTTCTCTCCGCTGATGGTTTTTAGCGGTGCCGTCTTACTTTTATGGGGGCCAAGTGCTTTCTTTATACCGTCATACATTTGTCTAATGTTGCCTGTTTGCGCTGCGATCTGGATGCTCTCACTGAGCTGGAGCCAGTAGTCATTTGCACAGCGTCGAGCAGTTTGTTGAACTTTGCTTCTCGTAGCCCTCAGGATCTGTAGGGTTCTGGCACTCGGTGAACGTTTGTATTCATTCATAGCACTGCGCTTAGCTTCTATGACAGGTGCCATCACATCTGATGAAGCATCAAACCAGTCATTTGACTTTGCTGTTTTCTTACCAAAGGTGGCAAGTGCAGTACTTTGAATGGTGTTCCGTAGATGCTCCCAGTTCTCTGTAATAGTATCACCATGCTGAGAGCTACTGAGCACTTTCTCGAAGGTCGCAGTGAATTGAGCGATCATGAAAGGGTCTGACATCTTGCTGGTATCAATGCGTGGTTTCCCTTCATGTCTGACACGATAGAGTTTTCTTGGTTGTGCTCTGATTTTGCAGCAAACTAACGAGTGATCTGTATCACAGTCTGCACTATGGTACGAGCGCGTATAGAGCACAGACCTGAGGAGTGGCCTTCTGACGAGAATCAGGTCAAGTTGGTGCCAGTGCTTGGATCGTGGGTGTCTCCATGACACCTTATGCTGGGGTTTTGTCTGAAAGTAGGTGTTGGTCACGCAGAGGTCATGGTGGACGCACAACTCTAAGAGCCGTTGTCCATTTTCATTCATCTTGCCAATACCAAACCTGCCCAGACATGAAGGCCATGAAACATTATCGGCACCCACTCTAGCGTTAAAGTCACCAAGGAGAACAAGCTGTTCTTGCCTAGGTATGCTTTTGATAATTGCTGTTAGATTCTCGTAGAACTCATCTTTAGCTTCTGAGGCAGAGTACAGAGTAGGAGCATACACACTGACAAGGGTGATGGGACCTGTGCTAGTTTGCAGGCGGAGCGTTAACAGGCGTTCTGATCCATTCTCGCCTGGTTCAACCATTTTAGTTAGCGATTTTTTTGACCGCAAAACCTACTCCGTGTTCTCTAGCTTTATTAAGATCTTTCCCTTGCCAATAAAATGTGTAGTCCTTCTCGCTCACCGTTCCAGAGCCCGCCAGGCGCGTTTCCTGAAGTGCAGCTATATCCACCTGAAGTCGTTTAAGCTCATCATTAATTATGGCTGTCTTCCTTACATCGTTTACATCCTGTAGGTTTTCGGATAGTCCAATCAACATAGTCCGGACGTTCCAGCATCCCAATCTGAGAGTTTGCTTATTTCTATTTTTTCGATAATTGCTTGGTGCAAAATTTTCTGTCCACAGTTCGGGTTTGACCCTAATCCCCATGCACCCAATGGGGAAAGCAGACAGTGGCGGGACAACACCTTATTGACTGGGGGCTGCCCAGCTTGAAGCGGGCGGTAGCTGTCCAGTGAGATCCTACAACCTCTCCCACTGTCGAAAGTAGCCCCTGGCGCCATGCCCTACGCCAATTGGGCAAAATGCTTATAACCGGTAACTGCTACTTCCCGTGTTTTGCCGACACCTATAGGGTGAAGCTGGAGTGTCCTCTCCAGGGCGCGAGCTTGGGCACAGTTATATGGAGATCAAGCTGTTGCCCATGCAGCATGTTCCCCCCTCTCCACACAGCCGGTAGATCCAAAGGAACGGCAGTAGCCGATACAGTTTGGTACCAGCCATGTCGCAGGAGTTGCCAGAATAAAGTTGAATCGACATTAGACTGCCTTAGGGACTCCGACTCCCGATTTATCCTCAGGGTTTACTCCCGAAGCCAATTCCATAAATGGATATTCCCGCAAGGCAGCGGTGGTTTGAATTCAGAGTTCCTTCTCTTAGATAAGCTACCAACCAAGGATCACGAGCCCTATCTGCCAGAAGCTGCTGGTTTTAAGGCGCCAGTCGCTCGCCTTTGCCCCTTCTCCCGTCAGTGGAAACAGTTCCGCCGGGCTCAAATTGAGCCACACGTGAAGGCCGGGAGCTGGACTTGGTTGTCAGAGGCTGTTTGAGGCGCGTGCCATAGAAGTATTTTATCTGCAGTGAGAGTTTATCCTCACTACAACTCCCGGCAATAACAACCTTTGAAAATACACAGGGAGAAAACAAAGGTAATGAGAATAAATGCAGGAAACGATAACAATATTGCATTTGAAGAAACAACACTACAAGATGTAGAATCATACACATATCATGGTAGGAGTATAGACACAGTTGGAAGGATAGGCAATGATATAAACAAAAGAATACAAATGGCTAGAGGAGCTTTCATTGCATTGGGAAACATATGGGGATCAAAAGAAATCAAAATCTTCAGTTCAAATGTCAAATCAGTCCTATTGTATGGCTCTGAAACATGGAGAACAACAAAACCAAGCAAAAAAAAAGCTACAGACTTTCATCAATGGGTGCTTGCGTAGAATGGACGGAATGAAGTGGAATGACAAGATTCCTAATGTGGAACTGATGACAAGTACTAGACAAGTGTCAGTGGAACAAGTGATGACAAGTACTAGACAAGTGTCAGTGGAACAAGAGATGACAAGTACTAGACAAGTGTCAGTGGAACAAGAGATGACAAGTACTAGACAAGTGTCAGTGGAACAAGTGATGACAAGTACTAGACAAGTGTCAGTGGAACAAGAGATGACAAGTACTAGACAAGTGTCAGTGGAACAAAAGATGACAAGTACTAGACAAGGGTCAGTGGAACAAGAGATGACAAGTACTAGACAAGTGTCAGTGGAACAAGAGATGACAAGTACTAGACAAGTGTCAGTGGAACAAGAGATGACAAGTACTAGACAAGTGTCAGTGGAACAAGAGATGACAAGTACTAGACAAGTGTCAGTGGAACAAGAGATGACAAGTACTAGACAAGTGTCAGTGGAACAAGAGATGACAAGTACTAGACAAGTGTCAGTGGAACAAGAGATGACAAGTACTAGACAAGTGTCAGTGGAACAAGAGATGACAAGTACTAGACAAGTGTCAGTGGAACAAGAGATGAGAAGAAGACGCTGGCGATGGATAGAACACTGAGGAAACTTGTTGATAGCATTACAAGGCAGTCCTTGTTCTGGAATCATCAGTGTAAAAGAGGAAAAGGGAGACCAATGAGCACATTGATAAGAAAACTGGAGACAGACATGGAAAGACTTTGAGCTGATGACACGTGACAGGAAGACGTTGCCTAAGTTTGTTGAAGGCCTAAGCTCATTGAGGAACTGAAGGGTGATGGTTTGGTTTGGTTTTAAGGACTATCTTCATTGCACACAGACAACTCCATCAGTGCTCCGTGTCGCGAGAGGTTTTAATTATTCACATACAAGATATCCTGAACATAAAGGTGTATCAGATGATACCAGGATAGTGCCAGATAAGAGACTGGTCTTATAAGAAATACCCCATTCTCTGAAAAGAGTAATGATGTATAGTAGTCCAAGGTTAAGGTCAGCTATATAGATCACTAGGTGAGGTGGTACTGTGCAATCCTAGTTATCCAAAGTGCTCTCTCACAGACCTACCCAGGACTATGACTAGGATAATAATTATGATTAAATTTGTGACTCAGCTAGGGGTAATCTAATAACTAACCAACAAGAACTTAGAACTGAACTTAAATAAGTCAATAAAGACTGTTGGTACAATTTACAATTTATTATATGCAAGATTTTCTTGTGTTCTTTTAGTAATTTCACTTGAACTCAAATTGGTTCCCCAAAAAAATGTATATATGTATAGTTCACTTTCACTATCTCACAAATTTACAGTTCTTATAATTTTATAATGACAGTTCATCTTGTCCTCTGTAACCTTGATCTTGATGTAGACTGTCTTTGTTTGGAGTTATTAGTAATAATTTCACTGTTATTAACTGATATGTCTTTACTGACCACAATGATTTATCATCACTACAAATCTGTCATTTGGGTTGTGGTAATTTTTGTGTAACTGAAAAGTAGCCCAAAACTAGGCCACTTAGCTTATAATTCTCCTCTGAAGGCTTGAACAACAGTTACTGGAGAGAATCCTACAGATGAGGTTCTTCCACAGTTAAAGGTGGCCCTGTTGATGTCCCTCTGTAACTACATGGGGCTCTGACAACAAGAGTCTCCTCCAGCTGATTTTGGCTCTTCAGATAGAGTACACCCTTCAGTGCAGGATGTAACCTGAAATGGAATAGTTAACCTACATAGTATTGGCTCACTATCTCCTTATCTAGTCAGTAGATGATATTAGCCAGTTCAGACAATATGCAGTTAGTCGCAAGAGACATAACAAGTCAGTAATAACACAATTATTTCACTATGTTGTAGCACAATATTCTAGTAATTTCTTTTGTACAGCTCTGTCCATGATTTGCTTCTATACATTAATCAGGCCTTGTGGAAAACACTATGTAATACTTTAATCAATACAATAAATCAATTACTTTCTTTCTTTCATTTGTTCCCAGTTGGTAGTCCATTCCATCAAGAAATAATTCTTTAAAAGCATTTCAAAAACTTCGAACACACTTTCCTTTTTCATTCGTTTCCATTTTCAATTTATCTGATTAAACATAGGCTTGGATTCCTTCCAATAATTACACAGTGATTCGAAACACAATTATCCACTTTCTAAGGCACATTCTGATTAATAAATATAATATATATATGTAAATACATTCTCGCTTACCCTCAATAATATACAGACGAGCTCACAATGGTCATACAGTCTGCCCACAGCTGCAGATGGCAATGGAAGCTTGTGACAATAACTGCCGCTCTAGTCTGTCAGTTTAAATATTTTGCGCGAGTTCTAGACTTCCATACGTTTCTCCTTATATAGGTCAAAGGCGTACCCATCGGAAAGTAATGACGTCACAGATATTACCTTCCTCAAAACCGTGTAATTGTAGACAATGTGTGCATGTATGGAAAATCCAAAGTAATTCTAGTTGGCTTATTTCCGAGCAGATTTCCTCCATCTTGGTCTTATTTTAATTCTATGATTATTCTTTATCTACTACAATAACTATCTTTTTCCTAGCTTCATCCGACATTTCACTGGAGCAGCCTAAACAGCGGTTATCACCACTAGGTTCATGTAACGATGCATCTAACTCAGAATTACCTCGGCATTATACCACTCCTAGTGAAAGTCTAGTCATCTACTTACAGATAAGGATCCGTAATATTGAATTTTGTCCATCATCCGTGAGGTACTCCGTCCTTAAGCACACACTGCCTGTCCACGCTTTCCTTGGTTACACAGATTTGCGGTCCACCATATTGAATGCCAAGCATATTGTAAACAGTTCGTGAATGAGATGCTTTCCCATTGGCTGACCTGTATGCCAAATTTGTGTACGGTGTCTTGTTTTCGAATGAGGCCAAGAAATGATCCAGAAATTTCATCCCACTCCGATCTCCTCTTTTAGATCACACAAGGAGTATCTCAGCACAGTGCACGAACTCCGTATCATCGGCGTGAATCCCAATGTGTGTATATAGGAAACACATATTCTATAAATATATTTTTTGGGTAGAATTCTAATTTTTAAATTTTGCCAGGGCAGTGGCCTATGGCCTACTCTTTACGATTTCCAACTGCTCTGGGATTTTTAACGTGCACAACTTGCACACGGGACCTCCTAGTTTTTCGCCCGAAAAGGCTAGTCATCCGATCTCATAACCCAGCAGACCAGGGGGAGTATGACATCATTAGGACCACTGGTTCTGAAAAAAAAAGTGTCATGAATGATATTCTCTCAACTGAGAATCGAACCCGGTACCTTTAGAATTCAAGGCGGACGCCATACCTCTTAGCCACTCCGACCTCAAATGGTAATGAAGATGATAAACCTGATAACCTTTAATCCTACGCTATCGCTATCGTTTTTCTTTGTATGTTAATAAATTGAAACAAGAAGCTTACTGACATCATTGACAACAACTGAAACATCTATACGTACTCCTATGCTTCTTCGTCATTATTACGATTATATTTTTATTATAATATGGGGATACAATCAGGCGTATGCCTACATTGGTAGAGACATAGCTGATCGCATCATGTTTGTATATTTATGCTTTTGGTAAGAGACCGCACCGCTATTGAATGGTGCTATGCTACGAGATGACGGTAAGTCGTCCGCACGTGTTGCTATATAATTAACGATCGAGGTCTTTCCTGAATTCATCAACATACCAGCGTCCTTTTCAGGACGTACACAGCGCTCACCCATCGGATCATTATACGATAGCAATATACTAAAATGACTCGTACCAAGCCACAAGCGAAAAAGAGGAAAGTCTATAGAAGCCCTCAAACACTTGTCAGCATCAGCAAACAAGAATCTACACAGAACAAAGAGAGGCAGCCGGAGAGCACGACTGTCCCAACTCCTAGCGTCGGGGCCGGTCCCTCTCAGAAGCCGAACAACGCAACCTTTGACACTACGACCGATGAGCGACCCAAAGCTTCTAAGCCAGAGGACAACCAAGCTCCGAAACCAGACATAGCAACATCACCGCTAACACAAGATGTCGAGGCAGTGGCCCCATTGTGCAGTGACCAGACAGTATCTGCAAAACACGGCCACAAAATATCGACGACAGAACCCGACAAAGCAAATCCACCGCCTAAACGAGATGTCATCTTAGTCGAGTCCCCATCATGCAGTGCCCAGGCAACTTCGATAAAACGAGATCAGAGACAGACAATGAAGCAGAATGTGAATCCGTCCCGCAGACCACACGCTCAATCTGAGACAGAAGTTGGAACGTGCCAACTTCGCAAGCAACAAAATGCCGTTTCTAACGTGGCAATACAGGAGAGGATAATTAAGATCACTCAGATGTCTGGAGGTGAGGCCTCGCTCAGGGCCCTACCCGACGATAAAGTAATCGCTATCCTTGAGACAATAACGGGCAGGAGGAGCATATCTAAAGTTTCAAGACATGACAACGGAGTTATATTAACTCTAAATAACACGGAGAAGACAAACCAACTGATGATCGAACTAGAGTCCGGACACAAAGAAGTCCAGCTGCCCCACCAGATAAAAGCTACTGTGGAGATCTTCAAGAAGACCAAAAAGATAGTTGTAAGAGGGGTCGACAACAATAGATCTACACAAGAAGTCTACAGCCGCCTGCAAGCAGAAAACAAAAATATCACAATAACACAGGTGGAAAGACTGAAGACATGGGACAAGAAGGACACCAACTTGGTTATCATAACCATTGAAGGGTTTTCAAGACGAAGTCAACTAAACCTGGACGACAGATGTAGAAAAACAGAAGAGTACATCCCTCCTGTTATGCAGTGCTCAAACTGCCAGCAATTTTCACATACTAAGAAAACTTGCAGGAGAGATACAGTTTGTCGGTACTGTGCGGGAAGTCACTCATACAACGAATGTCATCAGGCGAAAAAAGATACCAACTATAAAGTGCGCAACTCCAACAGAACCTGCGCAAACTGTCTCGGGAACCACGGGGCAAGATACCGTGGCTGTCCGATCTTCTATGAGACAAAGGCCATACTGAAGGAATCGGTAACAAAAAACATCTCCTTCAGAGAAGCAAGAAACCGAGTGGCTTCAGGCGGCATTGTCAAACAGGAACAACACACAAGAGTCCAGCTGGTAAAACTAACCACAGAGATGCGAGACATAAAACAACAACTCAAAGTCGAGACGAACAAGCAACACAACGAAGACTCAGATGCCATAAGAGACGAAACAATAGGAGCCTTACAGAGCGCCCAGGCAATGTTACAGGAAATGAAATCCATCAAACACGAGATAGAAGTCGACATCGCCAAACTCACAGAGCTAAAGGAAGAGAACGAAGAAATCCTCAAAAGAATTGAAACAGAGAGAAGGATCGTTGAGGATATCCTTACAAAAAGTAGAGAGCAAAAAAAAAAGAAACTAAAGACAAAATAATAACCGAAATCGTAGAAGTACTAACAAGACATCAAGAAAGAAGAAAAGAAGCGGAACACCAAATAATCATCAAAACCATAATGGGCTTCTTACCAAAGATAATAGCAACAGCCATAGAACAACACGTAGCCAAAACAGACAACGACTAGTAGAGACCGAACAGGCAGCCAGTGGTCCTTTTCAGGACCAATCATCTCCAGGACTAGGAACGTGATACCGGCACAGACATTAACACCCTATATACCCAAATATAACCTTTTGTAACTCGTAAGGCAGGATATGAACACCATGAGAACGCCACGACACCATAAACAGACAAGCAACTAAGAGGTATCCAGACAGTCAGCTAGTGGTCCTTTTTAGGACCAGTCCTTTTCAGGACCAACAACCGGCTAGCACCGAAGAAACTAAATACAATATATACCCCAATTATAACCAAATTTCAGGTTGAACAGGGTATAACAGAAACATAGTAGACAAAGGAACGAACGAAACGATTTCCTAAATACATGTAGTCCGGTTAGGACGTATTTTGATTTCTCCCGGTTTGGGATGCTTTAATATATTATACACGCATGCTTCATATGGTCGGTTATTGATATATGCCACCATGTCTATTTTGATTCAGCCACGGTAGGCTCTTATGGAAATTTTATGAATGCGATGGAGAAATGGCCATGAAATCTGATCTTTGCCGCAGTGCTCCAACTGGATCACATCGTAGAATCCAGTTGTCAGTTGTATCGGTTCAAAGTCAATTTCATTAACTCAATGTAAAATTGTATGATGTCTCTTGGACACCAACGTTGTCTATCCATGATGCCTGCAGTTTATGTTATTATACTCATGCCTGTTGTCAATCGTGAAGATGTCCACATAAATGTTGTATATCGTCATTCCAAGTCGTCGTTTACAACTATACCATGTTCCAGTTTTTATTCCAGAAAGGGTGATTACATCAAGATGCATTTATGATCTTTAAACCAAAGAACCGTACATGACATTCGCACAAAACATATGACGGAGCAAACCGTGTCGTAACAGTCATACTCACTACCCTTCAGCTCATTATCTAACACTTCATCATCATTTCCTTTTTTCTCCCATGTATCATGGGTCACCATTGTACAAAACACCCATATCCTCTTCCAGCAATGGCTTCTGTAGCAATTGTGTTTTACATGACGTGATAGCCAGCGTCATTGACCGCCTCATATTCGTCACCTTGCATGACATGACGAGGGAGTTGTAGAAGTATTCTTTCTTTGTCTCATCCAGGGCTGGATTAACCATTAAGCAAAATATGAACGTGCTTAGAGCACTAAGGGAAGGGGAGTTTTTTCCCCTAGCTACCATGCCCTTAACTCTTCACTCTCTCACTGCCACATTCGACTTCAGTCGAATTTTTTGTAATTGCCCTATCTGCCGTGGTTCCCTAGTTATAAGTAAATAATTTGCTTATATTGCTCACTCTATTTGGTGTTAAAAATTAAAAAAAAGGTTTTTATTTAAAATAGTTGTGGGGTCTGGCCAGGAAGAAAACTGAATTTTTCAATCTCTTATTTCACCTTCAGCTCTTATTGAGTCTTAATGTCTTGTCAGTTGAGCAATGGAAGGTCGAGGAGAGCACCATTGTTGGGCTGTGCTTAGGGCATCAGTTAGCCTCAATCCGACCCTGGTCTCATCAGAGACTTGCAGGAACTACACGGGGCATGCGAATCATAGGCGTTACAGAAATTCCCGTCGCGTGCTGTCTGTTCAAAGTCCTTCCACGCCCTCTTTATCCCTTCAGTAGTTGTCTCATCTTTCCTTCTACATGTATTTCTTTGGTTTCTCCCTATTTATCTTAACCCGGGGGGTTCCAGAACAACAAATGTTGTATAATGGTATCACCTGGGTTCCTCACGGTGTGTTCTATGCACCGTGTTTTCCTCACCTTTCGTTTTGTACTGATGCCAAAATTACGGGTATATAACCTTTTTATCCGAACACCCGAAAACCGAAATATTCTGAAAAGCAAAAGTTTCTTTGGGCTACTAGTCGATCATAATTTGGGCGATTTCTTACTTTTAGCTATTGGTACAAATTAGTTTGGACGATATGATCTAATTTGGGCTACTTTTCAAACGCGATTTTGGCAACATCTGAAAACCGAAAAGTCCGGTCCCTGTGGATTTCCGAAAAAAGGCTACAGACCTGTCTCAAGAATAAGCAATTTCTACTTGTTGTTTTGAAGATTCGTGCAGTTTACAGATAACTTGTAGTCCTACAAATTTCACTCGATCTACAGACTATTTGTTTTTCTAACAGCGTTTGATTTCTTTTGGCGTGACTCGCTTCTTTCAACCACAGAAGCCTCGGTTATATCTGAGCGGAATTGCCAGTTGGCGAGAGAGAGAGAGAGAGAGAGAGAGGAAGAGAGCGACAGAGAGAGAGAGAAGGGAGGGGGAGAGGAAATCTACGCCTGAACTTTAGTGCAGGGTCAATAAAATTTACGCTCTTAAAAAGAACTACTAGTGGCTATCAATTAGCAAGACGACGTCCTCATAAGCAGGGCAATGGACGGAGCATGGACTTGGATCACGGAGCCTGGACTTGGATCACGGAGCCTGGACTTGGATCACGGAGCCTGGACTTGGATCACGGAGCCTGGAGTTGGATCACGGAGCCTTGACTTGGATCACAGAGCCTGGACTTGGATCACAGAGCTTGGACTTGGATCACAGAGCCTGGACTTGGATCACAGAGCCTGGACTTGGATCACGGAGCATAGACTTGGATCACAGAGCCTGGACTTGGATCACAGAGCCTGGACTTGGATCACAGACCCTGGACTTAGATCACAGAGCTTGGACGTGGATCCCAGAGCCTGGACTTGGATCACAGAGCCTGGACTTGGATCACGGAGCCGTGTAGTAGCAAGATTTTACCAGTAGTTGGAATAAATTTTTTTTTTAAACACAGGCTTTTAATGCACTAAAAAGCCACAAATAATTTTTCACGGAGTTTATAGCTTGCAGTAAAAAAATGTAACATCAAATTGACAAAAAGCGTGGGGCGCTTAAGGGCTTATCATATATTTTATCCATAAGTGTCTAATGAAGTATAAAGCAGAAGTTATTTTTATGTAAAATCAGGGCCCCAGGCTTTTTGTCAATTTAATGTTACATTTTTTTTTAACTGCAAGCTATAAACTCCGTGAAAAATTATTTGTGGCTTGTTAGTGCATTAAAAGCCTGTGTTTAAAATATTATTTTCTATTTTTTTTCTTCTTTTTAGTGTTATTTTGTTGTTGTTTGTACATTTAAGTCAAATGTAATCGATCCGCTAATGATATTATCAGTTTGCGATACACGAGTCCAGAGCACAGGAGGCGGATTTCATTATTCAGTCAGTATATTACACGGAAAGTTAATATTTTATTTTATTTTTTTAATTTTGATAAGAGTTGTAAATTACCTTTTTAAAAATGTAGTTGTCAGTTGCGTGTATGTCTGTGCACGAGCGTGCGATAGTGTGTGTGTGTGTGTGTGTGTGTGTGGGTGTGTGTGTGTGTGGAGGGGGAAGGGAGAAGAAGTGTCAATATTTCTCTCAAGAAAAACAATCTTGTCGGAAAGAATACACCTAGATTATTTGCAGTTATCGCCCATTTCACTGATGAAACAATACACACAAAAAAAAAATTAATATTAGTTTTAATGTTATTCGTTTTATTATTTTTACTACTGATTATTGCATTGTCATCGGGAATATACAACTATGCCAAGTTTCAGAGCTTTTGCGCATCTGGAAGTGATTTAAAAATCGATTGCAAGATTTGATGGTGACATACGTTGCAAATTAAAGAAAAGCCTGTAATAAAAAAGCTCATCATCATCATCAGTTGCCATCTCCACAACGAAGGTTGGCTGTAATGGATCTCCAACGTCTTCTGTCTCTTGTCTTGGTGGTACACTCTGATAGACTCTTTCCCGTCCATCTCTTGATGTTGTCTTCCCACTTATAGCGCTGTCTTCCCCTTGCACGTTTGCCTTCAAC
Organism: Oreohelix idahoensis; assembly: GCA_024509875.1. Classification (NCBI taxonomy): domain Eukaryota; kingdom Metazoa; phylum Mollusca; class Gastropoda; order Stylommatophora; family Oreohelicidae; genus Oreohelix; species Oreohelix idahoensis. The sequence continues at coordinate 991,091 of JAMPIV010008732.1, forward strand.
TCTCCCTTCTGTTATGGTCTTCTGCAAGGTGTTATGCCTTTTTATGTGGCCAAAGTATTTTAGCTGCCGAACTTTGACCTCTCTCATTAATAAAAAAGCTAGCGCACAGAAAATCCTGACTGCTCCACTGCTCCCGTTTCTTTTATATTTCATTTTCAATTTAAAAACAATGTTATCATACTAAATGTATAGAAATGAAATTAACTATTTAATTGGCCTGTTTTATTTTAAACCAGAAGTAATTAATGTCCATACATTGTCAGGCTTAATTTAATCCTCCCAAAAATAATTCAAACTAGTGTAGGGCGTCTTTTTACACGCTTTTATTTAACTGCACTTGTATGTCCCTTTCATGTCACTATCATGTCACTTTCAAATCTTGCAATCGATTTTTCAATTTCTTCCAGATGAGTAATACCTCTGAAACTTGGCATAGTTGTGTATTCCCGATGACAATACAATAATCAGTCAATTATTTAATAATTTAATATTGTAATTATGACATTATGAGTAATTAAAGTTTTCCGTAAAGAATTGTAAACAAATCAGGTGCCATAATCAAGTTAATTAAAAATTCAAGAGTACGTGGTGTCCTTTATTGTTTTCTATGCGTAAACAGGGCAGTACTCAAACAAGTGTCTAGCAAAATCAAGGGAAAAATTCCAAATTATAAAATTATGAATCAAGGGAAAGTCGAGTTCGATCTCTACGAGTAGATGGCCTTCAAATTGAAGAAATTGATTGCACCAAATTAACACGCACAAAGCCATGTAATATTGACGCTAAAAAAGAAATGGATCGCTTAAGACACTTTAGACCAGATTTACAATAAGTAAAAATATTGTTTATGTTTTAGTATATCATAATTTTTCTAACACTAAAAAGAAGAAAATTAAAATATTTTAAAAATATTTTAAAAACACGCTTTTAATGCACTTCTTCTTCTTCTTCGATCCTTAACCACCGACCGTCAAAGCAGTCAGTGGCCGTCACGCCTAGTGGCGTCTTGTAGGGCAACAACACATTGATTCCACTTTGCACGGTCGGCGGCCACCCCTCGCACAGTGCCCCAACTCTGGTTCACTCTCCGCACCCCAGCCCCCACAGCCCCCCGCCAAGCCGTTTTCGGTCGGCCTCTCTCTCGCCCTCCCCCAGGGACCCAAAGCATAGCTGTTCCTGTGATGGCATCGGGGCCTCCTCCGAGGACATGACCAACCCAGCCCCAGCGTCTGCTAGCCACGATGGCGCGCACGTCCTCCCGCCCGCCACGAGCAAGCAGACCCTGGCCGGCGATGGCACTCGGCCAAAAGACTCGGTGAACTTCTCCTAGGCATGCCGTGTGAAAAGAGGACAACCCCGACCCCCCCCCCCCCCCCCTGCGACCCTCCAGCTGCTTTTATGCAATGTTGTTGTTCTTTATTACTATTGTACTGAATGAGGTCAGCTGTGAAGTTCCCTGATTATAACAAATTTTGGGTTGAGTTATCAGGGTACCTTTCTGCTACCACCTTATGACCTCAATCAGACCTATTCTTGACTAGTATGTATGATAGCTACGTCTAATGTCTAGGGTTATGCAAGTGTGGTGTGATGGTAATCTGACACTAACACACACACACACATATGAACAACTAGTAAAGTCTATGATCAAATGAACTAACAAATGAGTTAAATTTTGATGTGTAAATATTTTCTATACAATTTTATTGGTCCTGAACCTAGTATTCTTCTGGTCAGGACTTTCCAAATTAAAAGAACTCAAGGTATATACATAAAAGCAACTTTTCCCCTCAAAGGGACAGTTTGTCCAAACATATACTGTTAAAATATACTATTTGTGTTACTAATTTTTTAATATTAATGGATTCTAACACTGAATGGCTGTTTGGGATTCTTTAATCATCCCCAGTTCTTTAATACACAACTGTCAATGATTTATTCTTTGGGGAATATTTTTATTATGTTACACAGGGGTGCACTAATCTTTGATGCTGATGAAAAGTCGGGTGCCAGATATTTTACTTATCTGGCACAACTTGAACTGTCCGTATTCTTGCGGTAAAACGATCACTTTGATACTGGCCCAAAAGTAACAGGGTGGACTCTGTAGACCCCTGTCACTACTGGAAATGAAAAGACTTCTCAACTGCTTTTCACAGACATCTGGCACCGGCTAGTGCCAGATAAAAACCCTGTAACAATGAAATAATGTCTCCTTGTTGATATCATACTTAAACTGTTATTTCTACAAATTATAATACATAAGAAATAAAGATCTGGGTCATATCTAATTGACCAACCCAGCGCATCCATTACAAAGTGTACCAGTGTTGTTCACATGTCTCTCCTCTCAAGGCGGCCCTACATCTGCAATAATAATATTAATCTTTCTTTTCTTCCATACAATAGGATAGGTGAGCTGTGTCCATCTGGCCACCTAAGAAAACATTTTTATTTCACAAAACATGTGCATTTTACAAAACTGGCAATGTGTTTCAGCATAACTCTACCTCTAGGCCCTGCATATATCAGCTAGGGACCTAATTACTTACAGTCGTAATGGCAGTATCTCTCACTCACATTTTTAAACAAAATATATATGAATAATTTCTGCCTTACCATAAATTCAATGAATAAACACAGGTACGTTGATTAGCAGACTTCAGATGTCCTGCTGGCTGGACTGTGATGCCTTTTTGGTTTACTTTATATATATTTAATTTAATAAGGCAAGTCACACTTCCCAGAATTTCAAACGTCCTGTTCGAGGGACTGTATTATACAAATGGCGTCGAGACTTTGAATTTTTTCAATATTATAAAAGGCGTTGGCCAATGAGCGAACGACTACTTTTGAATTTGAAAATAAAAGCAAAAACAGACTTGATTTTTGGACCTAACAAGTTTTCTCCTCACTCATTCTTAGATTTCTACTGCTAAAATATATTTTTAGTGTTAAGCCATCCCATAATTTCTCTCCCCTTGTCTACCCTCCTCCAACAGAATACATGCTTGCTTGTCTCATTTCCAACAACGCGTTCAAAATTGTAATCGTTAGTGAATGCAAAATGAATGCAAAACCGCCAGTCTGTCCGTTTGTCTGCACGAACAAATACAGTCTTTTGTCAATAACTTTCTTATCTACTGGGGGATTTTGTATTTTTAAACATATTATTTATCAGGAGAAGATAAGCCATCAAACTAACTAGGTTTTATGATCCTAAACCCATTAATAAAGAAATCCATATTTTTTCAGAGTTAGTTTCAATTTCCACTATCATATAAATTACGCCATCTTTTCTCCTCTCCCGCGTTGTCCAAAACTGAAACTACTAGTCTGTCACGTCATAAAATGGACTCTTTTGCAGCGAAAGCGCTGTCTGTGTGTTTATATGTTTTCTGAGTGTGCCTATAGTCCGAAAAAAGTATTGGGTTTTGCGGGGTATTTTTAAATTCTACAAAGCTTGCGACACGTTACCGAACACCTGTCACTGTATCGTCTCGCACTGTCGTCTTGGGTAGCTTGTCCAAGAATCTAACGCTTGACAATTTGTGGCATGTTTTCGCTCTCTCTCACTTTTATGCGTTCGTTTATGCCTTCCCTGTTTTATTCGTACTATCTTTCTTGGAACAACTAAGCTTGTGTTTTCAAAATTTTTACCGTTAACCCTTGACGGGGGAGTTATAAAGTCCAATACCACTGGCGCGGCAATAAAGTTTCACACTACGTTCTTATCTCAATGCGATGACTGGCGCGGGGAAAGAAGACGCGTTACAACTTTACTATTTCTATTTCTACTCATATTATTTTGACTTTTATACTTAGAATTACCCCCCAGACTGCCAGAGTTAGAATCATAATTCCATTGTATTAGACCGGACTCTTTTGGAGCACCTGGAAGGACTTAAACAGCCAAGGAAAACTCTATCATTTTAATAAGGAAAACCGAGATCTGAGGAAAATGAGAACACGGAGTCATAGTGGGAATTCATTGTTAACATAACGAACCCCAAGAACACTTGAAAACAAAGGCATCTGCTAGTGCCTTAACCTACTTCTCTGAGCAAACAATGTGAGCCAAGATTGGCGTAAGTTGTACATTTTACATTATATATATTTCATTATTAACATGTGAACTAATTTATATATATTGCCATGTGAATATTAATATGTGAAAATTGCTAGTCGATGTCCAAGTCATTTGAGGCTGGCAACCTCAGCGTATAGAATGATGTTTTTATGAACCACCACTGCAAGGGCTGGTGACTGCTTTATCACTAGTTTCTTAAAGAGAACTAAAAGCATAGGTAGTCCCAAGTTCCATATGGAGCAGGGAGGGAAAGATGAAAGAAATGATGTTCATTCTAATTATAATATTTATATTTTCAAACCAGTGTAAATGTCTATGCAAACATATTCACTTTAAAAATAATGAAAGTTTTCAAGCTTTTCAACCAGTGTAGATGTAAATGAAAACATATTCTATCTATACTGTAAACATTTTTCAACCAGTATAGATGTAACTGAAAACATATTCAATCTTTATTGTGAACATTTTTCAACCAGTGTAGATGTAAAAGTAAACATATTCTATCTATACTATTAACCTTTTAATTTGAATGTAAAGTAAATATAAAGCTTTTTAATTTAAATGTAAAGAACGTTTTCTCTCGAGGGATTAAGCTTAATTTTCATCGAGGGTAAATTCTGAGGTAGATGGGATGGTGGAATAGGAAGAAGGGGACACATAACTACGTGCTGGGAAACTCAATACTCAGAGGGTATTTGCTTCTATTCTTTTACCCAATTAGTTGTTGGTACCAGTTGAGGGTACTATCTCTAGAACAAGAAGGGTACCAGTGGCCTGAAGTCGAAGCTAGATACCATCATCAGACGGGGCTTTAAGACGCGTGACCATCTTTGTTGACACTCCCTGACACTCCTGGGAACGTGCTGCGACCTTCAACCTTTGCCAGCGACGAGCGTAATTTGCGATCCAGTTTACCAAGAACCAAACCATCAGAAGGAGCAGAATCGTCACTGATAGCTAAGTAACACATACAAGTGACCTCCTTTTCAAACTTCCATTCCTTCACAACAGTGATAATAATTTTCCTGATAAATAATTATTCATTTTTTAAAACTTTGTTAAAACCTAAGTGATTATTAAATACAAATTTAACTTCGATTTAATCAATTTGAATTGTAGTGCATGTTTGTCTTGGTCAATTTACTAAATACACTCTAAACAGAGCTATACCATAATAAGAAGCATTTCGCTGAGTAAATCAGGGTGGGGGCTTGAACGAGCTGAAATTAATAATTGCTTAATTCTTCATAAAAAGCGGCCGATCAGATATAAGTTAACAATTGCCCTGCGTAACGCAGCATTGTTCTCGACTTCTGAAATATCTTATGACGACCCCTTGAGATAGGGGCATCATTATCCTTCTTTCTACAGCTCTGCCAAGAGTAATCCGTCACACTCTGATGGGTTATAATTAGGATATATATTATTTTCAATTCCAAATAATATGAATAACTGCCGATACTGGAAAGTGACATCACATCTGTCAAATCATTGTAAATAGGGCAAATCAAAATTACCAATTTTGCTTGCATTAAAAAAAATCAAAACAAAAAACCAAACCAAACAAACACAAACGAGATAAAACAAAACAAAACCAAACAAAAACACCAAGCAAATATATTATTCAGGTTGAGGGGTATAAAGGCCAGGTGTTTCCAGTTAGATATTTAATTGACTGTCACTTGCCATAAGTCATAGGTATTGTAAGAACATCATCAGACCTTCACCGTCACTTCACAGTGTGAGTTCACACTTCATATAGAAATAGATACTTCATATAGCAATATATTCCAGATGCAATTAAACGAACTAGCTGTGATATAGAACGGCCACTTGGTCAACGCCAGGAACACATCCTTTCCGAACACACAATGAACGATAATTCTCCATGACTCAACTCAAAACGAAAGTACGTCATCGCGTACTAAAACAAATAACTGCGTACCGATGCATTTCTGAGCGGTAAATACTTCCAAACAAAATTTCCTATTTGCCGCGCAAATATGCATCCTGATAGCATTTTCTTTCTCTTTCTCTTTCTCTAACCAGCGGCACTCGAGCTTTCCAGCTCTTTTGGCCCAATGACATGTCATTGCGAGGCTGGGGGGGGGGGGGGGGGGGCGGGGGGGTGGGGGGTTGTAGGGGGGGTGGGCGGGAGGCGGGGGGGGGGGGGGGGGGGGGGGGGGGGGGGGGGGGGGGAGCGGGGGGGGGGGGGGGGGGGGGGGGGGGGGGGGGGGGGGGGGGGGGGGGGGGGGGGGGGGGGGGGGGGGGGGGGGGGGGGGGGTCAGTGGACTTTCCTTCCAACCTGGTCAGGAGCTTCGCTCCTTCCCGTCCACACGGAATTTATGTGCAGGAGCCGTCCAGGTTATTCAGTCAAATTTCCGGTCGTAAACATTCCTTCAAACGCTGACGCCCGGGTTTGAACCATGAAAACCTGGTCGCCAGTACAACGCCGTAGCCATTACACCAGTGCGGCTCCCTCCTGATAGCATTAAAAGGTAGTCCTTATTATTGAATGTTTATGGTAAAAGAAATAGAATGGGAGAAGATCGGCTACCACGGCAAATTTGGGAAACTAAGAGCCAGGGATGACCAGAGTTCGCTGGGTGGACAACATTAGACAATCTCTGAAGGGCCGACGACTAGAATGGAACCTAGTCAGGAGGAAGACATCCGATAGGATAGTACGGCTCTCTCTCTCTCTCTGGGAAACCTCTATACCTCAGGAAAGAATAGGAGCGACTAAGTAAGGTATAAAGGAAATAATTTTCAGACTATAAACACGGAGAAAAGAACTGATGACAGACGTACGACAGATAAAGAAGAAAAAATGGAACGAACTTGAGGGTGGCACAAGATAGAACTAGCTGACACTAACTAATTGAAGACCCGTGCTCTCCTGGCAGCTCAAACGTAAAGACGAAAAAAAAAAAAAACCATACTTCGAGCCAAATTGTCCGAACGATTATGCCAGTGCATCACACAGTTTTAGAACAAATTATGCAGGTTGAATTTAGGAAGGCCTCAATTATTTTCCTTCCCACGCTCAATTTATTGGTTGCGTAAAATGACGTCGGTTTAATTAGTGCAATGCCATGTCTTCAATATTTCTCGCCAGTTCTGGTACGTGACAATGTTTACAAAATTGTTGTGTCAACAAAGTGGTACACTCGACAAGTTGTATTCTAAAGAGGTGACAACGGTGGCATGTGTTACTAGAATGTTGTTAAATTTTTTATCTCTTTCCCTGGATTTTATTTTTTTCCAAAAAGATCAATGGAAATTATTTACGAGAGGTGTTTTTAAAAGAGGTAAGCTGTCGAGTAATGAGTGCAATTCACAGTGTTCTCTGAGTAGACACAAAAAGAAAAGACACTTATTAACTTAAGCACATCTTGAGAAGGCGAATAAAATATGGTTTTGCATGAGAATGGTGGATTTTCATAAATGGGAGATTACGCAGAACACAAAAATTAAATTCATATGAAAGTAATAGGCTTCTTCAGTCATGACTGAATCTGAGAATGATGAGCCCTAGAAGTGATAGCCTTTGCTGTTTTTTTTGTGTGTCCGATGTTTCTTTCGGCGTGTTCCCTTCTCTTTAGCTTTCTGAAAGAGCCCTAGTCAGCCCAATCCTAGATGGCGTCGCAGGGATCATTGCCACCTAGTGCAACCGGAAGCCTCACCTTCCTATGTCCAGCGCCCCCATGTCTCTCCTGCACACATCCCCAAACCTCAGCTGCAGTGGCCCGGCCGCTCTCATGCCCACTTGCCAGTTGTCTGCAGAAAATATCCCAGGGACGCGGTCATCTTCCATGCGGCGGACGCGGCCAAGCCAGCGTAGTCTGCGCTGTCTAAGCGAGGGTCAACACGTGACATCACCTCGTCATCCGTCACCTCGGGCATACAAGGATTCGGCGCAGACATCTCAGATGGAAGGTACTGAGCCCTTTTTTTGCTAATCATAGGTTGCCCCTATAGAAGCGTGCTGGTGTGGCAGGCACTACACACTACTGCACTTCAGTCTTTGTCTTCACAGTGAGACTGGAGTTTCACCAAACACGAGTTGTGAGGCAGGAAAAGATGGTTGCAGCTTTGCTAATGTGGCTGTCAATTTCTGTTTTCAAAGAGCGTTTGTCATTGATGGTAGACACAAGGTATGTAAAGTGACGCACCACTACATGTTCAAAGCTGTTGGTGGTAATAACTGACACAACATCCACACCTTGACCCAACATTTTTGTTTTGAAATGGTATCAGAAGATCACTAATGTGGAACTGATGACAAGAACCAGACAAGTGCCAGTGGAACAAGAGATGAGAAGAAGACGCTGGTGATGGATAGGACACATATTTAGGAAACATTATGACAGCTTTACAATGCGGTCCTTGTTTTTGGAACCGTTAGGAAAAGAGAGGCAGATTGGAAACACATGGACAACTCGTGACAGAAATGAATAGGACAAAGCTTGAGTCGATGGCACAGGCAGGAGAAATTAACAGGAGATAAGAAGAAGACGCTGGCGATGCGTGGTCTTTGCAGGAAACCCTGTAGATAGCATTACAAAGCAGTCCTTGTTCTGAAATCCAAAGGGTAGAAACCAAAGAACGAATGAACGAAATCTTTATTTCATCAGGGTAAAGAAATTGGGGTAATATCCTAATACTCGTGGCTGAACGCTCAGCAGTGAATATGTGTATAATATTTGTAGTTTCTTACCATTTAGAGTTAGGGTTAGTTTTAGGGTTAGGGTTAACCCTAACCCTAATACTAACCCTAACTCTAAATGGTACGAAATTTACACATTATACACATTTTCACTACTGAGCGTTCAGCTACGAGTATTAGGAAATTACCGAAATGGGCATTATTACCTTTTAACATGTCTACCATGTAATAACACATTTCTAAAAGTTATTAAAAATTAACACATTCTTAACCAGGAAGGTAAATAGAGGTCGAAGAACACGTGGAGAAGAGGAGTGGAGATATAAACGAAAGCATAAAGAAGACACTGAAAAACTGTGAGCGATGACGGAGGGGCTTGGCATGAATTTAAGGCGGATACTTCTTGGGAAGCCGAAGGTTCATTAATGAGAAAATTATCCAGCGCTATCGTCGAAACAAAATCAGCATTCTTGTCTGCAGCCCTCACAACTACAGTAATAACTCCTATTCTCCTGAAGGCTTGTAAGAAGGGAATGGCAATTATCAATGTGAATTTATCAATGTGAATTTATCAATGTGAATTTATCAATGTTTTGAGCGCTCGACTGGCATAGTGGTTAGAGCGTCGGTCTCTAGCGGCGAAAGTGCCGTGTTCGATTCACGGTACCGTACCAGTATCGACACACTTCACTCTACCAAGCTGTAAATGGGTACCTGACTTTTCTCTTGATTTAGGGAAAGGAAAAGGCCGCGAGGAAGAGATCTAGTCACCCCACTTCTCGATGCTGAACCTAGTAAAGTGAAGTCTCTAACACTTCCCTCCACTAAGGCAATATCTGCCAAGTGACTACCTTTGCCGTTTATCGTTGTATTCCTTAATCGCCGAATACTCAATGCCTCTTGGTATTTACATTTTCTCACAAGTGCAGAACATGCATGCATTACATTTTTTTAGCTGCTAGTTCCAAAAATAAAACACCTTGATACATTTTTATGTTTTTGGTTTGTGCAAACAAGTCTTGTCCCTTAATTCACATTTTCTTAATGGAAACATTCTGGAGAGAATCAATACTTCCAGTTTGAACCATATTTCTATTTTCCTCGCATCGTCTTTTTGAAAATATCTGGCACAGATTTCCTGGCCTCTTAGTAAAATGTGTACTAACAGTGTTTATGGTCCGAAAGATTCCTAGCCAAAGTAATACCCCGTGTTTTTCTCATTATGTGTGTCCCACAAAATAGAGTAGGGTGATTCTTTTTAGCCAAGTCGAGACTTGCAGAGGCTGTAGTTAAAGATAATAAACGACCTGAAATATCATTAAAATGGGAAGATGAAAAGGCAAGGCAGACGAGAATTAGTGGGAACATAGAGCATGCGTACTTTTGTAGAATTAAAGTATCTCGGACGAAAATCTGGCCGTTCGGGAAGTGGGTCATTATCAGTAGAAAAATCTGCAAAGGTAAGAAGCTAAATTGGAATCATTGTCTGGACCAGGAATGTTGACGCTACAATTCCTGGATTCTTGAATATCTAAGAGATCTACAATTAAATTCATGCCAGTGAAAATTCTTCTGTTAATTCTTTCTTGCATTCTATCTGTCTGTTTTATTTCTTTCTTTCTGTCTATTCTCCTCTTTCCCCCTTCAATTTCTTCTTCTTTTTTTTTTTCTTTCATTTTTCTTTCTTCCATTTTGTCTTCATATTTCCTTTTCCTTTCTCTGTATACTTCTTTTTCCACTCTTCTTTCTCCTTCTCATCTTCATTTTACCTGCAAGAGCTGAAGAGATTATATTGTTACAAGAGTCCTAATACACACATTCACTCATAAACAAACATACAAACACACGAGCGCGCACACACACATACACACACATATACAAGGGGATTGACATAAGTCTTGGGCCTGACCATGATGGACATGTCACAGAGAGCTGAAATTTTGTATAGTGTTTATTCCTTTTCAATATAGCCACCTTCTGAATTGACATACTTCTGCCATCTCTGCTTGACCTTGAAAAGACCTTGGGAGTAGAACACCCTATTTTTCAAACTAAACCAGTCATCACATGCCAGTATAACCTCTTCATCGCTGTCAAAATGATTTCCTTTTAGCTGTTTTTTAAGATTTGGGAATAGAAAAAAGTTTGATGGAGCCAAATCTGGAGAATATGGTGGGTGTGGAAGAATTTCAATATTCAAATCGTTAGCTGCTAGCTGCACAAGCCGTGCTTTGTGAGAGGGCGCGTTGTCTTGAAGCAAAGGAAGATTTTGAGTGCGCGTTATCCCTCGTTTCCTGGTCACAACCTTTCTTAGTTTTGTGAGAAGATCTGCATAGTACTGTCCATTAACTGTGTTGCCACGAGGCAGATAATCTTTCAAAAGGACACATTTGCCGTCCCAAAAAACAGTCACCATCACTTTTCCTGCAGATTTCTGCGCCCTCGGCTTGACAGGTGTTGGGAAGCCCGGGGTTTTCCATTGCATACTGGCAATTTTGGATTCGGGGTCATAATGGTGTACCCAAGTCTCATCTACTGTCACCATGAACTCCAAAAAATGTAGATGTGTTTCCCTGAGACATCAGAAATTTTATCACAGCTCTGGCCTCCTTCTTTTCCATTGTTTTGTCAAATCTTTGGAGCAGCAGATCCGGTCAATAGGGTACATTGCGCCGTGCACCGTAGCGGAAAAACTCATTGAAGAAACAAACGCGTACTTTACACATTCAGTGCAAATATGATGAACTTTAAATGTGCCAAGTTTCATCTTCCTCCTGTGACTCCTTCATGGTCAGGCCCAAGACTTATGTCAATCCCCTTGTATATATATATATATCTACCTACCCACCACAAAAAATATTTATAGAATGTGTGATTCCTATATACACACATTGGAATTCTAGCCAGTGCTACAGAGTTCGTGCACTGTGATGAGATCCTCCTTGTGTGATCTAAGGGAGGAGATCTGCCTAGTTTCATTACTTCCTTGGTGCAGTTGGCAGTTATATTAGGGGGTCAGACAGATTTGACGAAGAAAATGGTGAAGAATGTAAATGGAGACGTGAGAAAAGCTGTGCAACAGAAAACTGAGCAAGTTTTGAAAAAAAAAAAGAATGTGGGATATGAACAGCTGTGCTTAAATTCAGATGTGCTATCGGGGAAAAACGTTTCCTTTGGTGAATTTTCAGCGGACTTAGAACCAATTGGCGAAGGTTATTTCAACTGGGCTCCTGTGGTGTCAATAAATAAGTAAATAAATAAATAAGTAAATAAATAAATAAGTAAATAAAAATAAATAAGTAAATAAAGGTAATTAACAGGTACTCGTTGGACATAAAGGATGACACCAGACAACAGAAAAGAGAATATACAAGTGATAGGCTTACCCGGAATCGAACCTAGGACCAACTAAACGGCGCCATCGTCTTGCTGTGAAAGTACATCGTGAAAGGACGCTCAGGAATTTTTGCACCCCCCCCCCCCCCCCCCCACCCCCCCCCCCCCCCCCCCCCCCCCGCCCCCCCGCCCCACCCCCCCCACCCCACCCCCCCCCCCCCCCCCCCGCTCGAAAGTGCATCATTGGCTGAGGTGTGACACCCACACAACTATGGTATATAGGAACCGTGGACGACCCAGACAATTTAAAGACGCAATAACTAATGTGGTGTCAATAGTAGTGGAAAGGGGCTTCCCAGTGTTTAAAGTTTTATTGGCAGACGATAGGTCATCCTCTTTTGAAAATCTGCACGTGATTTTTCATTGTGCAATGTAATTCTGAACTTATTTAATAACAACTTTCAGTTTGCGTTGGAAACTGTAAAAATATTCAGCTGTAATTGTATGTTATTTGTATGTGTTTTTTTAAAGGAATTATTTTGTTAATAAAAATAAAATTTTCAGTTTGACACGAAAACTGCAACAATTTAAATTGCATTTTAACGGGCCTGTGGGTGTCTGTGAGTGTATGAGTTTCTGTGTTTGTGTGCCTGTCTGTCTCTTAGTGTCTTAGACTACAATGTTTTGGTTAATAAAATAGACTTTCAGTTTGGCACAGAAACTATTGAAAAAAAATTCAGTTGTATTTTTATGTTTATTCCTTGTTTTGTTGTATTGGTCTTTATGTTTTTTCTTTTGGTCGTAACATAAAGAATTTCAGTTTAGCAATTTTTATGTTTTTTATCTTTTGGTCGTAACATAAAGAATTTCAGTTTAGCAATTTTTATGTTTTTTATCTTTTGGTCGTAACATAAAGAATTTCAGTTTAGCAATTTTTATGTTTTTTATCTTTTGGTCGTAACATAAAGAATTTCAGTTTAGCAATTTTTATGTTTTTTTTTCTTTTGGTCGTAACATAAAGAATTTCAGTTTAGCAATGTAACAGCAAAAAAAAAAAAAAAAAAAAAAAAAAATTAAATTATATTTGTTAGGTTCTATTTATTTTGTTTTATGCCGTTCATTTTCGTCCTTTAATAGTACAAAATAATTTTAGTTCTTCTAGGAAACTATTAAAAAAATAGTTTTTTAGATCATTTTTTATTTAGTTGGGCATTATTGGGTGTTTTTGGGTTATAAATGCATTTTTTAAAAGGTCATTTTCTAAAACTTTGTATGTCATTAACATCCTAGCCCTACACATTTTCATAATTTCTAAAACTTTGTATGTCATTAACATCCTAGCCCTACATATTTTCATAATTTCTAAAACTTTGTACGTCATTAACATCCTAGCCCTACATATTTTCATAATTTCTAAAACTTTGTACGTCATTAACATCCTAGCCCTACATATTTTCATAATTTCTAAAACTTTGTACGTCATTAACATCCTAGCCCTACATATTTTCATAATTTCTAAAACTTTGTATGTCATTAACATCCTAGCACTATATATTATCATCATCATTTTCGCTTGCACGTCTGGATCGTGGAGCAACCACCCTAGCTGGTCCCTTACAAGACGCCTGCACGTGCAACCAGTTCTTTCTTTGGCAGTTTTTTATGTGATGAAGATGCCAGCCCGATACACAACCTCATGTTACTCGTCTTGTACACCAAGCCAAAGGTACAAGGGGATTGACATAAGTCTTGGGCCTGACCATGAAGGACATGTCACAGAGAGCTGAAATTTTGTATAGTGTTTATTCCTTTTTAATATAGCCACCGTCTGAATTGACACACTTCTGCCATCTCTGCTTGACCTTGAAAAGACCTTGGGAGTTGAACACCCTATTTTTCAAACTAAACCGGTCATCACATGCCAGTATAACCTCTTCATCGCTGTCAAAATAATTTCCTTTTAGCTGTTTTTTAAGATTTGGGGATAGAAAAAAGTCTGATGGAGCCAAATCTGGAGAATATGCTGGGTGTGGAAGAATTTCAATATTCAAATCGTTGGCTGCTAGCTGCACAAGCCGTGCTTTGTGAGAGGGCGCGTTGTCTTGAAGCAAAGGAAGATTTTGAGTGCGCGTTATCCTTCGTTTCCTGGTCACAACCTTTCTTAGTTTTGTGAGAAGATCTGCAAAGTACTGTCCATTAACTGTGTTGCCAAGAGGCAGATAATCTTTCAAAAGGACACCTTTGCCGTCCCAAAAAACAGTCAGCATCACTTTTCCTGCAGATTTATGCGCCCTCGGGTTGACAGGTGTTGGGGAGCCCGGGGTTTTCCATTGTATGCTGGCAATTTTGGATTCGGGGTTATAATGGTGTACCCAAGTCTCATCTACTGTCACCATGGTCTCCAAAAATTTTTTGACTGACACTTTTTGAACAACTGTTGACAGCAATTTACCCTCGTTTGCTTCTGTTCACGTGTCAACAGTCGCAGAACCCAGCGTGCACACACTTTTCTCATGTTCAGTCTGTTGTGTAAATTTCTATAAACTGTTCTTTCATTTAGTTTTACTCTACTAGCTATCTCCACAATTGTCATTTTTCGATCCTGGTCAATGATTTTCTTCACTCTTGTTGCACTTTCATCGTTGCACTCTGAGGCTGGTCTACCAGATCTTGGCAGATCAGCAACATTTGAGCGGCCACACTTAAACTGTTGACACCAGTTTTTTTACCGAAGTATATGAAGGACAAGAATCACGAAACACTGGTTCCATCTCCCTGTGTATTTCTGTAGGTGTTTTTCCCTGAAACATCAGAAATTTTATCACAGCTCTGGCCTCCTTCTTTTCCATTGTTTTGTCAAATCTTTGGAGCAGCAGATCCGGTCAATAGGGTACATTGCGCCGTGCACCGTAGCGGGAAAACCCATTGAAGAAACAAACGCGTACTTTACACATTCAGTGCAAATATGATGAACTTTAAATGTGCCAAGTTTCATTTTCTTCCTGTGACTCCTTCATGGTCAGGCATAAGACTTATTTCAATCCCCTTGTATAAGTAGTTCGATTCTTTCTTTGTCTCTTCTCACACCCCCGGGAACTGCACAGGCGCGCACACACACACACACACACGCACGCACACGCGCACGCACGCACGCGCGCACACACACATACATATACACACATGTACATACATACACACACATATGTACATACATACACACACACACACATATATATATATATATATATATATATATATATATATATATATATATATATATACACACACATACATTCATTCATACATATATATATATAATTAGGGAGCAAAGGCCTTCAACAGTTGATGCCTAGTCTTCATGTCCGGGGTTCCATTCTCTCAGTGTCTTTCCATATCTTCTTCATTCCTGTTAATTTCTCTCTCCATCTCACGAAGATGACTCCATGTGTTTTTCTCGGTCTACCTACACCTCTCTTACCTGGTTATTCCAGAACAAAGTCTACCTTGTAAATCTTTCAACAAGTTTACTCAATGTATGTTATGTGAATCGTCAGCGTATTCATCACTTGTTCTACTGGCACCTGTTTGGTACATATCATCAATTCCATATTGGTGGACATATCGTACAATTTCAATCGTTCTAGTCAGCGTAAGCAGTCATATGTGAAAGCCTGTAACTTTGTTGTTTTCGTTTTTTTGTTGTTGCTCTCGTGGCTACAGAGTCATACAATAGAACTGACTTGGGTTTTGGGCTGTATATTCAGAATTTTGTGTTGAACTTGATTTGTTTGGGATTCTGTATATTTCCCGATGTAACGACAACTCCTCGTGCTTTTTACTATCATTGTTTATCCCTATGACTCTTGGCTGCATCGTTGTCTTACAGTAATCTCCCGGTCTTACGCAGTTCGATTAAAACTTTTTCGATATAACGTTGTTTGTATTTTATGTCATATTTCTGTTATACGCTCAAAAAATTTGATCTTGCGCTAATCGTGAGCCACTATCTGATCTCGTAGGCTTGGAATTACAACGAATACTCCAGCATCAAGAAGAGGAAAACGAACCATAGCAGACGAAGGCATTTGCAACAGCAAACCTTAACGAAATTTCCAAACTTTAGATTGCATTAATTGCTAGCATATAGAAGAGTAACCCCACAATAGTATGCTAATCTGTAACATAGAACAAGATCTAACTTGCTACAAAGTGCTTCTTGAGAGAAAAAGGAAGCGGCAAAGCAAAGCAAGCTCCATTCGTATTTTGTAAAGTCTCCTTGAATAGCTGCTTGTCGTAATTTTATCTGAGAGAGTTCTGATGGATATTGGTCCCTTTAGAGTGTAGAATGATAGTGAAGGCTCTGTGAGAATAAGGATTTAGGAAAGTGAGGTAGTAGATTCACAAGTGCTGGGAAGAGTAAGGACAGTCTTGTTTTACGACAATAATTGTCTCTCGAAACTACTCCTACCACTCTTCTGAACAAACAATTGTTTGTCAGTTCCAGCCACTCAGGCGCACACACCGATTTGGTGATTCTGACGCTCAACGTACATCAATACAAACTACGATAACAAATATGGGGAATGTTTGATTTGGGCCAGCCGATACAAAAATGCTAATAAAGTTTTTAATACTTTTATTATCATAAAATCAAGTCACAAAT
This sequence comes from Oreohelix idahoensis, assembly GCA_024509875.1. Lineage (NCBI taxonomy): Eukaryota > Metazoa > Mollusca > Gastropoda > Stylommatophora > Oreohelicidae > Oreohelix > Oreohelix idahoensis. The sequence continues at coordinate 1,007,849 of JAMPIV010008732.1, forward strand.
AATTATCAATTTACAGTCAGAAATCAAAAGTTACAGAATACAAATATGACAAGGGGGGAGGGGTTTTTTGAGGAGAAGTATCCAATACACCTTTTCCCGCTTGTATTTACTAACAGAAAAGACCCGGTTCAAAGACGAGAAGGGGGTGGGGATGATGATGATCAGAGATAGGCAATTTAACCCAATGGTAAATTTATTACCCTGAGGCAAGGGGTTACAGTGATAAGGGGGTAGAGGAAAAGCTAGGGTTCTCAAATGTTTCCCTTTATTCAACAAAACTTTACGGAAGGGGGAAATGAACACCGTTAAACAATCCCGCTAGGAGAAATCCCGTACAATGAATACAATACCCCCTTAATACTAGGACGAACTAATTATAAGGGTAAAAAAGATTAAATCTCCTGTCATTCAAAAACACGCTTGGGCTGGCCAGCACACACAGTCACACACACAGACTTACCAAGTTGTGAATTCCGGCACTTTAGGAATTTTACAACTGTAGCTAATACCGTAGAACAATGGAAATTGTCTTTTTATTTCTTCTGTGTCAGGCCCCAGATTTAACGAGGTGGGCTAGTAGCTAATAGTCTCAAAAATCGCCAGACGGTGAAGCGTAAAGGCTACTGTTGGTTTGTTAGATAAAAGTTCCTAATGAATGGCACAGGCACTTGGCTAGGTGTGAGGTATGGTGCGGGTTCTAAGATTGGCACAGCTGGTGGAGATAACTTTCTTTTGCCGTAATGTCACAAACTACAAAAACACTGAGGTAAGTTCTTCAGGGGGTGGTAAAATCCAATGACTATGCTTGACAGACAGCGTCAGGGAAATCTATGTTCTTCTTCACAAATAGAGCAGTGAGTAAAATATTGCTACTGGCAACTGTTCTTCTTCCAGTTTGATAACTATAAAACGACTTTATGAATTGGGATTTTAAAACAGTCTTTGGGTTTGCTTTGTTTCTGTATACTTCAGATAGCTGAATCCCAACAGGATCGCCACAAAGATTAAATTTCAAATATGTTCATAAGTCACTTGAGTAATCGAACTGAGTTGGCAAGACCCAGTGTATAATTAATTAATTGCTGGGATGCAAAGTCGAAAGATCAATTCGTCTGCACAGAAAAGGAATTCACTCCAATAGCCAACAATTTAGATGCAATCTAGCAGGAATTTAACTATATGCTAGTGAATCTTAGAATTCTGTCAGGACGAATGATAAAGTTGCCCTTTTCAGATTCTGTATATATCTAAATGGAATGTAAGTTAAATGGGTCGTTCTAAAATTTCGCGCCTCTTCAGATCCCAGGGAAAGTCAAAGTTATTTAGCCGGCTTGCTAACCGCGATGGTTCGACTGGCTTCCGATCTTCGTTCGTCTCAGGCTGCTCGCACAAGGATGTGAAATTTCTGCGAGACTAGCCTCGTTCGCGGTGAGTTTCCTGATTCCTCAGATCGTATCCGCTACGCTGAGCGCTCCGTCTCTCCCGTTCCATAGTCTTTCGGGCAAGTCTGCCGGTTGCCACAGAGGTGCGAAGTCTGCAAGAAGCTTTCTTCTGACCGCTCGTGTCCGTCTTGCGAACGGTTCAGTGTTCGCACGGAGATGCTAAATTTCTGCTTCTCTGTTCTGGTGATCGTCTTTGACTGCTTTGATCATAGCCGCTACTCTTCGTTGATGAAAAGTTACAACAATACTGATGTTCAGGGGTTCTAACGTTATGAAAAGCTAAAGTCCCTTTAATCATCCATCAAATCAGGGAAAATTCACTTGTCAAACTAGACGTACGTCACAATCGTCCCCACTTTTAGACATGAAACCATTTTTCATGTTTCCTTCTTGACAATGGAGGTGACCTGATTGGTGACTTTAGGATGAGTGGTATCTTCAGTTTGCTCTTCTTCCTCTGTAGACCAGTTTCTACTCAAGAAGTCAGCTCCGACATTCTGTTTTCCTGGAATATATTTCACTTTGAAGGAATAAACGCTCAATAATAAAACCCAACGCATTATCCTTGCGTTGAATTCCTTATTGGCACCCAGGAAAGCTAATGGAGCGTGGTCGGTTTGTACTGTGAAAGAAGTACCATACAGGAACTTATGATGGCGTCTGATGCCATGAATCAGAGCGAGACATTCTCTTTCAACGACACTGTAGTTGCGTTCAGCCTTGTTCAGTTTCCGACTGCCGTAAGCTACTAGGAATAGCATATTGGGGTCACTGTTCTCGGCTTGCAACGATGTTGACCCGATGCCATGACCTGACGCGTCAACTCTCAGTACGAAAGGCTTCTTAAGGTCAGGTAACCTTAGGATGGGGTATGCCGACAGCTGTCCTTTTAAAGTGCTGTATGTGTGTTCGCACTTTTGATCCCACATGACCTTATCAGGACAACCTTTCTTGGTGAGGTCAGTCAGAGGTGCTGTCAGTCCATTGAAGTTCTCGATGTATTTCTGATAATATGCACATAGTGATAGGAAGGAACGCACGTCTTTCTTCGTTCGGGGCCTTTTAGCTGCAGCTATTTTCTCCACGTTCTTCTGAATAGGCCAACTACAACCGTGGGAAATAGTATGCCCCAGGAAGTCAAGCTTCTCAAATCCGATGAGACATTTGCTAGGTCTGGCTGTGAGACCAGTTTCCTGTAGTCTCCTGAGGAGCATAGCAACTGTAGCAATATGTTCTTTGTAGGTTTCCGATGCAATTAAGATGTCATCCATGAAATTATGGATATGGGGACTTTGCAAAGGTTCTAAAAGCTTTCTCATCATCCTGGTAAACACTCCTGGTGCGTTATGCAATCCGAACGGCATCACATTAAATGTGTAATGTCCTTCACTAGTGCTGAAAGCTAGCAAAGGTTTAACTTCCTCCTTGACTGGTATTTGATAGTAACCTTTACTGAGGTCAATCTTGGAGAAAATTGTTGCCTTGCTGAGCTTGGTGAACAACTCAGAAACAGTTTGGAGCGGTTCGGGCTGGAATTCCGTTACAGCGTTTAGCAACCGGTAATCAATACACAGCCGAACTTCCTTATTGGGCTTCTGCAACAGCACTACACTCGAACTGTAAGGAGATGTAGACTCGCTGATAATTCCTGCCTGACGCAGCTTGTCTATTTCTCCGCGAAGTGCATCAGCTTTGGCGTACGGAATGGGGTACACTCTGGTTCGAACAGGGGTCTCGTTTGTTAATTTCATGTCAAATTCGATGAGATTTGTTCGACCAGGTACATCCGTTAAGACTGCACTGTACTGCTTTAGTAGCGCCCTGGTTTCTGTTTGTTGTTCTACTGAGAGATTGTCGCCGAACTTGACATCTTTAAAGGATTCTGTGGGTTGCAGTGGATACTCCATGCAACCATCATCATCTTCCTCGTCTTCCGTTGCTATGGCGACAGCCAGGAGATGCTCGGAGGATGGCACTGGTCTTTCCAGATATTTCTTTAGCAGATTTATGTGGAAGACCTTCTCCTTTCCTTTAATGGAGATCTTGTAATTAGTACGTGAGATCTTTTTAAGGTCGGTAAACGGCCCTTGCCATCCGATGCAAAGTTTATTGCTTCCGGTTGGAAGTAGCAACAAAACTTTCTCCCCTGGTTGTAGTTCTCCCTCTTTTGCAGCTTTGTTGTATCTTTTAGCATGTTTAGCGCGGGCTTTCGTAAGGTTGGTGGTAGCTAGATCCCATCCTAGCTTTAACCTTTCCTTGAACTCAGATACATATTTGCTTGCAGAGACGACTGTCTCGTCAGCCTTTTGGTCTGTCAGGGACCGAAGTAAGGCTTCTAGTGGCCCCTTAATAGGTCTGCCAAATAAAAGTGTAGCAGGCGGGAATCCCGTAGACGCTTAGGGTACCTCTCAGTAGGCGAATAAGGCAGCCGATATATATAGGTCCCAGTCTTCCGGTTTCTTCTGACCCAGCTTACGTAACATGGTGGTGAGGCTGCCATTAAAACGTTCCACGAGCCCATTTCCTGCCGGATGGTAGGGACTTGTGTGGATATGTTTGACCCTCAAGATCTTAAAGATCTCCTCCATTAACAGGCTACGGAATTGGGATCCATTGACCGTCAAAACTTGTTGAGGGAATCCCAACCGTGTAAAAATTTGCACGAGGGCTTCTGCGACATGCTTGGAATCTATGCATGTTAGCGGTACAGCTTCGGCTCACATTGTGCAAGTGTCGACTAAGGTCAGGATGAACCTGTTCTTTCTTTTGGTCCTTTCCAGGGGTCCAATGATGTCGACAGCAACCCGTTCAAATGGAGTCCCCACAATTGGCATTTGCCCCATGGGTACGGGGGGTGTCAAGTGCTTGGGTGCTACCCGTTGGCACTGGGCGCAGGATTTCACATACCTGATAATGTCAGAGTTCATTCCTGGCCACCAATAGTGGGTTTTTATTCGCTGAATAGTGGCGTTTTGTCCCATATGTCCGCTAAAGGGAAGAGTGCCCCATTTATAAGCTCTGGCTTCTGTACTGCGTCGGTACTAGGAGCTGGTTATTCCCCGTGTCCGGGTTGCCCGTTTTACGATACAATACGCCATCCTTAGAAAAGATGTCTCCGTTGTGTTTGGGGTCCTTAGCCATGGACAGTTTTCTAAAGCAGAGCTCCAGAGTAGGGTCCTTTTGTTGCGCCTCCTTCAGTTCATTCGGCAACAAATTTGGCGCAGGCTCCCTCTCCTTCTTGGCTTGCCCTCTTGTGGTTACCGCTGCCACAATCGGCTCCTTTGGTCTCCCAATAAACACATATCTACATCTCAGGATAACTGGGTAGATAGGATCATCCATAATGGCCGCTTTAATAACACCTCTGACAAAATCAGAGTGTATTTCTACCAGTGCGATAGGAAGCGTCCTGGGTGCATCACTCTTGAAAACTCCACTAAGTTTGACGGTTTCCTCTGTCTCCTGACCTGGTTTGACTAGGTGCCTAGCGACAATACAACTAAAGCTTAGTCCAGTGTCAAAAAGACAAGTAGTAGAGGTACCATTCAAAAGTACAGTTCCTCGCGTTGAGGGTCGGTCCCCCTCAGGTTGAGAATCACTGACATTGACTCTACCTTTCGAGGCTGTATGCAAACATCCGATGCGGTTAGGACCGGTTTGTTTGCCCTGATCAGACGTTCCTGGTGTAGGGGTCTTCCCTTTTCCTTGACCTTGGTGGCCGCGCTACCACGTAGGCTTGGTGGTTGATCAGAAGTATTATTTGGGGGGTATCGGGTTTTGTAGAATTTCGATTTTTCCTGGGGAGGTCTCTGGTTATTATTATCTCGTTGGTTATAATGTTGAGAAGGATTGGAAGAATAGGATGACTGCTCTAGATTTTGTTTTCGAGATGGCTCATCTGTGGGTTTACGTTTAGTGCTGGGAAGTTCGGCCATTGCATTGCTATAGCGTTCGGCCTTATTGAGGATGTCCTCAAGCCTGACTGCCCCCTGTTCAGCCAAAAATCTACGGGTGTCATTCGACAAAGTGGATTTTATCTGTTCAACAAGAACAATTTCTAGAAGTCCCTCATATGAAAGAGGTAATTCAGATAATTCTATGCACTTTGTCAAATAACCCGTGAGACGTGAAGAGAACTGCGGAAAAGTTTCCGTGCTCTCTTTCCGGCTGTTTCTGAACATTTGCAGAAATTTTCGGGCGGTCATCTCAAACCGCTCTAGCAAGGCCTTCTTCAGCATGTCGTAATCATGTTGGTTCGGTCCCAGCTTTGTGTATACGTCATAAGCATTGCCTTTCAGTGACGTTGAGAGTTTAAGTGCCCAGCGGGTACTCTCTAACCCATACAGATTGGCGAGCCTCTCGAATTTTTCTAGATAGCTGTCAATTTTTTCGTTAGGGCTAGGAAAAGATTCTAAAGCAAAAGACATAGCCGTTAGTTGGGCAGATTGAGTGCTAGAGAGATCCATTGACTGAGACTGGGGCGAAGACGGCTCTTCGTTATTCGAAGTAGAAGTGCCCCGACTCTCTAAAGCCTTAAGCGCCAGTTCGTGCTGTCTTTCCCTCTCTCTCTCTCTTTCCTTGCGAGCTTCTATCTCTGCCTCAATTTTCTTCTGTTCCAATAGGCGTTCTTCCGCTTCTTTCCTATCTGCCCTCTCCTGTGATTCTCTTCTCTCTGCTCTCGCTTTCTCTTCCTTCCTCTCAGCTTCTGCTCTTTCCTTCTCTTCCTTCCTCTCAGCTTCTGCTCTTTCCTTCTCTTCCTTCCTCTCAGATTTTGCTCTCCGTTGCTCCGCGTCATATATTTTCAGTTCCTGGTTGACAAACGCGTTTGCAGCTTCTGCGTCTAATCCTGCCTCTTTCGCTTCCAGCCTCAAGATGGACCTCATCTTTATCCTCTCTGCCATTGTCAAAGAATAATATGTAGTATGACTAGAGAACTAGTAAGAAAAACGAGAAGGGGAAGAAACTCGGAACCGGTACTAGAAAAAACCAAAGTAAAAATTTACTTGAGTTACCTCCTACCTTATAATGTGTTAACTTATCGCTTGCTGCTTTCTGGTAATTAAGGCTCTAAACGCAAGCGACTAATGCCACTAAAATGGTAAGTTACACTGGAAAGAATTTACTTATATTAAAAGTAGAGAAAAATTTATGAAAAACAATTTAAAGGAAAAAAAAAATTCCTGAAAATTTTAATTCTCCCCTAACCGAACTCCGCCCTTCTGAAGTCAATTATGAGATGAGACGTTGTTAACTGGATTTAAAAAATCAGAACAACCCGTCTTTAGCTAAGCTCAACTCTCTAACTTCAAACGAACCTATGTGATTATTAACCAATCACCAGATCCTAGCAATTATATAACATAAATTACAATTTCCTCTGCCAGAGAATACAAAGGTGACAAATATTTTATTATCACTAACTTCCTGCTCCTGTGGAAAGAACAAACCTGTAATAATTATTGTGTGGTCGGCCCAAAATACTAAAAGGCTTTGTCTAGGGGAAGTAATTACTTTTTTTAAGATTATACCCTACTTCACAAAGACAATCAAACACACTCTATTTAAACTAGGCTCAGAATCCCGGGACCTCTCACATTATTGATGGATATTGGTCCCTTTAGAGTGTAGAATGATAGTGAAGGCTCTGTGAGAATAAGGATTTAGGAAAGTGAGGTAGTAGATTCACAAGTGCTGGGAAGAGTAAGGAAAGTCTTGTTTTACGACAATAATTGTCTCTCGAAACTACTCCTACCACTCTTCTGAACAAACAATTGTTTGTCAGTTCCAGTCACTGAGGTGCACACACCGATTTGGTGATTCTGACGCTCAACGTACATGAATACAGACTACGATAACAAATATGGGGAAAGTTTGATTTGGGCCAGCCGACACAAAAATGCTAATAAAGTTTTTAATACTTTTATTATCATAAAATCAAGTCACAAATAATTATCAATTTACAGTCAGAAATCAAAAGTTACAGAATACAAATATGACAAGGGGGAGGGATTTTTTGAGAAGAAGTATCCAATACACCTTTTCCCGCTTGTATTTACTAACAGAAAAGACCCGGTCCCAAAGACGAGAAGGGGGGTGGGGGGGGGGATGATGATGATCAGAGATAGGCAATTTAACCCAATGGTAAATTTATTACTCTGAGGCAAGGGGTTACAGTGATAAGGGGGTAGAGAAAAAGCTAGGGTTCTCAAATGTTTCCCTTTATTCAACAAAACTTTACGGAAGGGGGAAATGAACACCGTTAAACAATCCCGCTAGGAGAAATCCCGTACAATGAATACAATACCCCTTAATACTAGGATGAACTAATTATAAGGGTAAACAAGATTAAATCTCCTGTCATTCAAAAACACGCTTGGGCTGGCCAGCACACACAGTCACACACACAGACTTACCAAGTTGTGAATTCTAGCACTTTAAGAATTTTACAACTGCAGCTAATACCGTAGAACAATGGAAATTGTCTTTTTATTTCTTCTGTGTCAGGTCCCAGATTTAACGAAGTGGGCTGGTAGCTAACAGTCTCAAAAATCGCCAGACGGTGAAGCGTAAAGGCTACTGTTGGTTTGTTAGATAAAAGTTCCTAATGAATGGCACAGGCACTTGGCTAGGTGTGAGGTATGGTGCGGTTTCTAAGATTGGCACAGCTGGTGGAGATAACTTTCTTTTGCCGTAATGTCACAAACTACAAAAAACACTGAGGTAAGTTCTTCAGGGGGTGGTAAAATCCAATGATTATGCTTGACAGACAGTGTCAGGGAAATCTATGTTCTTCTTCACAAATAGAGCAGTGAGTAAAATATTGCTACTGGCCACTGTTCTTCTTCCAGTTTGATAACTATAAAACGACTTTATGAATTGGGATTTTAAAACAGTCTTTGGGTTTGCTTTGTTTCTGTATACTTCAGATAGCTGAATCCCAACAGGATCGCCACAAAGATTAAATTTCAAATATGTTCATAAGTCACTGGAGTAATCGAACTGAGTTGGCAGGACCTAGTGTATAATTAATTAATTGCTGGGATGCAAGGTCGAAAGATCAATTCGTCTGCACAGAAAAAGAATTCACTCCAATAGCCAACAATTTAGATGAAATCTAGCAGGAATTTAACTATATGCTAGTGAATCTTAGAATTCTGTCAGGACGAATGATAAAGTTGCCCTTTTCAGATTCTGTATATATCTAAATGGAATGTAAGTTAAATGGGTCGTTCTAAAATTTCGCGCCTCTTCAGATCCCAGGGAAAGTCAAAGTTATTTAGCCGCCATGCTAACCGCGATGGCCCGACTGGCTTCCGATCTTCGTTCGTCTCAGGCTGCTCGCACAAGGATGTGAAATTTCTGCGAGACTAGCCTCGTTTGCGGTGAGTTTCCCGATTCCTCAGATCGTATCCGCTACGCTGAGCTCTCCGTCTCTCCCGTTCCATAGTCTTTCGGGCAAGTCTGCCGGTTGCCACAGAGGTGCGAAGTCTGCAAGAAGCTTTCTTCTGACCGCTCGTGTCCGTCTTGCGAACGGTTCAGTGTTCGCACGGAGATGCTAAATTTCTGCTTCTCTGTTCTGGTGATCGTCTTTGACTGCTTTGATCATAGCCGCTACTCTTCGTTGATGAAAAGTTACAACAATACTGATGTTCAGGGGTTCTAATGTTATGAAAAGCTAAAGTCCCTTTAATCATCCATCAAATCAGGGAAAATTCACTTGACAAACTAGACGTACGTCACACTGCTGCCTCCATTGACGATACAGCCGCGACTTCTACCTCTGGGGGTAGAACAACTTTTTCAACACCTACAAAACCTTCTTCTAACCAGACGCCTGATGATGAAGACTGCTCCGCTGTGACACCTGTAGCCACGAGCAACGGAAGTAGCAGAGATTAAAATCCTATAATATTAAAAAAAAATATTTGTGTAAATACCGTACACATAATGTTTTGTTTGTGTTCAAATGTATGGTAGTTATAAGTAGCTTATAAATGTTGTTACCTATTTAGTTTTAATTTTTAATTTTATTTTTTACTTAATTTTGATAATGATTCCTGAACCACAGGAACTAATTATTATGATTTCTATTAATTCTTATGGGACATCAATTTTCGTTTAGCGCTTTTTCGGTTAGCGCTCAAGTCTTCAAGAACGAATTAACAGCGCTAAGAGGGGGATTGCTGTACCTGTATGATCCGACATCTTACACGCATTTTGCTGATAACATTCATTGAAATTCACATTCAAAAATGACGCTGCAAAACACGTGGCGAGATCTGGAATTTCAGTTGGACATTGTAAGTGTTACAAAGTGTGCCCATGTGCAGACGTATTGAAAAACTGTATCCTGAGATTTAATTTTGAGTGTTAATGTCAGTTAACGTGACGAATAAAATTCGTTGGGTTAAGGTTGCAAATGCAGTATCATTTATCGATTACACTCGTATCTGTTTGTTACTTTCACAATTGTTTGCGGCTGGCAGAATTGTGAATTTTAAAGCTCCAACCAAGGTGGATGTAGTGGTTTTTGATGTTATTGTATGGTTGTTATGTTACCTAGTGTACTGGATGAGGTCAGCTGTGAAGGCTCCTGAGATAAAAGTTTATGTGAGTTACAGAAGGCCTTTCTGCTACCACTTACGACCTCAAACAGACCTATTCTACTATTATAAATGTTAGCTACGTTAAAAGTCTGCCCAACGGGCTGATCACCCGTTTGCCAGTCACTTTGATTACAAAAACAACGGCAAACGGATTGATTTGTCGTTGCCCTAAAGACGCCATTAGGTGTGATGGGAACAACGGCAAAGAAAATCTATTCGCTGTTGCCCTTAAGACGCCACTAGGCGTAATGGCCACTGACTGCTTTGCCGGTCATTGGCTAAGGACGGAAGAAGAAGAAGACGTTAAAAGTCTAGGGTACTGAAATGTAATGCGTAGGTAATAAAATACTCAGACACACACATGTAAATAATAAGTCTAATAATAATAATACTAATAAGCTCTATGATAAACTGAACTAACACTGGCTGTTAGAGTTTAAGTTTGAAAATTTTTTAAATTTATTAGTCCTGAACCAATTGTTTCTTTTGGTCAGAACATATGAAACAATATGTATTTATCAATAAAGTGCATATATATATTGCATAATCAAATGAAATTTTTGTACATAGGTATATTATTACATTTGGTTAATATTAATAATATCTACAATGTCTTGGGAAAAACTAGCACTGGATGTTTAGTTGGGGTGGCGTCATCATGCCCAATCTATGATTACAAAGTTCCTTGTCCTTGACATATGGACTGATATTAGTGTTTATATAACAAGATTTTATTTCTTTATTGATGGTGGACACAGTTGATGAATCTACAGCAGGCCAGGTTTGCACTTAACTGGCCTGTGACGATGTAGTACAGAATTCTTGTGGCCCACTCCTCTCAGTAGCTGGAGTAAAATGTTAGGCTGCACAGGCATCCGCTCTTGTACTTCTACAAAAGCATCTGGCACAAGCGTAGTGCCAGATCAGAAACTCACAATTCAGAATTGAGAACACAGTTACGTAGTACTAGCGAAACTCAGCTGAGCTGCTGGCTAGATTAGGGCGTCCCACTGATTTTTATTTAATAATTCCTGGAAATCACCTCTAGCAGTAACGTACTGTGTCAATGGACAGTCTTCTATAAAATGGCACAAGCGAGCGTCTATCTTTCAGTACTATAAAAGCTTTTGTCCAATCAACGGACTTCCCCTCTAACTTTTCAAATATTTAAAATATAAATGTCCAATTTCAGTCCAGTCTCAGTCTAGTGTGTAGTATTTGTCTGTCGGTCTGTCCGTCTCAACTTGGCTTTTCCCAAAATTATACTTGTTTTTGGACGAAACTACAAGAAAAAAAACTACACAAACCTGCCCCACTTACTTATACGATTTCTATGCTAAGTTATTTTTAGCTACTATCCTCCGACTTTGCCCCTAGTTCATTTGCAGTTTTTTTTTTTTTTTTTTGCATTTTTAGGCTCAAGGACGCCAAAATGTAACTTTAGTGAAAATATGCACCAAAAACTGTTCGCTAGTCTGTATTGAACAATACGGTCTTTCGTCAATATCTTCCGTGTTATCTGTCCGTCTGTGTAATTAAAAGTATATTATTTCTCTGCTCAAGATGGGCTATCAAACTAGCTAGTTTTTATTTTCTCAACTTTATTATTAAAAAAAAACCTACTTTTCTCAAGGTTAGTTTTGAATTTTGTTTTTGAACCTTCGGGTATGGCATGTGCCGCTATATTCAAATTAAAACGACCAATTACGGTAAAACGTCTAAGATACGTCTGTTTCGAATAAGAGCTAAGGTCGCTTTTTGTCCATTTCCTTACATTGTGTCAACTAGTGGCGTAATTTTTTCTTTAAAACTACAAATTGCGTCTTTTTGCAGTTTAGATTCAAACACGTGTTCAGACCGTCATAATTTTTTTCTTTTATCTCCGTTTCTACCCCGTCTAAAAGGATATGTCGTTTAGTTTGCATGTTCCAACTAGTTAGTTTCAATGGCGGTAGAAAGCGCTGGCGTAGGTGAAGAAGCCTCGGCATATCTTGCCTATATTTTTATCCCTACATGTTATTTTACCCGTTATCTTTATAATTGGAGATATTTTAACGTTGTATCACTGTATTTTCACCACAGTGGAGTGGGTTCATTTTTTACACAAGACAGCAGGAGGCTGAGACACTTGGGAGTCATGCCCCCCTTAGAGTGTAAAGGAGAATACGGGGCCGAAACACTTGATCGACGGGGGGACTTTTCTGACGAGCAGATTCCCTCCTGTTGTATCGCTCTGTATAGAGTTTCCTATCATCATCATCATCATCATCTTTCAACTCACGAAGGAGCGTGAACCTTAAACAAACGTATGCCAAATCTTCCTGACCCTAGCCATCAGCCCAAGATATGTTCATGACTTCTTCATGCCTATAATGTCTATCTCCAGTGCTCTTCTCCATGTGTTATTTGGTCTTCCTCAATCTCTATTACTCAGGGTATTCCAGAGCAGGGATTGTCCTGTCTATGCCCTTGACATTGTCTCGCAGAGTCCCAGGATAAATGTTTTCTAATTCCTGATCTCTTTGACTCCATAACAATGCGCCCAGCGTTGATCAGATTTGACACCCATGTCAAAACAACTTTTTGAGCGTTGTTTTTAGACTATCACGAATTAAAATTATGGCACAGGGTGCAAAATAATTGCGGAGTCAAAGAGTTCATCCTGCTGCCACCTTTACCGTTTCCATCGTTCGTTCAATATTAGAATATTCCAGGTGCCAAACCTGGGCGTTTTTCTCGAAGAACGAAGGTTAGTCAGCAACACATATTCCTTTCGATTTTCTCTGTGTTGCATCATCATACGCCTCTCTGCCAGAGGACCTTCTCCTGCCTTGGACTGATGACACGAACTAGACAAGTGCCAGTTGAAGAAGAGCTGAGAAGAAGAAAATGCTGGCGATGGATAGAACACGCACTGTGGAAATCTACTGATGTTGTTACACGCCATTTCTTGGTCTGGAACCACCAGGGTAAGGGTGGTGGAGGAGACGGAAGAACACGCGGGAAAGAGAATAAACGACAGATATTAAATAAATGATGGAGACATGGACAGACCTTGAGCGGATGGCACGTGACAGGAAGACTTGACATAAGTTTGTTGAAGGCCTATGCTCCTTGGGGTGCTGAAGAGCTATGAATAAATGAGCGAATAAAACTCTCACCGCTCTGCCAGCTGTGTCTCGTTTTGGACTCATTATCCGCTTCCCTTTACTTGAGTCCCGGTTTCACGCAATTACAATTTTTTTAAGTGTCCCCTTCTTTTCTCATCTACGCCACCATTTTTAAAATTCCCTCTAAATGTGCGAGTTGCCAGGGTGGAAAAAAAAATTAAATTACGATGCAGGTCATCAAGATCGGGGCACAAAGTTCTGATGGTTAAGGAAAGACAGGCTCTTGAGCAGCTCGTGAATATGATTCCCTGGCTGCCAATTTTATATTTCAAAAATCGCTAGTCTTGCAGCCTTCAATAAGGAGCTTTAATTGTGCTTTTTATGCCAGATTGGACTACGGTGACCTAGAAATGAGATCTGAAGACTCGACAGGGCCAAGATCTGGTATTATTAAATTGTTGCAATTAGTTGTGAAATCATAGCGTGAGGAATTGAAGACAATAGCGTAAGAAATTAATGATGCAGAAGATCGAAGATCAAGACATAAACAAGGTTTGGCGTGGTTTGGTGTTAAGGACTATCTTCATTGCATACAGACAACACCGTCAGTGTTCTGATCTCCTTCCTTAGATCAAACACGGAAGATCTCAGCACGGTGCACGAACTCTCCAGCACCGGCGAGAATCCCAATGTATGTATACAGGAATCACACAGTCTATTAATATTTTTGTAGTGGGTAGGTTTCTAATTTTTAAATTTTGCCAGGGCAGTGGCCTACTCTTTACGATTCTCAACTGCCGTGAGATTTTTAACGTGTGCAAATGCACACGGGACCTCATATTTTTTCGCCCTTATCCGAGAAGGCTAGGAAGCTGATCTCACTACCCAGAAGATCGGGGGGAGTGGGGGGGGGGGGGGAATTATGATCTCATTAGGTCCACTGGTTCTGAAGAAAAAAAAATTTCATGAATTATATTTCCTCTACTGGGAATCGAACCCAGTATCTTTAGAATTCGAGCCGGACGCCATACCTATTAGCCACTCCGACCTCCCCCCAAAAAAAAGAAACAGGGAAAACGAGGAGACGAGGAAAGGTGGAAAAAAAAAAAAAATTAAGATAAAAAGGGTCTCGTGAAATTTATTCGAGAAGTTGAAGAAATCAGGGCCGTCTTAACAGCATTGTAAGCCCTGGGCAAAAGCAAAGCATTGGGCCCTTGGAGATCGAGTAAATTATCCACTCTGTCAAGAGATGTCTTGTGAACAATATGGCAGCATCCCAGCATGGGGCCCCTAGAATCGTGGGGCCCCTGGGCACTGCACAGTGTGCCCATTACTTAAGACGGCACTGGAAGAAATAATAGGATTACTACTCCTTCATGTGTTATAATATGTGACTAAGAGGAGGATGTCCACGGGGTTAACAGCCTCAGCATGTAGAGAGATTGTAACAGAAATCCAATGATGCTAATGAATGCTTTGGTGCTGGCTTCCTGCAAAGGAACCAGCTGCAGTTCTAGCCCCATATTCCGTAGGGAGCAAAAGGAGGGTGATAATGCTGATGATGATATTCTGAAGTGTGAAACATGACGAATGTATTATTATTACCTTTTTGGTGGCTCCTTAAGGAGGGAACATTAAGCTATCATTATTAATTATCCTCTTGAAGAAGCCTGCTAAAGTACATACCCTTGCTTTGATGGTTCCTGTCGCAATTTGTTTGAGATACTAAGGTTGCCAAACTTTAGCAAGCTAAAATTATTTGCCCTTTACGACTTGCACGACGGAGCAGTAGTTATATTCCTTCTTTGTCTCATCAGAGACCACCGGGAACCACACGATACGACAAATATATTATGAATGATATTTATTCACAGCATGAGCGTAATAACCCATTTTCTTCACCCTGTGTATTGCTTCAGGCCTCATTACATAGTGCGCTGAGAAACTCATTCGCCAAAGTAGTCTTAGTTCTCTACACACCACGCTGTCACGTTCTTGTAGTGTTTGTGTTTGATAATGGACCAAGTTTGTCTAGGTTATTGGTGGTTGCGAGATAACACTCAATTTTAAATATCAACACGCATTGACAATCATGCTCGGAAGACTGATGAGTCGGTTTGAAACGTTTAACAACGCATGATATAAGTTCACAAATATATATATCTAAGCGAATAACTGATCAATTGTGGTATCTTCACTGTTACTCGATACTTGCACCTCCACGTCCACTGTCAATGCTGGACGTACAAATAATTTATCAACTGGGGAAGACTCATTCTAAAAAAATATACACTTTCGATAGATACGTCTGGTCACCGAAGGGACTCACACTGAAGACCCAGACACTTGCGTTGGTCACGTCTGGTCATCTCGAAGGACTCACACCAAAGACCGTTGTGACCAAGCATAAATCACCCTTGACAACTTGCTTACGTCATCATTCCGGCTCTCTGACGTCACACAAGAACATGCGTTCACTGGGAGAGCTCTGTGGTACACAAACAAACAAGAAAAACGATTAATTCTTTTTTTCTGAAATAATCAGGTAAGAACCAAGGGAGACCTAAAACAGAAGAAAAAGAGTAATTCAAAGAGTAAAGAATGCATGGAAACACATTGAACGGATAGAACAGACAGTAAGGCTTGGCACACATATTTCTGGAGGCATATATTCCACAGTGAGCTCAATAGACACCCGTGTGTTACCGGGGCCCTAAAGGGGAGCAAAGAATAGTAACACTGCTCCCTGCCCTGCATGTCGTAGAAAGCGACTAAGGAGGGTTGGGCATGGGGCTGGTTACCCCCATCCTGTACAAAAATTTAAACCACAAAAGACTTCAACAAACATGGACAAGTCAATTAAGGAAAATAAAACACAGCCATCCAAGACAGGGAAGGTCCTCTCGCAGGGAGGCGTGTGGTGCAACACAGAGAAAGCCGAAAGGAGTCTGTGTTACTGACTAACCATCTTTCTTCTAGGAGAACTTCCAGATTTGGCACCTGGAATGTTCGGACATTAAACGAACAAGGGAAAGTGGCACAAGTAGCAGCAGGAATGAGGGAATATAAAATTGAGGTTCTGGGACTGTGTGAAACAAAGTGGAAGGGGGTAGACAAGAAGAAACTCATCACAGGTGAATTGGTGCTGTCCTCAGGACATGAAGACGAAAGTTCACACCACAGTGAAGGGGTAGCTCTTATGTTATCTAAAGAAGCGCAGAAAGCACTCATTGAATGGGAAGCCGTTGGACCCAGAATAATAACAGCTACTTTTAAAACAGCTAAAAAGAAAATAAATGTAAATGTCATCCAATGTTATGCACCAACTAATGACAAAGAAGAGTCTGTGAAAGAAGCATTTTATACTAGACTACAGGAAATTAGGGAAAAAGTAAAAAGAAGAGACATCACAATTTTGATGGGTGACATGAATGCAAAGATAGGTACAGTCAACATCGGCTTTGAAGAAGTCATGGGAACACATGGGCTAGGAATAATGAATGAAAATGGGGAACTATTCTCAAACTTCTGTGCTTCAAATCAACTGGCTATAGGAGGAAGCATGTTTCCACATAAGTGAATACACAAGGCAACATGGATATCACCAGACCATAGAACAGAAAATCAGATTGATCATATATGTATAAACAAGAAGTTTAGATCATCATTGCAGGATGTAAAGGTTTATAGAGGAGCAGATGTGGCATCAGATCACCACCTTCTGATAGCCAAAGTAAAAATGAAATTCAAGAGATATGCAACAATGCAAAATTATAGACAACAATCTAATGTAGGACATCTAAGAAATCAAGAAACAAGAGACACATTTGCGGTCACAATATCCAGCAAATTCCAAGTGCTCCAACAGCTGGAAGATGCAGAGAATACAGAAGACTATTGGCAGCAAATCAAAACGGTATGGAATGAGACATGTAAAGAAATACTGGGGAAAAGGGAACGACAACAAAAAGCATGGATAACAACAGAAACCATCAATAAGATAAAAGACAGAAAAAACAAGAAAGCAGATTTAAACACAAGCAAAACCAGAAGTTCCAAAGCCAAGGCTCAAGAAGTGTACACAGAAGCAAACAAAGAAGTAAAAAGAAGTATCAAAAGAGACAAGAGGAAGTATATTGAGGAGTTGGCAAGAGAGGCAGAAGATGCTGCAGCCAAAGGGAATTTGAGAGAACTGTTTAACAGCACAAAGAAGCTAACGGGGAAATACAAGCAAACAAGTTGCTTCATAAAAGACAAGAATGGAAAACTGCTCAGCAATATTCAAGAGCAAATGAAAAGGTGGACAGAATATTTCGAGGACCTTCTCAATAGACCAGCTCCACAAAACCCCCCGGACATCCAGCCAGCAGAAGAGGAGCTACAAAGTAACGGCGAAAGACCAACGAAAGAAGAAATAAAGAAAGCCATTAAGCTTCTAAGAGATGGAAAAGCGTCTGGACTTGATGGCATTCCAGCTGAGGCCATCAAAGCAGATATCGACACGGCTACAGAGATGTTATATAAATTACTTGGTAAAGTCTGGGAAAAGGAAGAGATACCAGCAGAATGGAAGGAAGGATATCTGATTAAGTTGCCTAAGAAGGGAAATTTATAAGAGTGCACAAATTATAGAGGAATAATGTTACTTTCAGTGCCAGGAAAAGTATTAAACAGGATTATCCTTGAAAGATTAAAAGAGTCCATAGACAAGAAACTGAGAGATGAACAAGCAGGTTTTCGACAAAACAGATCATGTACAGACCAGATAGCCACTTTGAGAATAATAGTTGAACAAAGTCTGGAATGGAATTCACCACTATACGTCGGATTTGTGGACTACGAAAAGGTATTTGACAGTGTAGACAGAGAATCACTTTGGAAATTGATGAGGCATTATGGAGTTCCCCTGAAGATCATTAATTTAATAAAGAAACATATGAAGACATGACATGCAGAGTTCTTCACGAAGGACAGCTTACAGAATCGTTTTGGATAAGAACAGGAGTGCGACAGGGATGCCTCTTGTCTCCATTTCTTTTCTTACTATCAATAGAATGGGTTATGAGAACATCGACAACACACAACAGAAATGGAATCCAGTGGACTCTAACTAAGCAGTTGAATGATCTGGATTTTGCTGATGACTTGGCTCTTCTGTCCCATAACCGTAATCAGATGCAGGACAAATTGAAAACCCTCGATGAGAGGTCACAGCAATTGGGTCTGAAAATACACAGGGAAAAGACAAAAATAATGAGAATAAATGCAGGTAATGATAACTGGGTTGAACTTGAAGAAGCACCAATAAAAGATGTAGAATCGTACACATGTCTTGGCAGCAATATAGACAAAGTTGGATGGACAGACAGTGATATCAAAATAAGAATACAAAAAAAGCAAGAGGAGCTTTCATTGCATTGGGAAATATATGGAGATCAAGAGAAATCGGATCCAACACGAAAATAAGAATCTTCAACTCAAATGTGAAGTCAGTCCTATTGTATGGCTCTGAGACATGGAGAACAACAAAGACAACTACCAAAAAGCTACAGACTTTCATAAATGGGTGCTTGCGTAGAATAGAGGGATTAAAATGGTATGATAAGGTTACCAACGTGGAACTGATGACACGAACTAGACAAGTGCCAGTGGAACAAGAGATGAGAAGAAGACGATGGCGACGGATAGGACACACACTGAGGAAACCTGTTGAAAGCATTACAAGGTAGTCCTTGTTCTGGAACCTCCAGGGCAAGAGAAGCAGAGGTAGACCAAGAAGCACATGGAGAAGAGAGCTGGAAACAGAGGTGAAAATGATGAGGAGAACGTGGAAAGAACTTGAGATGATGGCACGTGACAGGAGGACTTGGCATGTGTTTGTTGAAGGCCTATGCTCTTTTGGGAGTGGAGGGTTATGAAATGAAATGAAATGAGCTCAAAAGAAACGTATATATATATATATATATATATATATATATATATATATATATATATATATATATATATATATATATATATATATATATATATATATATTATATATAATATATATATATATATATATATATATGTAACCAGCAAGTATACCCGTCGTTGCCCGAGGAAAAAAAACTTTTAAAATATCACCTAGTTGCGGTACATCTGAGCCACCATTACTATCTGAGCAACCAGGACCAATTCTCCACGGTTAATTCTCGGATTAACCCAATGACAACTACTCATCTCACCTCCAAGATATCTACTCCAATCATGTTCTTCACTGTACCTCTCACAACTACATCTAACTCAATCATGTCTTCCACCATACCTCTCACCTACATCACATCTACTCCAATCATGTCCTCCACGATACCTCTTACCTCCACCACATCTACTCCAGTCGTGTCCTCTTTCTTTGTTTTTTTTTGGGTGGGGGGAGGGGTAGGTAGGGTTTTAAACAACATAATTGCTAACGCTGATTTTGTTGAATCCTTTTTTAAAATAAATGAAAAATCCATTAATTTAGTGACCCAAGATTAAGGGAAATAATAGAATTAATGTCTAACTTTCAACTTTCATTACCAAAAATATTGTTACGTCCCCTGTTTCTGACGGGACAAACCGACAGACGATCTAAAATATAGAATAGATGATGCGTAATATTGCCAGTAAACAAATATATATTATTTACAATCAGAGACATCATCTATCTTTGTTATAACCCATCAGAGGTTGAACAGTATCATTTTATCTATTAATTGAACAGAAAAAGAAAAGTAATTGGTTTATCAGAAATATTTGGAAAATGGCTTGAACGATAACAAACTCAAATAAAGAGGACAAAAAGGAGGCTTTATAACAGAAACAAAATTTTGAACAGACAGGGAGACAATACAAAATTTTGGAAAGACAGGGTGACAATCAAAATTTTGAAAAGACAGGGAGACAATCAAAATTTATCGCACATATTCTGGATAAGGAAATTTGAAACGCCTGGTAACCACGGGAAATATATGGGAGAAAAATAAAAGAGAACGGCAGAAGGGGGATAATATTCAATGGATGAGCAACATGACAAGGGAGAAAGCCACTAGCGTAACTTAAAATTAACATCGAAAAAAGGGTTTGTGGAGAGAAATGATTTTCTGCGCTACTCGACATGGCACATCGCTTCATTCATTCATTCATTTATCATCATCATCATCACCAATCAACTGGTCACGTCACATAGACCATCCACAAACTCATGCGAATCCTTCTGTCCTCTGCCACCAGATCCAGACACGTCTACCCCATCGGTGTTATTTCTGTCTCCAGTTCTCGTCTCCATGGATTTTTCGATTATCCCTCTATCTCTCTTACCCTGTGGATTCCAGAACTAGCGCTACCTTGTAGTGCTCCTTCATTCATCTTACAGCTCCCTGTGCAGTATAGATCTTCAACAAATACACACCGAATCGTCCTACTAGTGCCATCCGTTCAAGGATTTTTCATACTCCTTTATCCTCTCATCTTCTTCTTTGATCCTTAGCCGACGACCGTCAAAGCAGCCAGTGGCCATCACGGCTGGTGGCGTCTTGTAGGACAGCAACAAATTGATTCCACTTTGCTCGGTCGGTGGTCATTCTTCATGCAGTGCCCTGTCGTAAACTAATCAGATAGGTAATAGCTGTTTCTAGCCCTGTCAGAACAGAGGTGATAGTGTTGACAATGTGAAAGTAAGGGTTAAGAAATAGTTTTATCACGAGGTGATCGTGTAAGAGAAAGGACAGTCTCTGGATAGAATAATTTATCTAATCCAGCCTATCTGGACGACTAACTTTAAATCAGACGTACTTTCTCTCCCTGTAAGAAATACAAGTTACACTGCACTCACATGCGCACAATTCTGTGACAAATACGCACGAACGTGAAAACAAACTATTCTTCTTCTTCTTCTTCTTCTTTGATCCTTAGCCGTCGACCGTCAAAGCAGTCAGTGGCCATTACGCCTGGTGGCGTATTGTAGGGCAACAACATATTGATTCCACTTTGCTCGGTCGGCGGCCATCCTTCGTACAGGAAAACAAACTATGAATAACATATAATGAATAGTGGTTGACCGACACTATAACTAAAGGTTAATTAAGTTTATTATCAATAGAAAATCACAACATAAATCAAATACATAAATACATCATGGTTTACAGACAAATGACAAATAATCAAATAGGTTCTCCCCTTTGGTAGAGGAAAAGAAAGAAGATCCCTACAGAGGTTAATTAACTCAAAAGATAAAAAAGTTAACATCAAGTTATGAGATAGTCAGTATGGGAAAAGAACAGGTTCTAAATGTAAGTTATCCCGTGACTACTCAGATTAGTGAGACAAAAAAAGAAGAAACCATATAAGTATACTGATGGTAATCAAAGGAAAACCACCGCTGCCTTGCGGGAATATCCATTTATGGAATTGGCTTCGGGAGTAAACCCTGAGGATAAATCCGGAGTCGGAGTCCCTAAGGCAGTCTAATGTCGATTCGACATTATTCTGGCAACTCCTGCGACATGGCTGGTACCAAACTGTATCGGCTACTGCCGTTCCTTTGGATCCACCGGCTGTGTGGAGAGGGGGAACATGCTGCACGGGCAACAGCTTGATCTCCATATAACTGTGCCCAAGCTCGCGCCCTGAAGAGGACACTCCAGCTTCACCCTATAGGTTTCGGCAAAACACGGGAAGTAGCAGTTACCGGTTATAAGCATTTTGCCCAATTGGCGTAGGGCATGGCGCCAGGGACTACTTCCGACAGTGGGAGAGGTTCTAGGATCTCACTGGACAGCTACCGCCCGCTTCAAGCTGGGCAGCCCCCAGTCAACAAGGTGTTGTCCCGCCACTGTCTGCTTTCCCCATTGGGTGCATGGGGATTAGGGTCTTTTTCCCATAGTCAGTTATGACTGAAGGGGCTATTATGGTAATCAAAGACATAAGTTTCTTTCTCCGTTCATCAAATTCACATTAATTCAGTGGCCACTTTCAGATTTATGCTTACCCCAGTAGTTGTTGCAGGCATTCCAAGGAAATACACTAATAAGTAATAAGACTATGTATTGTCAAAATTGATTTGTGCCGAATCAAGCCCCAGATTCGCCGTAATTGCTGACTGCAAATTTCACGGGAATCGCTAGAGTCGGTGTTTTAATTTTGTCCTGGATACAATAAGTTATCTCTGCCTTCAGTTGGTGGGAGTAAGGTTCGTACGTGGTGATCGCCGATGTAGGATGAATAGTACATAGATAGTTCCTGGTGCCTAGCTTCAAGTGGCTGGGACACTATGGTAAGTTATACAAATGTTGCTGACGATATATTTCGCCCATCTGGCTGATGAGATTGATCTAAATAAATCTGGTAATAGTTCTGTTCCAGTTAAGATTATAATTTAATGTTTCTGTTCTGGTTTTCTCTCATGACAAAATGAGGAAAAAGGACGCACAGGTCACAGCAAGAAGCTCATTAAATATATCTAGATGCTTATAAGTTCATGTGATCGTAAGTTCATATAGCCATAAGAAAGCCGCTAGTACTCAGGTTTGATCAGCCTAGATTATAGAAAGAATATATAAACATTTGAACCAAATTATCAATCTCATATCTAACACGTGTTAAAATAGGACCTCTTCACCGCTCTGTTATAAATTAGATTTAAAACACACGTGGCTAGCTCAACCTGTCGTTTATTTAACGCGTGATATGAACGCTAGTTATTCGTAAAATTACATAAAATGGATATCAGTAAATAATATATGCCGTCAGTAGACAGTTATTTAATGTATGTACTAGTCAATTTAAACTATCTCTTACTGGGAAAATAGCGAGTAATTAAATTTACATTACTGCTGGAAAATTTAGCTATATGTTATTTAATTAGCACAGAAAATCGCAGTGAAATATAATGAACTCTTTAACACACTAAATCACTTAAAGACTAGAAATATAAATTACCGCAATCAGAAAAATGAAACACTCCACGAGAAATCTAATAATTTTCACTCTGTACGAGAAATACTAGAATATTCGAGCTAGTGGTTTCAGATAGATATCTGAGCAACTGATAAATGGCTATTTGAGAGACCTGGTATATATATTTATAAATTCCGTCTAATCGCCCTTTAATGCGAAAGTCACACCTATGCCAGACCCGAGCCACTTTGCCGTTCGATTCTTGTATGAAAGGAAATATTACCACCTCTGCTGCGTCTCAAACTCGTAAGTTTAATTACACTCAAAATGTAACACTCCAATATACGTCTCAGACTGATCGCCCCCTTGATTCTTTAAAGAAACTATTAAACGTCTGGACTCATCCCGTGTGTTCCCCTGATCAAAGAATTAATTACGCCATGCTCCGCGCTATGCTCTCTGTTTCACCGTGCTAATTGCTCTAACAGCTCACGTGTTTATTGCACTTGTGAAATCGGCGTTCCTGTATCAAAACATATACTTGAAAAAGGGGGGGGGGGGGAAAGTGAATGAAAACTAGCTGCACTTTTTCGTATGTGACATACCCCAACTCTGGTTCGTTCTTTGCATCTCAGCCTCCACAGTCCTCCGCTAAGTTGTTTTTGGTCTGCCTCTCTTTCGTTTTCCTTCAGGGATCCATAGCATAGCTGTTCTTGTGATGGCATCGGGATCTCTTATGAGGACATGGCGAACCCAACTCCAGCGTCTGCCAGCTATGATGGTGGGCATGTCCTCTTGCTTGCTCCGAGTAAGCAGATCTTGGTTGGTGATGGTATTCGGCCAAAAGATTCGGAGAATTTTTCTTAGGCAGGTGTGAAAAGAGGACAATTTCGACATTTCCTTCTCTGTAACTCTCCATCATTCCGCGACATAGAGAAGCACAGAAAACACACAGCTCTGATATAATCTTAATTTTGTGCTGTATTGAGAATCTCCTTCGTGACTACATCTGATTTACTTCTCCATGCATTTTGTGGTCTCCCGCTATTTGATTTACCCTGCTGGGTTCCTGAACAAAGACACCGGACTTAGGTAGATCACATTCGACAAATTGCATTGCACGTTTTGGCCTCCTGAGTTTACGGAATGCTCTCGTCAATCAACTAGCGTTTTCGACAGGTTAAAAAATCTAGATTAATCGCTCAAACTTGAATAATGCATTATCTATACCCTGAAAAAAATGAAAGAAAAATAAAGGCACAAAGATAAACTCCAGTATCGAATATGTTTCAAGTGGTCAGAATCCTGAATGAATTCCGAAGAGATAACAAATTTAACTGGCCACTAAAAATACAGTGAATAAGAGAAAACCGGTTGTTATCTGGGAAAATTGAACGCACTGTTCGATTTTATGGAAGGATTCGAAACAAAAAACCCTAGTGCATTTGGAGAAACCGTATTGGCTCTGAACTTTTCGCTATTTATTTGTTGTTTTTTATTGTGTGTTTGTTCATTTGTTTTCTTTCGTTTTTTTTCCTCTTGCTGTTAACCTGTTGCTCATGTCTCCTTTCATTATCATTATTAGTTTCCTTATTGTCGGTATTATCGTCGTATTCGTTATCATCGCCACTGTCCTCGCAATCATCAACGTCCCCGTCATCATCATCAACAGCAACTTCGCCATTTCTCATAATCATCAGCATCATCATCGTCCTCATAACCATGGAAGTCATTGTAAAGTGTCAGACTGTAAAGAAGTGTGGTGTGTTCTCTTTCTTCTGTAAAGCTCCACTATCACTCACTGTAACATGTTGTTTGTGGTGCCACTACTGTATATGTCCATTGTAGTGTACAGAGTTGTTGAGATCAGGCATGCTCCAGTCTACCCAGCTGTAAATGGGTAACTCACCCTAGTCCTAAGTTAGGGAAGGCAAAGGCAGCTGTAAACAGTAGTTTCCCTCTAAGGCTCCAGGGGAAGCAGGCCCGAAACTTGGTCAATTCAACCGACGCAGGATGGTGTATATATGGAGTAGTAGTGTAGAGTGTGATTAACGCGAATGGTGGACTGTTCGTGTTCTGACCAATCTAAACACTCATTCACTTGTGTCTACAAGGCACCAATGCAGACTGCTGGAATCTTTGTTTACACAGTTTATTTAGACGCACACACTGGGACATAACGAGTAAATCATGGGTAAAGGTTGACACATCAATTTGCAGGCATACATAGCAGATCCCAAGTCATGACACATTCATAAATAATGGGCAGTACATCAATAGCTTCCAATGTCATGATACATAATGGCCGCATCCCCTATCTGCCTAAACGCGACCGTGAAGGCGGATCGGTAAGTAACTAAAGTTGCTTTATGTTCATAGTTTATATCATATTATGAAACCACGATAAGGGGTTTCTATCAAAATTGAGATCTCCTTGCCACTGTCCGAATAATAAGATACATGCCCCGTTCTTTGGACAGTGATTCAAAAATATGATGACAGGAATGTAACATGGCCGCCTTCCTGAGTTGTCGCTCACTCATTCATAGGAGGGTATATGTAAGCCAAAGTTAATTTGAAATGCATATGAATCATTTCTTAAAGTTCCTCCAAACAGTTCTACAGTAATCCAGTTACTTCACGTAGACCTAACTGCTGTATGGAAGCCCGTCATCTTCGTCGATACAAACATGACCCTAGCGTTGCGAAGCACAAAATTCCAGCTAGGTCTAACCGACATGAGATCATCAAAAATAGGGTCTGGAATTACCTGGAGTCCGAATCATACATGGTACCGTACATTAGGAGAGTCTCTAACACAAACTCTAGTAGAGACACAATCACCTACAGAAGAAAAATCACTTCATAAATCATTTTTACTTAAGAATGTACCAGCCCTTGAAAATGCGTAACCGCCATTGTAAACGGTACCTCGGAACTCATCACGACTTGTCAAGACAACTCCTACTTCCGCTAGAGCGGCATAACAAGAATATAGTCCTGCCTACCCATCCAAAATATACAATATAGGACTGATTCTACTTGTACTAATAATATGTAATACATATGAATTCAGGCCATAAACATAATAAGCAAATTAATATATTTTCTGGCCCTAACAAATAAGTACGGACATGAGTGCCATATCCATGCGCCGGATCAATATCAAGAACGATTACTCCTATAATCAAAAGTGTGAATCAATCATGAATTATCTAGCTTTACCATAGACAGCATTTTCATACACAAATGAATGAATGTCTATATCTTTTCCATATTAAATAGCCATATCGATTTTTGTAATTTGTGCGTCAAAATATGCACGCAACAGATTACCACACCCCTCGGGGAAAAAAAATGGTACATTTTTTTTTGAAATACATCTAGGAGCAACATACAATAGGCTCACAACGCACCAATAACAATGCGCAGATGAAGCATAAGTTTTATGACCTTAGAGAAAATACTTCTCTAAGTATAAATATTTCCAGAGAGGTGTCACCAACGTATACTACAATATTAGCAATGACACAATTTCTACATTAGTTTATACATAAATTTCATCTAAGATATCTTAACATCATGATCATCAAAGACGAAAAAAACATTGAAAGATCAGCGGTGAATAAACATCAATGAACCGCTAAGTAGTGTTACAATCAATATATGATATATTACATATGTGTACACATTTCAACATAGGAACAACTGTATCAAAGTTGTATAACAGTTATGAATCATGTGGGCATCTAGACAAAATATCTGCCATCACATTTTCTGACCCACGGATAGCTCGCACCGAAAAATGAAATGGCTGCAGAGCAATCACGTAACGCGTTGATCTCGCGCTCTTCAGATTTTTACTCTGAATAGCCGTAAGAGCTTTCTGGTCAGTTTCCACGATGAAATGCGCGCCAAGAAGAAATCTTTGCAGTTTAAGGATTGACCAAACCATAGCCAATAATTCACGGTCTAGGACCGAGTAATTCTTCTCTGCGGCATTTAATTTCCGAGAAATATACATCACAGGATGCAGAGTTCCAGAGTACTCTTGCATTAGTGCTGCTCCAATCCCGGTGGATGAAGCGTTACTACGAAGAATAAATGTCTTATCCTTAGAAGGCAATACTAGGATAGGTAAAGTAGAAAACATAGTTTTAACCTTATCCAAAGAGGATTGACATTCTTGAGTCCAATGGACTACATTAGGAGACCCTTTCTTTAACAAGGAAGAAAGAGGTGACATAATGGAGGACAGATTCGGAATGAATCGTCCATAAAATTGTATTAGACCTAAGAGACTTCGCACTTGCTTTTTAGTCTTAGGAATAGAAATGTTAAGTATCTTACTTGTATTATGGTCTTCTGTTTTTAGGAACAAATGACCAACACGGTGTCCTAAGAAAGATATTTCGCTAAAACCAATACATGCTTTCGATGGTTTCGCTGTCAGGTTATGCTCGCGTAAGATAGACAATAGTTCATTTATCCAATTATAGTGATCGTTCCAAGTATCACTGAAAAGACAGATGTCATCAAGATACGCAATGACATCTGAGCGATGAGATAGGATTCGACGCATCATGCGTACGAATGTTGCAGGGGCGTTCATAAGACCGAAAGGCATGAAATTCCATTGGAATAGACCCCTAGGCGTCGAAAAAGCAGTAAACGGTTTGGCGTGTTCGGATAATGGAACTCGCCAATATCCCTTAGACAAATCGAGTTTAGTAAAGAAATGAGAATTTGATAGTCTATTAAGTAGTTCTTCTAGTAAAGGCATAGGTTCAGCATCAAATTTCGTCACTTGGTTCAATTTGCGATAATCCACGCAAAGACGTATGTTATTGTCTTTTTTTTCGTACAATAACCATCGGCGAAGAATATGCTGATGTGGATGGTTCAATAATTTTTAACTCTATCATCTCATCCAACTCTTTCTCTACCTGTGCTTGAAAATGTATCGGGATAGGATACGGTCTGACTCTTATAGGACTATGGTCAGTAAGAATAATGTCATGTTGAATGACATCAGTTTGACCAGGGATGTCAGTAAGGACATCCTGAAATTGTTCTAACATAGTAGAAACTTGTTTCTGCTCTCCTGGAGATAATTCTGGAGAAATTGCATCATCTTTCCATGATTCATTAGAGTGAAGAGGAATCATTGGAAAAGGTAGATTTACATCCGAGAAACTCGTTTCCTCATCCTGTATTACTGACAGAGATGAGTACTGTCCATGTTGGACTGGAAAATCGTCCGTTGCCTGGAAAACAGGTTGTAAATAATTCGGACGTTCATGGAATTCCGTGAGCATGTTGATGTGGAAGGTTTTACGCTTCCCGTCAATATCGACGATATAGTCAAATCGGAAACTTTTGATATTATATCGTACGGACCTTTCCAAGAAATAAGAAGTCTATTTTCCCTACAAGGTAGCAAGACAAATGCTTTGTCACCTAGACAAAGTTGTCGCAAGCATCTCTTTTTATTGGCAAATTCCCTTGCCTTCTGTTTCGCAAATTCAGAAGAAGCAGTTGCCAATTTGCATGCTTCAATAATCTTGTGTCTAAGTGCGATGACATATTCATAAGAGGATTTTGTGTCATCGACAATATTATCAGCAGTTATAAGATCATGAAGTAAGGACATAGGACCTCCCGGTTTCGCGCCAAAGACAAGTTCAAAGGGAGAAAATCCTGTATGTTCGTTGGCGACCTCTCTATATGCAAAGAGAGCCGCGGGTAAAACCCTATCCCAATCCTGAGGATGATCTTCTGTTATCTTACCTAGTAGGTTTTTTCAGAGTTCTATTCAGACGTTCCACCATCCCATTGGACATAGGATGATAAATACTACTCAGCGATCTCTCTATCTTAAGAGTCGACATTACTTGAGACATGGTATCCGATATGAGTTGGGCACCATGGTCGGATAATATTTCTGCTGGAAATCCCAGACGAGAAAATATTAACCAAAGAGCATCTGCGACATCGGCAGTAGTTATGCTCTTTAGAGGAACAGCCTCCGGCCAACGTGTGCACATATCAACACACGTCAAAATAAATTGGTGTCCTCTAGCAGACTTTATCTTAAATGGACCAATGATGTCTATCGCCATTTTTTTGAAATGGTCGAATGGGAATGTCTGCAGCCTGAATAGGTGCATCATGGCGTGGACCTCTGGATTTAATCTCTTGACATACTTTACGAGATCGACAATAGATTCGTATGTCCTTATTCACAGCAGGCCAAAAGAAAGATTGAAGAACTCTAGTTTTAGTACGGGAAAAACCCATATGTCCAGCACACTGCGAATCATGAGCGTGCTGTAAGATTTTAACTCTCATATTTTTAGGCACAAGGATTTGAGCATGAATGTACTTAGCGGAGTCTTGTACCATACGTACAAGTACGCCATTCTTCATCGTAATCCAAGATTTACGATTTGTATCCTTATTCGGATCACCTTTTGTTGCCAGAGTAAAGAATTTCTTTAGAGTAGGATCATCTTCCTGCTGTTTTATAAAGGAATCATGGGAAATCTCCAAGGGATCATCTTGGATCTGCTCATCATTATCTTCAGAATGTGAAGATTGCGGCATATTAAGAGCTTGAGCCCTAGTGATTACTGCATTAGCAGATTGCATATTAACATTTTCCCAATTAGAAATTTGCTGTGGAGTGCATTCTTTCACTCCATGAATGCGACCGATGATAAGATCAGCGATCGGATTCGGCAAGAGACATGCTTGCACCTCTCCTGTAAAGAAAGGCGTAGCAATATTGATAATGGCAGTGGAGTACTTCTCCAATGTGCCACCAAATGTTACACATTTGACTACATTGCCTGTAGCTCGAGAAAGATTTACGAGTGATTGCATCACTCCGATGGTAGTGCACCCCGAATCGAAAAGAATTGATATCGGAGTACCATCTATTAAGCCTCTATTGAAAACAAGAGCGCCCCTTCCATTATGCGCGATTGACGCAGGGAGAGCGGGAAGCGGGTGACCGCAGCTTAAAGTAGAAACTGTGGTTGGATCGAATAATGTTTTGCATTGCGAACACTGAGATGCTCTAGCAAAATCGAAAGCGGAATTTGCTACACTATTGGAGTCTTTTTTATCATTATTCTGATTACCGGCGTCGTGGAACTCCTGTTGTGCAGAGTTAGCCTGGTAATAAGATTTACCATGTCTTTTGTGTTGTGATCTACCTCGGTTATAATTGTCTCTATAATTATTATTTTCTCTTTTATAACCCCTATTTGGGTTTGAATCATAATATTCATGATCATAATCATCACGCTCATTATACTGAGTATCCCTGTAATATTGGTTCTTTTCTCTCCATGAAGCACTTGGGTAGTTCCTATAGCTACTCCCCTTTCGAGAATGTCTAAAATTATGGGTACCCCTCGCGTGTCGAGGACTATCAGCCCGATTCCAGTTCTTCGAAGAAGAACCCTGATTTGAGTGGTTATCTTGGTTTTGATACTTATTCCAATTAACCTTTTTATCAAATTTATTTTTAGCTCCTTGGAATTTGTGTGAGTAATTCTGATTATATTCTGTTGCCGAAGCAACTGGCATACTCTCTTTAATGTTAGAGTTACTAAGAATCATGTCAGGGTGTGCTGTGGCATACTGGTCACAATATTCTTCCATTTGCTTTAATGTACTAGGTTTACGCTCATGTAAGAACTCTAGGAATGATTTATTTACCGAAGACATGACCTTCCTCAGGCAGCTGATATTTCTTTATCAGAGATGCCCTAATAGCATCATAATTATCCTTGTCGGCCTCTTCAACGAAATATAACTTACTCAGAGACTCCCCTTTTAGATTTTCAGACAACTGATTCACATACTGTGATTTGTCAACATTATGAGCTCGACAAGCCCGTTCAAATCTAGAAAGCCAAAATGTTATGTCATCACTGGCAGGGTTGAACGCTGGTACCTTGACCTTGTACACAAAGGGTTTACCATTACCACTAGATGCCTGATTAACATTACTCATACTTGTCAATTTTAATTTCTCTAACTCAAATTCATGTTCTCTTATTGCTTTTCTCTCTTCAGCTTCTCTATCTAATCTTCTCTGTTCTGCAGCCGCTTCTAATTTTTTTTGTTCAGCTGCAGCAGCAGCTTCTAATTTCTTCTGTTCTGCAGCAAATCTCCTTTCCTCCACTTGCATCTGCAATTTCTTTAGATCAGCAGCAGCATCAGCTTCTTTTTCTAATCTTTTTTCTTCAGCCAGAGCTTTTCTCTCTTCAGCAGCAGCTTTTCTCTCTTCAGCAGCAGCAGCAGCTTCCAATTTTTTTTCTTCTATTTGAAGTTTTCTCTCCTCAGCCGCAGCTTTTCTTTCCTCAGCTTGCATCTGCAATCTGAAATTCTCAGCATCTATCTTCTTTTGTTCAACTTCTGCTTTCAGTACTTCTGACTTTAATGCAATAGCAAATTGAGCAGTTGCCCATTCTTCTAACTCTTTCCCAGTCTTATCAAGAGATTTTCCTTGTGCAATAAAGTAATCTAATGTAGACATCTTGTCTTCTTAAATCAGAAACCTGAAAAAGTAAATAAATTACCTTATCTCACTTTAATGGGAGACAAGTCTATATCATAGACTTAGTCTTAGTGAAAACCCTGTATGGTTATTTTGTTTATAATAACCAATGATAACTTGAGTACCTGTGGACAACAATAACTGTATACCTCAAATACTGTATGAGACAAGCCTTACAAAGGTCTTGTATACCTTAATGTAATCAATGGTCACTTGAGTACCTGTGGAAAATAATATTTCCTATACCAATCACTTTGGGAGACAAGCCTTACAAAGGTCTTGTACACTTTGTTTTATAACAATAATAATCATAAAGTACTGATCAGTACTATAATATAAGTGTATTCAACTATACCTCCTATGTCATATGTCAACTAAAGACATTACAAAGGACAAACAAGAAAAGACAATCTGAAAACATTTGCAGAGATCAAATTAAATTAAATAGGAGAAATGAAAAAAATGATCACAGAATCTGTGATGATAACTGCAATAAGATAACAAGACAAATAATGCCACAGTGTATAAACATAAGGGTGTAAAGAACTGAAATGAAAGGAAAGATGAGACCTACAATTATACAAACAAATCAAACAAAAATAAAGAACAGAAAAATGTTACAAATACAAATATGAAACAGTCGTCACAACTAACCAAATATTTGCAAACTATGTTGCATGCAAATTTCAATTAAGAAATTGCTCCCTATAGAACGCCAGAACAAGACCAATATCACTTGGTATTTCCTGTTCTAGTCACCTCCCATCCAGGCCCGCAAACACAAAACAATCACACATATAAACAAATAATATATAAACATAAATACATATAAATCATAAATGTGTACATAATATAATGAAATGTGTTGCAGTTGTAATGTATCGTACTGTATGCTCAGTTTTAACAAATTAGACTACCACTTTATTGAGTAATAGATTTGCTTTCTAACTGTTACACTGTTCAATTTTTTTGAGCACATAAGAAGATCCAACGATGAAATTTGCACTTTATGTTCAACATTGCTCTTCTATTTCAGCAGGCTAAACAGTCACTAGTTTAGAACCCTGACTGTACTGTGCCAAATGTCAACAAGTGCTGACCCAGATATTGCTACACTTGTCAGAACAGGTCAAGCTGACATTGATTGTATAGCTGTCCTACTGGTGTTGATGTGGTCAAACAAATGTTCTTGCAACTGTAAAATGTGATTCTCAACACAACAAAACTGCGTAGGCTGGACCCAGGAATCTGGCTCACCACTGTAAAGTGTCAGACTGTAAAGATGTGTGGTGTGTTCTCTTTCTTCTGTAAAGCTCCACTATCACTCACTGTAACATGTTGTTTGTGGTGCCACTACTGTATATGTCCATTGTAGTGTACAGAGTTGTTGAGATCAGGCATGCTCCAGTCTACCCAGCTGTAAATGGGTAACTCACCCTAGTCCTAAGTTAGGGAAGGCAAAGGCAGCTGTAAACAGTAGTTTCCCTCTAAGGCTCCAGGGGAAGCAGGCCCGAAACTTGGTCAATTCAACCGACGCAGGATGGTGTATATATGGAGTAGTAGTGTAGAGTGTGATTAACGCGAATGGTGGACTGTTCGTGTTCTGACCAATCTAAACACTCATTCACTTGTGTCTACAAGGCACCAATGCAGACTGCTGGAATCTTTGTTTACACAGTTTATTTAGACGCACACACTGGGACATAACGAGTAAATCATGGGTAAAGGTTGACACATCAATTTGCAGGCATACATAGCAGATCCCAAGTCATGACACATTCATAAATAATGGGCAGTACATCAATAGCTTCCAATGTCATGATACATAATGGCCGCATCCCCTATCTGACTAAACGCGTCAGTGAAGGCGGATCGGTAAGTAACTAAAGTTGCTTTATGTTCATAGTTTATATCATATTATGAAACCACGATAAGGGGTTTCTATCAAAATTGAGATCTCCTTGCCACTGTCCGAATAATAAGATACATGCCCCGTTCTTTGGACAGTGATTCAAAAATATGATGACAGGAATGTAACATGGCCGCCTTCCTGAGTTGTCGCTCACTCATTCATAGGAGGGTATATGTAAGCCAAAGTTAATTTGAAATGCATATGAATCATTTCTTAAAGTTCCTCCAAACAGTTCTACAGTAATCCAGTTACTTCACGTAGACCTAACTGCTGTATGGAAGCCCGTCATCTTCGTCGATACAAACATGACCCTAGCGTTGCGAAGCACAAAATTCCAGCTAGGTCTAACCGACATGAGATCATCAAAAATAGGGTCTGGAATTACCTGGAGTCCGAATCATACATGGTACCGTACATTAGGAGAGTCTCTAACACAAACTCTAGTAGAGACACAATCTCCTACAGAAGAAAAACCACTTCATAAATCATTTTTACTTAAGAATGTACCAGCCCTTGAAAATGCGTAACCGCCATTGTAAACGGTACCTCGGAACTCATCACGACTTGTCAAGACAACTCCTACTTCCGCTAGAGCGGCATAACAAGAATATAGTCCTGCCTACCCATCCAAAATATACAATATAGGACTGATTCTACTTGTACTAATAATATGTAATACATATGAATTCAGGCCATAAACATAATAAGCAAATTAATATATTTTCTGGCCCTAACAAATAAGTACGGACATGAGTGCCATATCCATGCGCCGGATCAATATCAAGAACGATTACTCCTATAATCAAAAGTGTGAATCAATCATGAATTATCTAGCTTTACCATAGACAGCATTTTCATACACAAATGAATGAATGTCTATATCTTTTCCATATTAAATAGCCATATCGATTTTTGTAATATGTGCGTCAAAATATGCACGCAACAGTCATCTTCATCATCATCATCATGTTTGTTGTCATCGTCAGATCGCAATTATTATCTTCGTAGCCATAATTGTGCGGGTCGTCATCAATATCATTATCGTCCGCATCATCATCACCATCTTTGTCGTCATCATCAGCAACACCACCATGCTCGTTGTCGTCATAATCATCCTTCTCGTCACCAACATCATCATCGTCCTCCTCGTCATCCTCACCATCGTCGCTATTGTCTTCGTCACCACCACCACCACCACCACCTCCACCACAACCTCCACCACCACGTCACCACCACCTCCATCATCACCTCCACCACCACCATCATCATTATCGGCATCGTTATCACTCTCATTGTCTTCATCACCATACTCATCGTCTTCTTCATCTTCTATCTATTCATTGCTTGTGTCCTTAAAGAGTGGCCATAACATATATCCGCCTTGCAATAAACCATGGTCAAAGTATGTCACGTTATTTTCCAACGTTTGTTTCCTTAGCAATTTCCTTTACACGATGAAGTCGACAGACCAAATAAGAGCCCTCCTTAACTTCCTTTTACGAAATACTTAGGAGGGCGCATGCTCATTTCCCTTCCTACGAGTATCTTGCGCCCCAGTTTCTACCACTCGAACGTGTTCAATGTTACGTTGAAATGTTCTTCTTCTGCTAATTCTTGTTCTTGTTCTTGTTCTTCATCTTCTTCTTACCGTTAGTCTACAAAATCTACATTTTTTCGCCATATTTTGTTATCTTCTTTCCTCGCCAAACTTTTTCTGTTTTTCTCATCATTGCTAAAACTTTTCTTCCCCCTTCCCCTCACTTTTCCACCTTCCCTTTCCCTTTTAAAATCGCACAATAATAACGCTATTGTTAATATTATTCTGTCGTCTTTAAACAATATTTCAGGCGAGCAGCAAGCTAGATTCGTTTTAATTTTTGTTGTTGTCATGCCATCACCGCATGTTGACACTTGCCATGTTGGCTTTTCGTTCCCTCCCTGACACCGTTTGAGTTACAAAGATCAGAGCAGGCGATTGACAGATTGGTTAGAGCGCTGGTCTCTCGTGGCAAAGGTGACGGGTTCGATTTATAGTATCCTCACGCTCCAGTTCACCTTGCTGTAAATGGGCACCTGACTTTGCTCTTGAGTTAGGGAAGGAGAAGGCAGCGAGGAAGTGATCTGGTCACCCCACCTCTCGATGCTGAACCTAGTATAGTGAAGTATCTTTAACACTTCATTCCACTTCGGCAGTACTTGTTACGGGGCTACATTTACCTAGATGACTATCTTTTCGCCTCAGTATTATCCAATCTCCACTGTTGGTCTCAAAGTTTAAATTACATAGATTTTATTTTCTCTTTGGTATCTGTTAAGGTATTTTATTGGCATGGTCTGCTAGAGGTTAACAGCATAAGATTAATAGGTGACTACGTTTAATATAATGTAAATAATTGTTAGTTAGTGTACGCGATACACACGATTGATTATGACGTGTATGCGTTGGTATGTCACGCACCGTGACTAGGTTACCACACCCTTTTCTTAGATGACCGTCAAACGGATAAGACGTGTCCTATAATCCTTCCAGTGGTAGGCATGATATTGCCGCACATATGTTATTGCAGTACGGACATGGGTCAGTCCGATATTCTTATGAAGAGAGGAATGTATCGAGGTTAGTAATTTTAACTAAAGTCAAGGAAGGATGAAATTATGGTCCACATTCGTTTTATATCGCCAGACGTCTAATCTCATTGTCGGCCGTTGGATGTCCCAACCGCGCGTACATATAGTTACGACGTTCTGACTATAGTGTTGCATATTATTGGACCAGGACTATAATGCATGGATAGCATTTATGATGTATGATTCAATTCTAATATATAATGTTTTCATAATCAACCTCCATGGACTGTCTACTGTTTGAAATGTATATTTAAAATTGTGTGGACTCGAGAAGAGACTTATCACGTTCATTGAAGTTACAAATTCAACAATTATGATACTGAGTTCAAACCTTGTGACAGACAGAAAGTATTAACTCACATTCGCGTAACTATTCCAACAATAGCACGATCAAGAATTAATGAATCAAATGACCAGAACTAAGAAGCTTATTGAATCAATGAGAACGGTGGCTTTCCACAACGACCACTGAAATAGAAGACGGGGCCGCAACAACAATAAAAGAAGTGAATCGTATAAAGCCCCGCAACAAAGTGGTTGCCATTGCTGGGGAACGAAGGAAGAAAGAATTTTTTCTTGTTTACATACTTTCACGGACTGTTTACGATTACAAGAAAACGTTCAAGTCACATGATTCCGAACATGACGTGGCTTGTGTAACTATGCAAAAATCAGTGACGTCACAATATTCCGTGTACAAGCCAACGATCGAAGGACGATGCCAGCTCACCTAATGTTTCATTCAAGAATACAACTTCTCAGTAGATCATAGGATTGAAAAGACATTATTTACCAACAAGGAGCAAACAGTCCTATCCTCTAGTCTAGGCCGTTGGTGAAGATCGCATCGGACGACGGGTTAAAAGATAAGTCTCAGTTCGTGACTGTTGTCATTCATAAGAAACATCACTGAGTCTAATTCACATTTTGCAGGCATGTCCGTTCTATATATTTTATATGCACGTTATATTTGTTTTCATTGTTTGTGCTGTGCCTAATTTGTGGGAGGTTGGAGTGGAGATTCAGAATGAATAAATTATGGCTCTACGGATTGCCGATATTCATTCTGAACGGTCTTTAGGGTAGTGAATTAAATCGCATTTCGCGGAGAACGCGTCGATGACATTTCCGGGGCTTGTTTCGTTCGGGACTGCATTTAATTCACAGTATATGTTAGATGTCTAGTTTGGTGAAATAATCGGTGTATTTTATCGTATTCAGTTTAAATTCTATTTAGTTTTGGTAACAATGTTAGTAATCTATCTTGTTCTTTCTGATCTTGCTATTATTCAGTTCATTTTTTTTTTGTATAACCGTCAATGAGTCCATGTTTGCGTCATTAATTTTTGTGTACGCAGATTTAACTCTATATTCAGTTAACCTTCACCCTACTCTATATTTCCGGTTTGCAGATTTGGTTTCATAATATCAATTTTTATTGTAGAAACGTCTTGTTTCGTGATAATATGGTTTGTTTATCCTTGGTTTACCCATCGTATCGTATGTCCTCATTTCATCTGTTCATGATTTAACACTAATAATATAATTTCTTGCTTAATAAGAGTGTATATGAATATAATTAAAATTTAATGACTTTTAAGGAGAATTAGGGACTTTTGCACCAATTTGCAGTGGTAGTCCAAGAAATGGGCGATGCACTTTATAGCTCATGATTAAGGCATAAATATAATAATAATATATTTATATAAAATAATTTGACTTTTTAGTCTGTCCTGCATATAAAGGACATAGTGTATATTATTTGGTACATTTTTTCCATTACTAAATGATTTACTTAGCACATATCACTGACTGAATGATATAATACTTGAGGAATAATACTATTTATTATTAGGTGCATGATAGTAATTCAGCACCCGAAATAGATAAATATCATAACTATTTATGATATATTAACGAGTATATATGTAATATTTTCCCAACATAGTATGTCTATGTATGGAATCTACAAATAATAGTTAGATAATATTACAATTAATTAAATTGAACATTCCCAGATTAAGTTCAATAATATTATGATTGTTTATATCAACTATTCATAAATTGAATAAGTATAATTACTTAAAATTTATTGGTGATTATTACATAACCATTACGTACAATATTAACGTCAAGATGCTTAACTTAGACTATTTTATTAAAAATGGTAAAGATTTGGGGAAAAAAGGAGAACTTCTCGAGGCTTATGCATTGGCTGAATTTGCAAAATATAAGGCAGAAGAGGAGGAAAAGAAAGCCATTGCTAAAGCAGAGATGGAAGAACTTGAAAGAAAACAGGCGGAAAAGAAGGCAGAATTAAGACAAGAAGAAGAGAAAGAAAGATAGCAAGAGATGAAATCCTACGGATTGAAGAAGAGAATAAATTGAAACGACAAGAAATCATACTGCAGCAAGAAATGGAATTGCAACGACTTAAATTAGAAACAGCAAAACTTAATTCACAGGGCGCTGCAGCAACCCAAAATGATACTGCTCAATCTGGATCTTCATCCACACGACTTAAAGGTAATTATTACTTTAAGCTGCCTCCATTCAAGTTACACGTAGATGACCTTTCATCGTGGCTCGCGCGCTTTGAGGACATATGTAAGGTGAATAACCTTGACAAAGCGGCATGGGCACTGAAACTTAAGGAATTTCTAGATGGCGAACCTGCAAGTGCAGCACAAAATATAGATCCAACACTATCAACAGACTATGAGGCCATTAAGACGTTGTTACTAAGTCGTTTCCACTTGAACGAAGAGGCATGTAGATTGCGTTTTAAAAGTTTGTTGCCAGATAACAATAGAGATTTCACAGGTTTTATTGCTAACATACGCAATACTTTTAACAGATGGGTTGAACTGGCAGGTGTCAACAAATCCTACGACAAGTTAGTCGATTTGTTATTGAGGGATAAAGTATTATCGTCTGTCAGCCCACCATTCTTTGCTTATCTGCAAGAAAGAAAACCAGAATCTATTGATGAGTTAGAAAAAATTTCCTTAAATTACTGCACAGCTCATCCGAATGCTAATATTTCTGGCACATTGATAAGAGAACCACTTCCTGTAGCCTCCAATATGGCATATCATAATCATAACAAACCTAGAACACACAGTGTAGACAGGGGTAGGTTCAAAGGAAACTATGACATTAATTTTCATAAGGGACAGAATAACTTTAACAATAACTTTAATAGAGGACGACAACAAACCAGAAACTATTCACCTCAGTCAAGAAATAACAGTAATCCACGTAACTCAAGTTATAATCGATCATATAACTATAATAATGATTACAAGTGGAACAATAGCGATAATTATAACTCGAGACATCGAGATAACAGTTACAATAGAGGACAACGGGATAATTCATCTAATTATTCTCGTCATCGTTCTCATTCTCGTAGATCGACAACTTATAACCATAATACAGGGCAGCTGTTACTACTGCTACAACCCCTAGGGTTCAGAGTTCAACTACTGATAACAAAATACAGTCATCGTCTACTTGTTTTGCAATGAATTATAACGTGGCAAATAGTTGCCCAACATGTAATCTTATATTTCAGAAAGCAAAAGAGACAGTTCTGAACTGCGGTCATATTCTACCAGAAGTCAGTCTAGCAGTCAATGACGGAACACGATCACTGATCTTCAACAGAGGAAAAGTTAATGGATCCATCGTCTCAGTCTTAAGAGATTCGGGATCGACCACGATCGGAATCCGTCAGACACTTGTTCATCCAAATTGTGCAACTGGAGAACATGTCAGGTGCATGACTTTTGGGGGAACCATAGAATATTATCCAACAGCTATTATTTACATTGACACACCTTTCTTCACAGGCAATGTTAAAGCATGCATGTTAAGAAACCCAATTGCCGACCTTATGGTGGGATGCATACACGGGAGTAAAGATTGCACACCAGATGAGATTATTCAATGGGAAAAAAATAATCTATACATCGGAAATGCAGCAATAACCAGAGCACATACAAAACAATTAGAGACTATAGACACGGAAAACAAGGAAACAAATGATCATGAAAATATCGAGATTCATTCTGCTATTGACCGAGTATCATTTGCTGCAAAACAGAGGGAAGACAGGTCACTAACAAAATTTTTTACGCTGG
The DNA here is from genome assembly GCA_024509875.1 of Oreohelix idahoensis. Lineage (NCBI taxonomy): Eukaryota > Metazoa > Mollusca > Gastropoda > Stylommatophora > Oreohelicidae > Oreohelix > Oreohelix idahoensis. The sequence goes on from JAMPIV010008732.1 coordinate 1,048,182, forward strand.
TCAACAAAGATGACAATCTTTCTAGGAACATAAATTATAGTCAGTGGTTTAGTATTAAAAATGACATTTTATTAAGATGTTTTATGGATAAAACTCAGATAAGACAACAAGTCATGGTACCATTTGCTTTTAGGCGGTACATACTTCAACATGCACATGATTCTAAGTGTGCAGGTCACATGGGTTATACTCGTACACGTTCACGAGTATTATCTTCTTTTTTTTTTGGCCGGGAGTATCACGAGATATTTCACAGTACGTACGCTCCTGTACGATATGCCAAGAAGTGAAAGCACGGGGAGCCTTTCACACGGCGCCTATTCAGGCTTGTGATATATCGGTGAGACCTTTCGACAAAATGGCCATTGATATCATTGGCCCACTTTTACCATCAGCCAGAGGACATAGGTTTATTCTCACTTGCATCGATTTATGCACACGATGGCCAGAAGCCATCCCATTAAAAACAACCACCACAACAGATGTAGCTGATGCACTACACTTGATCTTTTCTAGAGTAGGTTTTCCTAGAAAACTTTTGTCAGATCATGGTTCTCAATTTATATCTGAGACTATGACGGAGGTAATGAAGACTTGGCAAATAGATAGAAACCTCAGCACCATTATCACCCAATGAGTAATGGTGCTGTAGAAAGACTTAACCGTACACTCAAACAAATGCTACATAAAGTTACAGTTAACCATCCACAGGACTGGGACAGAGTGCTACCAGCGGTGTTATTCGCTTATCGAGAGGTGCCAAATGAACAAACTGGCTTCTCTCCGTTTCATTTAGTCTTTGGCGCTCCTCCAAGAGGTCCTATGGGACTGATAAAAGATTTATTAATCGATTCTGAGATGACTCAGGACACTCAGTCATCCTATGAATATGTAATTAATCTCCGGAATAACATTATTGATGCCTGTCAAATGGCAACAGCTTCATCTGAGGCTGCGAAAGAGAAAGCTAGAACTTTCCAAAACAGTAATAGACGATTACGTCAATTATTTCCAGGAGATCAAGCTTATGTGTTATTGCCACATAACAATAATAGACTACTAATCTCGTGGAATGGTCCTTACCAGGTTATCAATAAGATTTCTGATGTTGATTATGTCCTGGACATTAAGGGACATCACAAAATATTTCACATAAATATGCTCAAGCAATTTCATACTCGACCTGAACATCTACAAGCTATTTTTCATGAATTAGATGACACTTTCAGACCTACATGTCACTATTCTAATTTATCCGTTATCCAGGAAGAAGAATCTTCTTTTCCTGAGGTACAGTTAGCTTTACCTGTACCTGTAGTACAATCTAGCGAATCTTGGCGGGACGTAACCATCTCTTCGTCGGTTACACCGCAACAGCATCAAAAGATTGCTGATCTGCTACAATCTTATCCAGATGTGTTGACCGATGTTCCAGGTCGCACATCAGTCATTAATCATGACATCACTCTTAACGAGTATACTCCAATTCGGGTACATCCTTATTCTGTTCCTATACACTTTCTTACTAAAACTACTAAGGAACTTGAACAGATGTTATCTTTAGGACTTATCGAAACTAGTAATTCCCCATTTTCTTCTCCATTAGTTATTGTCCGAAAGAAGGACAATAACATTAGACTATGCGTCGACTATAGAAAATTAAATGCACAAACGATAGTTGATAGCGAACCACATCCACTTCTCGATCACTTACTGCCACGTCTATCGACAGCAACTATATTTACTAAGATAGACTTAACTAAAGGTTATTGGCAGATACCACTAACCGAAAAAGCAAAATACTACACAGCGTTTTCAACTCCGCTAGGTCTATACCAGTGGAACGTGATGCCTTTTGGGCTGGTTAACGCTCCAGCTACCTTTGTTCGCATGATGCGACACATTTTTTCAGGTAGACCAGACATTATTACATATATAGATGACATATGCTTGTTTAGTTCATCTTTTGAGGAACATTTTTTGGGTCTTGGATACGTTTTTGATACCTTGAGAAGGTACAAGTTAACTGCTAAACCTACAAAATTACAGGTAGCATTTCATGAGATCACTTTTTTTGGGTCACATTATTGGAGCTGGATATATCCGAACATTACCCAGTACAGTTTCAAAAATTTTAAACATTTCCGTTCCTCAAACGAAGAAACAAGTGAGAAGCTTGTTAGGTCTAGTCCAATATTACAGTAGATTCGTACCTAACTTGTCATCCATCACTGCTGTATTGTCCTCATTACTAAAGAAGAACATGCCAGTGAAAGTGACATGGACTGACGAATGTGACAGAATTTTTCGGCAAATAATTTCTATATTTTCAAATCCACCTCTTTTGAGATTAATTGATGCTTCTAAAAAGTTCATTCTTCGTACAGATGCGAGTAACTACGGAATTGGCGCATGTTTGCTCCAATACCATGACGGCATCCTCAATCCATGTTTGTACGTGTCACGAAAACGGATACCAGAAGACGTGAAGTACTCTACGGTTGAGCGCGAACTCTTAGCCGTCGTGTGGGCGATAACCAAACTAGAAAAATTCCTACTGGGAGCCCCTTTTGTAGTACAAACCGATCAAAGGGCCGTAGCATCACTACAACGAGCAAATCACAAGAGTCCAAAATTGACCAGATTTGCTATACTCCTCCAACCCTTCGAGTTTTCAATCGAGTACATCACAGGATCCGACAACATCTTGGCAGATACATTATCTCGAAATCCTAATGATGTCGATTCCTAATTTACGTTGTTTGTCGCAAAGACAATACTATGTACAGAGAAACTTAATTAAAGAACATAGCACCATCGTTGCTTTTTGACACATGAATGAACCATTTACTCACTGCTTTCTATAAGGCAAATTATAACGCAAAGTGACTGCAATCAATTGACACTATATTCGTCTTTACACCGGGACTTTCCTGGTTTACATTTGTCACAACATTGTTTCAAAACACTTCGGAGAAAATAAATGACATTCCAGTCGAACTAATTCGTTATATAACGTGATTCAGAATACTTGAACATTTTGTCTAATGGAAATTCAAGGATCAAGACTACGAATGGATCTTCATATCCAATGTTAATTACTTTAATTTATTCTTTAAAAACTAATCCACATTAAAATGACAAGTGAGTTGAATTTTTAAAAAAATGAATGAAAACTTAAAAAAATGGAAAGAAAGAAAAGAAAACTCACATAATTCTTTGATTATATTCTTAGAATTACATGATTATATTGCATACTAATTGTTTTAAATTAGTTAGAAAAGGTATTAATAACTTAATACTACACTTACTTGATGTTCAACACACATAACTTAGTTAAATTTATACATCATTTTTTTTCTTTCTCTAATTTATTCTTTATTCGTTTATTAAGTCTTTCTTAACAGATCCTCTCATTTTTCTTACATTAGATTTTCAACAACTTATTCTTATTCCATACCTAGTATAGTTATTTAGTTTAATTTTAACACTTTAAATTAGTCTGACATGACATTTTATCACGACATATTTTAAGTTAATTAATTATTTAATTAGAGATCGACATTACCATTCTCTTTTAGTTCTTATTACCATTTATATTTATTTATGTTGAATATATTACATGACTATTGGTTATGACACGACATGACAGAACGTCGTTATATCTCGTTAATTTTTTTTTTGATATGTTAACATAATATTGCCGCACATATGTTATTGCAGTACGGACATGGGTCAGTCCGATATTCTTATGAAGAGAGGAATGTATCGAGGTTAGTAATTTTAACTAAAGTCAAGGAAGGATGAAATTATGGTCCACATTCGTTTTATATCGCCAGACGTCTAATCTCATTGTCGGCCGTTGGATGTCCCAACCGCGCGTACATATAGTTACGACGTTCTGACTATAGTGTTGCATATTATTGGACCAGGACTATAATGCATGGATAGCATTTATGATGTATGATTCAATTCTAATATATAATGTTTTCATAATCAACCTCCATGGACTGTCTACTGTTTGAAATGTATATTAAAAATTGTGTGGACTCGAGAAGAGACTTATCACGTTCATTGAAGTTACAAATTCAACAATTATGATACTGAGTTCAAACCTTGTGACAGACAGAAAGTATTAACTCACATTCGCGTAACTATTCCAACAATAGCACGATCAAGAATTAATGAATCAAATGACCAGAACTAAGAAGCTTATTGAATCAATGAGAACGGTGGCTTTCCACAACGACCACTGAAATAGAAGACGGGGCCGCAACAACAATAAAAGAAGTGAATCGTATAAAGCCCCGCAACAGTATCATCAGATCTCCACTTTTAGGCTGGAAGTTCGAGTTACATAGATTTTATTTTCGTACTCGTATCGTTCTATCCATACTATTGGTCTTAAAGTTCGAGTTACAAAGATTTCTATTTTTACCTCGGTATTATCCGATCTCCACTGTCAGGCTCAAAGTTCGTGTTACATAGATTTTATGTTCACCTCCTTGTCATTCAATCTACACTTCATGGTAGAAGAGGGATGACTAAGTAAGTAAGTATCGTTCGATTTACACTGTTGGGTTGAACGTTCTATGTACGTTCAATTTCTTTTCCCCTCGGTATCATTTGATCTACATGTTTGGGCTGAAAGTTTGAGATATAGATTTTAATTTCGCCTTCTTATCATTCCAGCTCTACTGTTGCACTGAATTTACATGTTACATATATCTTTTTTCCCACTCGGTATTATTCGATCGGCCTGAAAGTTCGAATTACATAGATTTTCTAATTGCCTTGATATCATCAGATCTACACTTTTAGGCTGAAAGTTCGAGTTATATATATTTTCATTTCACCTTGGTATCATCCGATCTCCTCTGTTGAACTGAAAGTTCGGGTTACGCAGATTTTCTTTCGGCCTTGGTACCATTTAATCTCCACTGTTGCTAAAATATTTCGGCCATATAAAAAGACATAACACCGTAATGAAGAGCATAATGTAAGGAAGTGATGAAGGCAAACATGCAAAAGATGGACAGTGCTATATGTAGGAAGATAACATGCAAAAGATGGACAGTGCTATATGTAGGAAGATAAAATCAAGAGATTGACAGTGCTATATGTAGGAAGATAACATCAAGAGATCGACAGTGCTATATGTAGGAAGATAACATCAAGAGATGGACAGTGCTATATGTAGGAAGATAACATCAAGAGATGGACAGTGCTATATGTAAGAAGATAACATCAAGAGATGGACCGTGCTATATGTAGGAAGATAACATCAAGAGATGGACAGTGCTATATGTAGGAAGATAACATCAAGAGATGGACAGTGCTATATGTAGGAAGATAACATCAAGAGATGG
>JAMPIV010008734.1:0-160000 GCA_024509875.1 Oreohelix idahoensis
AAGGAATAAAGATTACCGGTGAACTTAATCCTAGTCAAAGTAACCTCTCCAGTTTGCATCACAAAGGCGAGCAAATAGGCGACAAATGACGTAACCTCTAGTGATGATAGCATAAAGTTCGATTACAAGAGGAATTACCTTAGTTTCGGAAAAAATCAACCATGAACATATGCCTCCAGGGCTGGCGTGATATAATACTGGAACATAGCTAGTTAGCTATAACTAACTCACTAAGAACCATGTATGTCCCTCAGTCAAAAAACACAAGGGACGCAGTCGGCGTCTGCTCGCTTCTTATAGAAACCATTTCCNACTGCCCCAACTGGGCGGAACACACAGAACGAACTCCCAGCTTTTGACATGCGCAGAACGACAATCTCTGAGTTGCCGTTCACAATAAGACGATTCTAAGAACATTCGAGATAAAAGTCTTACACAGTCGCGCCTTTTATGGGCATGAAAAGAAGCGTTAAGAAAGGTTTCAGACATCTACCATAGTTGACTGGTACTACCAAATAAGGAGATGTGGTCACGCTTCGTTCAAGAAATTATAGACCGAACGTGTCTCTATACAAGAGAAGGCAAACTCCTAAAAAATTGTAGTTTCGATAACTCGGATTATGTCCCTTTGACCATAGAAAACATAATACACACTTCAGTCAAAAAAATGATCATACATATGAAAAATGTTTATACAAACGAAAAATAATAATGATCCGTGCGTAACATTACCGCACCCTCCCTGGAAAAAAAAAATGAAAACATGTTTTTTTTTTTTTAAATCCTGGAGCCGGAAAAAATCTAGGCTCCTAACGCACGTATGATGCGTGGATATATACCTAACAAATTAGCTCAACGCATGGAGCGACACTGAGATCATATCTCAGATCCTTAGAGAAAAAATTTATCTAAGTATACGCTGATATATTCCAGGAAGGTGCCACCAACACACGCCACAATGATGGCAACAACATAATGACAATCAAATTATTCTCATACCAATATATGAAATTAAATATATTATGTGTTATCATACAATGTGTTGCAAATAGCGGTGTAATTTACTAATATACCGCACTATATTATTACATTATATAAAGTAACAGTAATTAATAAGTAATACAAAAAAAAGAAGATGTGGACATCATCCGCTCCCAATGTAGGACAGGACTTGATATCCTCAAAGTTCCACAATGGACATAAACTCGCAGACTTCAATGATGTGCTGCGAAAATATCAATAACACAAATCTTAAAGACAACTGGTAAATTTCTTAATACAATCCTGAAAATAATTTATTTAAATGTGGCCGAGTGATCTTTTGGCCCGTATATCACTAACTAAGCCTTCTTAGATAATTACATGGTACAATGTTATAAATTTCCCTCAAAAAAAAAAAAGTGAGACAGAATGTCTGCCATTACATTATCCGAACCACGGATAGCTCGAACCGAGAAATGAAATGGTTGAAGAGCTATGGCATAACGAGTGGACCTCGAGCTCTTCAAGTTTTTGCTCTGAATAGCAGTAAGCGCTTTCTGGTCGGTTTCCACAATGAAATGTGCGCCTAGAAGAAATCTTTGTAACTTCAGAATAGACCATACCATAGCCAATAACTCACGGTCTAAAACCGAGTAATTCTTTTCTGCAGCGTTTAATTTCCTAGAGATATACATCACCGGATGCAAAGTATCAGAATACTCCTGCATTAGTGCTGCCCCAATCCCTGTTGACGAGGCGTCACTTCGAAGAACAAAAGTCTTCTCAATAGTAGGTAACTTAAGAATAGGTGGAGATGAAAATAGGGCTTTAAACTGGTCCAATGAGGATTGACATTCTTTAGACCAGCGGATCAGATTAGGCGACCCTTTCTTCAATAAAGTAGAAAGCGGTGCCATAATGGAGGACAGATTCGGAATGAATCGTCCGTAGAATTGAATCAAACCTAATAGACTCCTTACTTGTTTCTTCGTCTTAGGGACCGAAATGTTAAGTATTTTTGAAACATTGTGGTCCTCTGTCTTTAAAAGACCATGACCAACCCGATGACCTAGGAAAGAAATCTCGCTAAATCCTATAAAGGCTTTAGAGGGTTTTGCAGTCAAGTTATACTCGCGAAGAGTAGACAGTAATTCGTATAAACCCAAATAATGATCTTCCCAAGAATCACTGAATAGACAGATATCATCTAGGTATGCTATGACATCTGTACGATATGCGAGAATTCGCCGCATCATGCGTACGAATGTAGCAGGGGCGTTCATAAGACCAAAAGGCATGAAATTCCATTGGAATAAACCCCTAGGTGTAGAAAAAGCTGTAAAAGGTTTGGCACGTTCAGTTAGCGGGACTTGCCAATAACCTTTAGACAAATCTAGTTTGGTAAAGAATCTAGAATTAGAAAGTTTATTGAGTAGCTCTTCTAATGAAGGCATAGGTTCAGCATCGAACTTCGTAACTTGGTTCAATTTGCGATAATCTACGCAAATGCGAATGTTATTATCCTTCTTTCGAACAATAACCATAGACGAAGAGTATGCTGAAGTGGATGGTTCAATGATTTCCAAACGTATCATTTCATCCAATTCTTTTTCGACTTGAGACTGGAAATGGATAGGTATTGGATATGGTCTGACTCTGATAGGATTGTGATCAGTTAGCACAATGTCATGTTCTATGACATGTGTGTGTCCCGGGATGTCTGTAAGAACATCCTGAAATGTTTGCAACATCGAAGAAACTTGTCGATGTTCCTCAGCGGAAAGATTTGGAGAAACGGTCACGTTTTTCCAAGATTCCGTAGAATAAAGTGGGACCATAGAAAGAGGAAGATTGACATCAGAAAAAGTAGTTTCCTCATCCTGTATAACTGACAGAGATGAGTACTGACCATGAGTTGCTTGTGAATTGTCCGTAGCCTGGAAAATAGGCTGCAAATAGTCAGGTCTTTCATAAAATTCCGTGAGCATATTTATGTGGAAAGTTTTATGCTTTCCATCAATATCGACAACATAGTCGACATCAGAAATTTTGGAGACTATTGCATATGGACCTTTCCATGCAATTAGAAGTCTGTTCTCCCTTGAAGGAAGTAGAACGAGAGCTTTGTCACCTGGACAAAGTTGTCGTAGACATCTATTCTTATTTGCAAACTGCCTTGCCTTTTCTTTAGCAAATTCTGAAGACGAAGTTGCTAGTTTGCATGCCTCGATGATCTTTTGCCTAAGAGCAATGACGTACTCATAAGAAGATTGAGTCTCATCGCTAATATTATCGGCAGTGATTAGATCGTGAAGTAAAGACATAGGGCCGCGCGGTTGCGCGCCAAAGACAAGTTCAAAAGGGGAAAACCCCGTATGTTCATTGGGGACCTCTCTATACGCAAAGAGAGCCGCGGGTAAGACCCTGTCCCAATCCTGAGGATGATCCTCAGTTATTTTACCAAGTAAAGTTTTCAGAGTCCTATTTAAACGTTCGACCAACCCATTAGACATTGGGTGATAGATACTGCTGAGAGACCTTTTAATGTGTAGCATAGACATTACCTGTGACATAGTGTCTGATATAAGTTGAGTGCCATGGTCTGACAATATTTCTCCGGGAAAACCCAAGCGAGAAAATATCAGCCAAAGAGCGTCTGCGATATCAGCAGTTGAGATGCTCTTGAGAGGTATTGCCTCTGGCCAACGTGTGCACATATCGACACATGTAAGGATAAATTGATGTCCTCTAGCCGACTTAATTCTAAAAGGACCGATAATATCTATTGCCATTTTTTGAAAAGGGCGAATAGGAATGTCAGCAGCCTGGATAGGCGCAGCATGTCGTGGTCCTTTAGATTTGACCTCCTGACATACTTTGCAAGAGCGACAGTACATTCGTATGTCCTTGCTCACAAATGGCCAAAAGAAAGCCGCAAGAACCCTCGACTTTGTACGGGAAAAACCCATATGTCCAGCACATTGCGAGTCATGAGCATGTTGCAATATTTGCAATCTCATGCTCTTAGGCACAAGAATTTGTGAATGAGTGGACGTAGTCGAGTCTTGTACCATACGTACAAGTACGCCGTTCTTCATAGAAATCCAAGATTTCCTATTAGTGTTCTGATTAGGATCACCTTTTTTTGCTAGAATGAAGAATTTTTGTAAAGAAGGATCTTCTTCTTGCAATTTGATAAATGAGTCACGTGTAATAGTCAAGTGACTATCTTGGTCATTTACTTCATCATTATTAGTTAATGAAGTTTGAGGTGGATCCAGAGCATGTGCTCTTGTGACCACCGCATTGGTAGCTTCAATGTTTTGCTCTTCCCAAACAGCAATCTGCTGTGGGGTACATTCCCTAACTCCGTGAATACGACCAATAATAAGGTCCGCAATAGGGTTTGGAAGTAGACACGCGTGGACCTCTCCCGTGAAGAAAGGAGTAGCAATGTGTATTATAGCAGTAGGATACTTTTCTAACGTGCCACCAAATGTGACACATTTGATGACTTTTCCTGTAGCACAGGATGGATCTACAAGAGATTGCCTAACGCCGACAGTAGTACATCCAGAATCAAACAACACTGAGACTGGATTACTATTTACTAGCCCCTTATGTAATATAAGAGAACCTCTCCCATCATGAGCAACATTAGCAGGAAGAGCGGGCAAAGGATGACCACAGCTTAAAGTACTAACGGTTTTCGGATCAAATAAAGTACTGCATTGGATACATTTATTTGCACTACCAAAATCAAAAGATGAGCATCCGATAGCATTATGGTCTTTATCATTATTAACCTGTTTATCTGCTCCCTGAGATTCTTGTTGAACAGAGTTTGTCTGTTGATATCTTTTTCTCTTATGTTGCGATCTACCGCGACCATTATTGCCTCTGCAATTATCATTAAAGTCCCTACTGTAATTTTTATCCTGGTTTGAGTTCCAGTTTCCATAACTGTCATTACTATCTCTATGCTGTTGAGAACCTCTATTATCTTGGTATTGAGGTCTCTGCATAAAATATTTCCCTCTATACCGATTACCTTTGTGAAAATTTCTAAAGTTAACCGGAGTAGAATAACGTGTAGTATTAGGTTGTCTCCAGTTCTGGGAAGAAGAATCACCCTGGAATTGATCACTATGGTTCTGGGCATAATTACGATTACTCTTTTTATTGAAATTTTTCTGGCTACCCTGAAATTTACGCATAAAATTTGGGCCATAAGGTGCTGCCGAAGCAACTGGCAGACCTTCTTTCACCTTAGAGTTACTAATGGTTATGTGCGGATGCGCAGTAACATACTGGCTACAGTATTCTTCCATTTCTTTTATGTTTTTAGGCTTACGCTCATGAAGAAAAGATAGAAAAGCTTCATTAACAGAAGACATAACCTTATCTCTAAGTAGTAAATCCATAAGAGCTTCAAATGTATTTTCTGTCTTAGACAACTCAACCCATCGTAAAAAAGTAAGACGGATGCCTGAGATGAATTCAGAGAATTCAACTCCAGTTTCTGGTAACATGGTTTTAAATTTAAGACGATATCCGTCCTCGTTAAGTTGGTACTTCTTTAACAATGCCGCCCTGACAACCTCATAGTTGTTTTTGTCAGGCACATCTACCATACTCAACAAAGTCAAAGCATCACCTCTAAGTATCTTGGACAGATGATACACATATAATGTTTTATCTATATTATGCACATTACATGCACTTTCAAATCTATCTAGATAAAATGTTATATCATCGATTGAGGGATTAAATGCTGGTAGATTAAGCTTGAAATCCTTAGCATTAGTCTTATTTGACACCTTATTTGCATCATTAGCATTACCAGTGTTCAATAACTTTAACTTCTCTAACTCTAAAGCTAAGACTTTTTCATCATGTTCCATTTTTGCTTTTCTCTCATCAGCCTCTCTTTGTAACCTTCTTTCTTCAGCCTCAGCCTGTAACTTTCTTTCTTCAGCCTGGGCCTGTAACTTTTTTTTTCTTCAGCTTCTTTTTCAAGTCTCTTATTTTCAGCTTCTTTTTCAAGTCTCTTATTTTCAGCTTCTTTTTCAAGTCTCTTATTTTCAGCTTCAGCCTGAAGCCTCTTCTCCTGAAATTCTGCTTTCTTTTTTGTTTTTTCCATTTCCATTTGAAATCTTTTTTCCTCCACCTGCATCTGCAGTTTCTTTTGTTCTATTTCAGCCTCTATTCTCTTTTGTTCAGTTTGTTCTTTCATTTTCTTTTCTTCCGACTTCAATGCCTTGGCATATTGAACAGTCGCAAATTCTTCTAATTTATCACCTGTCTTCCCAAGGGCTTTACCCTGCTCAATAAAGTACTCAAATGTAGACATGATGTCTAAAATGTGAGTACAGAACCTGAAATAATTAATTATCTTATTTCAATGTTAAATAGCAACAAGACTTAATAAAGTGCTTGTATAATCTCTATGTTGAACCCAATCTCTGTGGGAAACAGGAGTTGACACCAACTTGTATTATCAAATGTATAATAATATCACAAGTCACCTCTTAATTAACAGTGCACTACCCAAATCAGTGCATAACCATCAGTTATTTATCATAACTGCACTACAATAGTGCATAAGCAAAAAAAAACACCAGTTAGTTATGATAAGTGCACTATAGACCAATAGTGCATGAGCATATATTAACAATAGTGAAAGCTAACTATGCAAGAACTATGTAAACAATAACAAGACAATGTAAACAATAACAAAGGTCACCAACAATGTAAACAATAACAAAGATCAAAGTCAATGTAAACAACAACAAAGATCAGAGTCAATGTAAACAACAACAAAGATCAGAGTCAATGTAAACAATAACAAAGATCAGAGTCAATGTAAACAATCAACAAAGATCAAAGTCAATGTAAACAACAACAAAGATCAAACAATACGAAAACATTCGCATAAGTCAAATACACAAACAGCAAAACTAAAAAGAAATATGCGAAGATATGACTAACAAATGACGCTACAGTGTATACACAAAAATATACGTAAAGAACTGAATAATAGCAAAGGGGAGACCTACAAATACAAACAATCGAAATCGAAACTAAAAAACACAAAGAAAGAGAGAAAAGAAAAAAGAAAAAAAATATATATATATACAAGAAACAAAAATAAAGCACAACTCGTCACAACTAAACAGATATAGCAACGATTGTCGCTAGCAAATTTCACTGTAGGAAATTCGCACAGTCCCTAACGAAAACGCTAACAGTAGAACCTCTGTGACGTGGTATCTTCTACTGCAAGACACCGCCCAACCGAGAAAACCCGCTGAAATATAAACATATAAATATACAAATAACAAATAACATATAACATATAAACATGTATCATGAAAACAATAGGAGAAAGTGTGAAAGTACAGAAGGCTCAGTTAGAACATAAGGGCACAGTTCACAAACAAAACAGGCCACTTAACTTCTATAAATCCAGCGTCAGCACGGTGCAGAACAGGATGTAATCAGCATTCTGAGGATAATGATCCAACGTTGATTAACTTCTGCTCCCATAAACAGCCATGACGAAGGAAAAGAGCTTCTAATACTGCAACAGTTGTTACGGCACTTGACCTTCTGAATCTTCTAAATTGATTTAACCGGCACTTGACCTTCTGAACCCGCAACAGTACCCCTGAGACCGGAACAGTTGTTACGGCACTTGTCCTTCTTTTCACCAGATCAGGAAATCCATTCGCTCGGTACTTGTCCTTCTAATTTTACATAAACTTCAATATTGCCGAGCAGCGCCGGGTAGTTTCAAAATCAGCAACTGTCAGAAAATCCGGATACTTTCAATAAAATTTCTTGTAAGGTGGTAGTTGATGCTGTAGTTGTATCTAGTATGATGATGATGTCTGGGTTTGCTGACCCCCTTGATAGCTGGAATCAGAGTGAACCAACCTATGGCCACCAAAAATGATATGGTGCGCCAAAATATCAGATGATAGAACCAGCTCTGGCCACCAAAAATGATAAGGGTGGATTTGAGCTGAAGTGGTAACTTGCCACCCTTATCGACACCTGGTATTAAAGTGTAAGATGTAGGTGTCTTCTCTGATTTAGGATGTTGCTGTGTATGTGGTAGTGGAACAGTTCACAGGGTTATCACACAGGCAACATGACGTGTAGAGTCATAGAAAGGGTAACTTCGTTGTATAAGTTTCTTCCATTTATTGCACGCCACAAAACAGTCATGATACTTATGACATCAACATAGTTAACGAGTTCAGCAAGATGATATGGCACATTGAAAACAATTTCTGTAGTCAGCAATGACAGCTGTTGTATATATGCGTCATAAGACATCACAGTTCAATAGATTCAGAAATTCATAAATCATAGAGTTCTAGTTCGTGAAGCTGTATAAATAATAATAATTTCTATAACTTCTGCAACAGTGTCAGCTACAGATCTTCAATGTTCATAAACAATAATAAATGCTCCCATTCTGATGCTAGCAGATCAGTTGTATACAATAAGTCCGTTCACTGTCTGCACGTGAATAGCATACATGGGCTACAGGTCAGCTCGACCTTTATAATGTTCCTAAGTCTAACCATCTGACTTGGACGTGATCTCTGATATAACGAATCCTGGAACACAGACAATAGTCTTGTTGGTCTAGAGCGACCCATATATATTTAACTAGTTCAGGTATAAAGATACCGGTGACTTAATCCTAGTCAAAGTACCTCTCCATTTTGCATCACACAGGCGAGCAAATAGGCGACAAAATGACGAACCTCTAGATGATAGCATAAAGTTCGATACAAGAGGAATTACCTTATTTCGGAAAATCAACCATGAACATATGCCTCCAGGCAGGCGTGAATAATACTGGGAAATAGTCTAGTTAGCTAACTAACTCACAAAGACCATGTATTTCCCTCAGAAAATCACAAGACGCAGTTGCGTCTGCTCGCTTCTTAAACCATTTCTCAACTGCCCGAACTGGGCGGAACACACAGAACGAACTCCCAGCTTTTGACATGCGCAGAACGACAATCTCTGAGTTGCCGTTCACAATAAGACGATTCTAAGAACATTCGAGATAAAAGTCTTACACAGTCGCGCCTTTTATGGTCATGAAAAGAAGCGTTAAGAAAGGTTTCAGACATCTACCATAGTTGACTGGTACTACCAAATAAGGAGATGTGGTCACGCTTCGTTCAAGAAATTATAGACCGAACGTGTCTCTATACAAGAGAAGGCAAACTCCTAAAAAATTGTAGTTTCGATAACTCGGATTATGTCCCTTTGACCATAGAAAACATAATACACACTTCAGTCAAAAAAATGATCATACATATGAAAAATGTTTATACAAACGAAAAATAATAATGAGGTGGAAATATCTGTCTAATGGCTTATAATAACTTTAATAACACATAAGGTCTTTTGTCTTGTTTCGACTGACACATGCTGTTAATAGGAAACAGAAGTGATTGCGTCATTTAAGGGCTGAGTTGCCCACTGTATACTTCCGGTGTTATCTTGTGTGTTTCGTACTGATAAATAGCCAGCAAAGCATCTTTTTTGGGGATGCCTAGCTGGCCGTGGGGTCAGTGTGATTCGCTTGATAGCTAGGCGGAGTTGTCGTACGGAAGGTACGGGGTTCGAACCCTGGGTAAGCCACTCACGTCTGTTGTTTTTCTGTTGTCCCAGTGTTCTACTTCTTTATTTCTTACGAGTGCCTGAAAACATACCTTTATGTTTGTCTAATATTAATTTACTTATAATAAATACAACGCAGTGCGATAAACCAATTTATTTGTTTCAGACAAGAATTACTGTACAGTGCGTGTTGCCGGGTACGTCCTTCCTACCTCCTGCTGCACAGTGCTTCCTGCCTGAGTTAAGTGCCTGCTACCTAGGCAAGAATCACTTGTCCAGTGTTCCTTACCTGACGGCAGGAAGCATTGTACAGTGCGTGTTTCCGGGTACGTCCTTCCTGCCTCCTACACCGGCACTTTGCTAGTAAACGGGACTTACAACAGGCTTCTGCGCTAGTGATCAAAGTAATTTTTTCGTAAGACGGGGAGACGTGAATTCTTTGTATATCCCCTCACCCTTAAAGCCCGAACCGACAGATGTTACGGTCAAGCTTCAGTAACAGATTATGAAGTCTGATAGTTTCAAATATTAGATACACTATGTCAAGGGACCCGCAGATGAGCAGAGTTAAACAGATCATTGAGGTGAAAGATACCACCCGTTCTGTCTAAATTCTTGGTATCTCGGGTTGCAGGAGATACTTCCAGGGTTACTCCCAGAGCCTGCCGCTAAAGCAACTGACTACGAGTAATCACCGGAGGGAACGCACCATTTTCCCTCCTAAAGTTTTCAGAACGCAGATAGTTCTACGACTGTCAAATTACCTGTCAGCTATAATACACTTCGCACAGCCCACTAACCGGTGGCAAACCCGTGAAGATCGTTTATTGCAGTGAAGAACCAGTGGTCGCAGCCTGATGTCAAGTATTGAGCAGTAGTGGTTTCCTACTCGCCTATGTAGCATTTGTCAGAGCTTACGGGCATCCAATATATCATTCAACGCAGCGTCGTCAGCATAATTGCAGTTGTAGTGCCATGTTCTTGAACGGAGTACTCGGTCACCAATAAAGGGGCCAACCAGGGCCACCGGATTACTCATCGAGTTCCAGATACAGGGCACGGCTGTTTTGATTCACGGCGCCGGGATCGTAGCGCAAAGACCACACATGCTTTCGGCTGATCTCGACTTGCTATGTCTTCTGATCTGTACGACACCTGCGTTTATTAGTTGTCAGAAGAAGAAAAGCGTAAATTGACAGTCCCTACCTACGTTGAGGCTATATCAGTTTTTGTGTGAAAACAGCGCAAGGATAAGAGTCTCCATTGGATTTACGACGTTCCCCCTCAGCGTAGGGGTAGAAATAAAACGACACAGACTCGGGTTCTGTTTTCCACAAGCAGCTGAAGGATTGTTAGCTCTGTTTATTTTTCTGTCGTTGTCCAACAGGCTCGTTTTGTTTCTTGATATATGAATTGATGTAAATGTTAACTTTATTATTTGATCAATTGTTATTTGCTGAGATTTTTTTTTTCTTCTTTGCAACCGAAAATAATTTTAATAAATTTAAACCTTTTTGTTAATGAGCTTGTTCAAGATCTTCATCCATATTATCATTAAGCATCTTAGTAAGCTCTTACTATGTCTCTGTCTACTAGTGAGAAAGAAGACAGAGCGGGTGAAACTAAAGAATACGTAAGTGAGTTGTAGGGCTTGGAAAGAGAGATAGCTTTAATAGATCTTCTTCCAGGCTGTCTTAAGATTCTCCCTAATTTCGCACATTATCTGTGTTTTCTCTATAACTCTTGCAGTACACTCAAATTATCTTACTAAAACAATTTACTTTAAACCCAACTCACGACAGAGAGTTAGCTTTCAACTCTTCCTTCAATTATGGTCTTCAGCAAGATATTATGTCTTTTTATTTGGTCAAAATAGTTTAGCTGTCAACTTTTATCTCCTTTATTATTTATCTTTTCATTCCTAGCTTTTCTATGACATCTGTAATTGTTTTGTTCTCTTCCCATGAGAAGCCCCCCATTGTTCTATATTTCCACATCTACCGGTTTCATTCTATCGGTTTATATTTTGGGCCGTCTTTTTAAGCTCTGCCGATGATACTCCCTGCCATCAATGGTACCTATCTATACCTTGTAGTGGTATGGCAGCTTGTGTACCCTGACAATCCCCAGAGCTATGCCAGTGGGAGTCTTACTCCTGGTAGGTTCAACCTAGCTGGACTGGTTTGCGTGGGTAGGGGTCAGACAAAAGCTAGTACCCTGGTCCTCCAGGTTGGGGGTTTTAGCACAGGGCCGACACCCCTGTTTGTGTAAAAAAATCGCACATGTTACGGAAACAGCAATAAATGAAAAAACTTTGATGCGGGACGGACATCCGGAGTCTCAGGCTCGTATGACTGACAGTGGTGAAAGCCGAAAGGAAGCCACTGGCATGAAAACGGATGCCCAGACCGGACAACACGAAACCATAATTGGTTTTTGGAATGTCAGAACTATGAATGAGGCAGGAAAGCTGAGACAGATCACAGCAGAGATGAGGAATTACAAACTACATATCCTGGGAATAAGCGAGAGCAGATGGACAGGGATGGGGAGAATAAAAACAGCTACAGGGGAAACAGTACTTTATTCTGGTAGAGAGGATGGTCAGCACAACGAAGGTGTAGCCATTGTCGTGAAAAATTCTAATCCACATATATAAATGGGAAAATAAATGTAAAGCCTAACGAATTAATTCAATAAAAGGAAAGAAGAATGGTAAAAGAACAGTGCGGTCACAATAGCGTACGCCTGTGTTATAGAACGTCATACTAGCTAAACAAGAAAACCCCTTTTTATGCTCCGTCTGCATAATTGTAACGCTTTCACGTTTGCTAGTAAAGCCTACTGCATCAACTACACGCGTTTCCAAAAAGAAAACTGGTACTGTGTTTCTTAGAAAACCTTGAGATAGACACACTGCGTAATGACCTAGATTAATATTACATTAATGTCATTATATGCCCTACGAACCGAAAAGACAGACGGGCTTAGAAGAGAGAGAGAGAGAGAGATGTACGGAGGAACGTATGCAATACTACCACGTCGTCTCGCGATTGAAAATTATTGCCACCCCACGCGAAAGGCGTGCAGGCTTGCTTTTTTTCAAATAAACAGTAACAAAAAACACTACCAATACGAGGTAAGGTTTTAAAAAACATGCTTAATGCTTATCAGGAAACATGACACAATACTGTTTTACGTCTGAAATCCTGACATTAGCCTGACAGAACAGAAGACACCCCATCGTATAGAAGTGAACGGGTGGTAGAAGAAAATACATATTTTGAACGAAGCCACTTGGCTCCATTAAACTTATATATTTGGGTGCCTTAGGTCTTGCTGGCAAAGAATATGTTAGGTATTAAGCAAATAGTCTAATAATTAACAAATTATAGCCAAAATACTATAGTGGTGTTGTCTGACAACACAGGATCATATTTGCTCATAATGGCGTGTTTGAACACTGCTTTAGGCGAAATGAGGCCACCACGTTAGATACGATTTGATTGGTTAGAATAATATGTAAGGCGAAACATGATTAGTCGACTGCAAATACTATTTTTGGTTGTTAATGGAAACGATAGGAAGGGTACATTTTTAAAATGCTTTTGTAAACATGGTCTCATTGGCTAGACCATTTAATATAGTCAATTAGGAGCGTCTGTTCAGTGCCACTTTTTGAAAATAAACTTTGTAGAAGCAAGTGCGTTGAGAACCAGTTCATATATTTCTAATAAAAGCCTGGGACAGAGGCAGATCGGAATTGTGCCATAACTCATCGCCAGTCAACGTACTTGTTTAATATTTCTGTGAATTGTGGTAAGCTAGACATATTTGATATCTTTTAGATGAAAATTGAATGTGAATTGATAAATTATGTCTGTCTGTGTAGTTCAGTAGCAAACATGAGGCAAAGCCTAGATATTTCTCCACCATGTAAACAACTTATCGGAGAGGAGTTTAACTGCCTAGGCCTATATGGAATTGCCAAATAGTACTATGACACCTATCTTATTGTATAGAAGGAAGTAATGCTGGAATTGCAGAGGCGTTGTAACCATTAGGGAGAGGAATACTGGTATATTGTTACGTGAGAAGCTAGAAGTTGGCCTACAGCGCTGAACTCTGTGTTTGTAATGTAATGTGCTTCAGTGTGGAAATAGATTATAAATTAGTTCTGAAGTAGGAGGTACAACCTTCTTGTTTCAGGGACCGTGGTACTAAAGTATTAAAGCAGCACCTGGTCTGAGTTTTGCTGAATCCAGAGGCTGGTAGCATACTCCTTAGTCCAGATATCGACCAGTGTTGTTTCTCAAGAAAACGGTGAAGCAAGCGAGCGGAGGAGTCAGTGTGCCTGCCGCCCACACAGAAGTTAAGATTTCGTTGGCCAGAGCAGCTCAATCTTGTGTATACCCCCCCCCCCCCCCCCCCACCCCGCCCCTCCCCCCTCTAAAATTGACTGTACATTAAATCAAGAGGGACAGTTATTTGTTTCAAATAAAAGAAACTGTGAACCTTTCCAATATTATTTCCACCAGAAACAAACACATGAAGTCATGATGACAAACAACAACCTAGCTTGAAAAACCAGTATTTCCTCATAGTACTACACCACAACGTACACACATATTGCAATAATAATATATGTCAATACAAAGATCCTATCTATAAATTGTGTACATACAACTTGTGATTACATTTGATTGTGATTCCTGATTCATTTTGTAGTTGAATCAGGATATCTATTGTTTAAAGGAATTAATACATATTTTAAAAGTTATCACTTGACTTATTAAGATAGTCTTATAGAGTGTTCTATGTATGTGCGTGTCACAGTGTTGTAAAGTATTGTGGATCTTAATTAAAGTGTTTATCTGTCTGTTGGTTGTTGTGAACATACACTTCATCACTATCATAACCCTAGACATTCAACGTAGTCATCACAATCTTCCAGAATAAGTCTGATTGAGGTCTAAATGTGGTAGCAAGTAAGGTCATCTGTAACACACCACAATAATTAGATACAGATACCTTCACAGCTGATCTCAGTCAGTACGCTAAGTCCCCTATAAATATTTATAATATCCCAACTTACCACAGCCATTATCCTTAAGAGAGGAATGGAAAGGTCTCTACTGGAATGGAAACCCATTAACAACAGACTAATAAGAGCAAGACTGAGAGGGAGATTCACCAACACCACAATTATACAATGCTATGCGCCAAAAAAAGACAGCGATGAAGAGATCAAGGACGAGTTCTATCAACAGGTACAAAAGGAAATGGAAACTGTACCCAGGTACGATCTTATTATAGTAATGGGAGACCTAAATGCGAAAGTTGGAACACACAATAGTTATAACGAAAGAATAATGAGGAAATGCGGCAGTGGAATAGTAAATGAGAATGGGGACAAATTAATAAGCTTCTGCAGTATTAACAACCTGATCATTGGAGGAACACTCTTTCAACACAAAGAAGTGCACAAGTTAACATGGGAATCACCAAACGGACGAGACAAAAACCAGATAGATCACATAATGATCAATGGCAGATGGAGACATGCACTACAAGACGTGAAAGTAAGAAGAGGCGCAGACGTGGGAAGTGATCATCACCTAGTAGTAGCAAGACTGAAGGTGAAACTTAGAGCTGCTGGACCAGTTGCAGTCAAACAGAAAAGATATAACATCACGAAACTTAAGGACCCCCTCACCAGAAAAGCGTTCGTGGTCGACGTAAAGATACGATATCTGATTACCAAAAGCCAGGAAAGAACAGAGACCGACGATGTCGACCAGAAATTCAAAACCATCTCAACAATACACAAAGAAAGCAGCAAGTCATGCTTGGGATTCCAGGAAAGAAAGAGCCAAGACTGGATAACACCAGAAACGCTAAACACCATAGCGAAGAGAAAGGATATGAAAAGAAAGAAAACAGAAGCTAAGTCTCCCAGGTTAAAGGCAATATATAGTGAACAGTACAGTCAGCTGGACAAGGAAGTAAAACGTCAAACCCGTGCTAACAAAAAGACATTTCTGGATGACCTTGCAAGACAAGCAGAAGAGGCAGCACCTAGAAATGAACAAAGCACAGTTTATAAAATAACTAAAGCTATCAGTGGAAAACGAGGTGCAAACAACATAACGTTAGTAAGAGACAAGCAGGGAAATCTCATCACCACAGCACAGGGGCAGGAAACAAGATGGGCAGAGCACTTCAGAGAAACACTAAATAAGGAACCACCAGAGACTCAGCTGAATGTTCCTGAGGCTGAAAGTGACTTAGACGTAAATACAGACATTCCACGAAAAGAAGAAATCATCACAGCTATCAAAGGGCTAAAAAAATGGAAAAGCGCCTGGTCATGACAATCTAAATGCTGAGCTATTCAAAACAGACCCTGAACTAGCAGCAGAACTATTAGAACCACTATTTGCATAAATCTGGAAAACAGACAACACCAACGGAGTGGAGTAAAAGAATAATTGTCAAATTGCCCAAGAAGGGCGACCTTACAGACTGCAACAACTGGAGAGGAATTACTCTCCTCTCAGTTCCCAGCAAAATACTAGGCAGGATAATCATCCAGAGAATTTCAAAAGCAGTTGACCATAAACTGAGGAAAGAACAAGCGGGCTTCAGAAAGAACAGAAGATGTGCAGATCATATATTTGCCCTCAGGAAAATTATAGAGCAGTGCTCAGAATGGCAGAGACAGCTGTACATTAACTTTGTTGATTTTGAAAAGGCTTTCGACAGCATACACAGGGACAGGCTATGGAAACTTCTGAGGGCTTATGGAATTCCCAGCCGCATTGTTTCCATTATAAAAAGCCTCTATTCTAACTTTACGTGCAGCGTTGGATCGAGTAATGTAACTTTCGAAGTGAAAACATGAGTACGACAGGGATGCCCCCTATCAACAACATTATTTTTGACAGTCATAGATTGGGTGATGCGCCAGACAACAGAGGGCAGTCCAAGAGGAATTAGATGGACAACGTTTTCTACACTGGAAGATTTGGAATATGCAGATGACATTGCACTACTCGCGCATTCACATCAACACATTCAAGACAAAACCGATAGACTGAATAAGTATGGCCAGCAGGTTGGCCTGAATATTACTTTGAAGAAGACAGAGGTCATGACACTAAATGTGGGCAACCCTGAGCCAATAACAGTAAGGAACCAGAAGTTAGAACAGACAGACACATTTACTTACCTAGGAAGCATAGTAACACCTGACGGCGGAACAAGCAGGGACATTAACAACAGAATGAATAAAGCAAGAACAGCCTTTGCTGTTCTCAACAACATTTGGAAGTCTTCCCAGTACAGCACAAACACCAAATTAAGACTGTATGAGAGCTGTGTACTTTCTGTGCTCCTCTATGGTGTGGAATGTTGGAGAGTAACAGAGAAGGAAATGTCGAAACTGTCCTCCTTCCACACAATCTGCCTAAGGAAAATTCTCCTAATCTTTTGGCCAAACACCATCAGCAACCAAGAACTACTTATTCGGAGTAACCAGGAGGACATGCACACCATCATAGCTGGCAGACGCTGGAGTTGGGTTGGCCACGTCCTCAGAAGGGACCCTGATACCATCACAAGAACAGCTATGCTATGGACCCCCGAGGGAAAGCGAAAGAGAGGCCGACCAAAAACAACTTGGCGGAGAACTGTGGAAGCTGAGATGCAAAGAATAAACCAGAGTTGGGGCACTGGACGAAGGATGGCCGCCGACCGAGCAAAGTGGAATCAATTTGTTGCTGCCCTACAAGACGCCACCAGGCGTGATGGCCGCTGACTGCTTTGACGGTTGGTGGTTATGGATCAAAGAAGAAAGAAGAAGATGATGATGATACTCCAGTTGTTTTGGTAACAACTCCTACCGTTCTTTATCTTGTTATCTTTGGTCACTCGTAGTTCCAGTGAAGTGTTCGATTAAACAATCAATGTCATGTTCCTATTTTCACCTCAATTTTTTTACAATGAACTACTTACCTACGGTCTTCTTGGCATAATTCATTCCCCGACCCTGTTTTATTATAATAAAAGTATCTGTCTCCTATCTACTAGACCACAAGGTCTTTAATATTTTCACATAGTCCTAATATAACCGACGGACCGTGTGTCCAGGTTGTATGGGGCATGCCTCGCCAAATCGAGGCATAACTCTTATTTTTTAATCTATGCCCAGTGCGGTTCCCCTGAGTCTCCAAAGAGACAAAGAAATTTTAAGACTACAGATTTATCAGAAGTGTTGTCAACGGCAAATAATGTGAGATAATGCATGGTTCTGGCACCCTCGTCATGTAAAATCAATTGCTACTCAAACCACTGCAGCAGAAGCCTGAGCTTTGATGTAGGCATCTTGTAAGGGAGCCAGTTGCAGTGGTGACTCCGTGTTGTTTAAAAAGCGATAGAGCTAAATGAATGATTAAATCTCCTTTTTTTTAGGCTAGGACCTGCTGAGTTGGAATGTTCTGTCAGAGAGAACGAACTGTGTGACGATCCGGAAAAAGCCCGGTTGAATAAAGGATCAATAGACGATTATAAAGACTTCCTTAAACGCTGTAAGTAAAGGATCCTCCATACATAACGTAACGCAGTTTTTGTAAATAAGCGGGAATGGATGTATGTTTCGTGAATCTATTAAATTTTACGATTTTTACTAATAAAATTTATTTTCAGAATGTCTTGGGTCTCGTCCATATTTTCCCGGGACTCGACATCAATTAAAAAAAAAAAAAAAAGCCACATTTTCTGGAAATTCCATTTCGGGCCAGGAATTCCAATATTCGAGATCGTACTGAGCAACATGACCAGAGAGAGCTATATACATGAAAATGCCCTCATTAGGCACGTACTGAAGTGATTTCATCTGGCTGCTGTCGTGATGGTGATACATATACGCTGTTATCGCTTTCTTTTTAAAAACTTGAACTTCATCCAACAGTGCCGTTTTTTAGGTCTGCATTTTCTTTTTTAAAGTGTGTATTACATTATATTTAAAAAGACACATATAATTATAAAACAGCTTAAACCTGTTAAAAGTTATGTCAATTATCTGATATTTGAGCTGAGATTATAACATAAATAGTTGTTAACTATTGCGGATAAAAGTAGACAATGAGGGTGGAGGTTACAAAATATATTTTGTTCTGACATCATTTACACTAGTATTTGTGTGTGTGTGAGAGTGTGTGTGTATATCTATATATATGTGTGTGTGTGTGTGGGTGTGTGTGGGTGTGTGTGTCATATTTTCTCATACAAAATCTCCACACTTCTTCCTTATGTGCACATTTTACTATCCGGTCAAAGTGGTTCCCGGTGTCGATCCCCGCGACCTCCAAGTGGACAAACTAATAATAATACTAATGCTCCCTCGGGTATGTCGTAAGTTAAGTTAGTTGCTTATCCTTTACAGGACGTGGCAATCAACCCCAGCTTTTATTGGCTGTTTGTGATTTTTCTAGGCAATTTTTTTCATTCAGTAGTTTGCCATTGCTTTCTGAACGGTACGGCGCTTATACCATTATTAAAAATCCACACAAAGCGATCTGCTACCAAACCGCCTGCAGCAGGTTTCGAACCTGGTATATCTGGATTATGAAACTGCGTTCATATCCATTAGGCCACAGACGCCGCCACAGATGTCGTAAACGGCGACTAATTATGAGGTTGTAAGTGGGGCTGGAGACATTTTCTATTACAAATAAATGCTGCATAAACCACTGCTCTCTCTAAGAGCTTGTGCTATGGCGTAGGATTCCTCAAGGGGGTGGGGCATTCTTTAGTGATGGTTCCATATTCCATTAAGAGCTACAACTGAAATAACGATGAAGACGGTAATAATGATTGTGGTGATGATGATGGTTGTGATGATGATGACTCATAATGATGATGTTGACGACTGATGATGATGATGATTGTGAAGGGTTGACTCTGATTTTCTGTGTCGACCGCCTGTCAAAACGCGCAGTTTCTACTTTTGAATTTCTATCTACGCCCTCTGTCACGTTTCCCTTCATGTTAGCGTACGATTCTCGACTTCACACATATAAATGAGTTGTACGACCGCCCTCGAGGTCGCTCCTCGCATGTAATTGTGTTCTGACTACACAAGCCGACAAATAAATCCCTTGATGCTGGTCGCAGCAACCTTCCTAAAGATCTTTTAAAGTTTATCGGCAGTCGTACGCCTTCTCTTAGCTTTTAGCGATGAAGAGTTGTCAACCTTTTGAAACCGGGGAAGTTTTTTTACTTCTCCTTCCACGAGGGGGGGGGGGGGGAATCCTTCGTTCCCAGTGCCTTTGAACTGGGCCCTTTTAACCGACTTTTGTCGAACGCTTGGTTAGCAGTCGTATAACATTTTGTAATTACAGGGAACTTAAATGTCTCGGATGTAGAGTCTAGACTAATGTTTTCTTTACTCTGAGTAATGCGATAGCAATGTGTCCCACACTTGCAGAGCCTCAAAATGGAAAGGTGTTCGAGGTCAGCAAGGTTACTTACTTACTTACTTCATCGTTCCTCTTCTACTGTGAGGTAGAGAGAGCGGCATCAGTATTAAGTTAGCTGACTTTAAATATTGATAGGTTTACTCATTCGTCACACTACATACTGAAACTCGAGACGAACAGAAGGGAACAGCATTGCTCTATCTGAGGATAGTAAACGTCTATTACTCACCAGTTGATTTTTTTTCAATTCTTACAATTTCAGGGTGAGTTAAACACTTTGTAATATAAAAAATGCTTAGTTATATATATATATATATATATATATATATATATATATATATATATATATATATATATATATATATATATATATATATATATATATATATATATATATATATATATATATATATATATATATATATATATATATATATATATATATATATATATATATATATATATATATATATATATATATATATATATATATATATATATATATATATATCATTGATAGCAGGAACTTACATTTTTTTTTAGTGACAACTCGCTTACCAAATAATTCAGTAACGTGAAAGGCATAATCGAGCCAGAGTAACTCCGTCACGAAACAAATGCTAACAGATCAATTTTTTTCTGAGTTTATCAACCCTCAGTTCGTCAGCGGCTATAATTTGGGTTAACATGTGGCTAGAAACCTGAGGGACTTTGTGAATTAGGTCTATGTAAATTATTTCCATAGTCTTAACAGTGACGTGTGTTTGTTAAAAATCAACTGAATTTTAGGGAAGAAGTCGTTTATGTTGAAGAACTTTGAAGCACGGAACAGGACCATGGAATGTCAGTTTTGTAGTAGAAATATAACTTACAACGCAGTTGTAGAAAATTAACCACCAGCACAGTTGTAGAAAATTAACCACCAGCCAGTGAAAGAGTTTTATACCATGT
Organism: Oreohelix idahoensis; assembly: GCA_024509875.1. Classification (NCBI taxonomy): domain Eukaryota; kingdom Metazoa; phylum Mollusca; class Gastropoda; order Stylommatophora; family Oreohelicidae; genus Oreohelix; species Oreohelix idahoensis. The sequence goes on from JAMPIV010008734.1 coordinate 21,066, forward strand.
AAAGTTACAAAGTATCATAGAAGCATAAACATTACATATGTATGTTCTTCATTTTGGAATTTATTATTTTATTCTTTTTTTTAATACCGACCCCATGGGCGCCTGTCACCGATTACCTCCCCTGCTTTGCAGTAATGGTCCAACTGCAACCAAAACTCAAGAATGTCTAATATTGGCTTCCAGGGTATCTACCTGCGCGCAAGATTACTCTTGGCAGAGATGTAGATAGAAGATTAATGACACTTCTACCTTAAAGGAGCATTCAAAAGATATTCCCAGAAGTCAAGAAGAAAAGCTGCTCAGGGCTGAACAATTTGTTAACTTATTATCTTGTCCGTCGCATTTTGTGAAGGGTTTAAGCAATGGTTTAGCCCGTTCAAGCCCCCAGTTGGTGTAATCCAACCAGATACCTATTATAAGGAATAGCTCTGTTTATGAGAGGTTGGTAAGAAAACGAAGATGGCTGTATACCGCTCCACCTATGTCCCAGTCTTGACATACGGATGCGAGTCATGGGCAATGACTACAACCCATAAAAGCCAGATCCAAACCTCAGAAATGAGGTATCTGAGGAAGGTGGTTGAAGTAACAAGAAAAGACATGGTACGCAACCAGACGATACGTCAAGGCCTTAAATCCTACCCCCTGCAGACCCAAATAGAACAGTCCCAACTAAGATGGTTTGGCCATGTCTGCAGAATGGGAGAAGATCGGATACCACGACAAGCATGGGAAACAAAGAGCCAAGGATCCAGACCCCGAGGACGACCCAGAGCCCGCTGGGAGGACAACATTAGACAATCTTTGAAGGATCGAGGACTAGAATGGAACCAGGCCAGGAGGAAGACAGCCGATAGGATAGTCTGGCGCTCTCTCTTCCAAACCTCTACACCTCACGGTAGAAGGGGAACGACTAAGTAAGTAAGTAAGTAAGCTCTGTTTATAAGTACAAATAAGGTTAGCTGTGTGTGTGTATATATATATATATATATATATATATATATATATATATATATATATATATATATATATATATATATATATATATATATATATATAAGAATCTGGCTTATACGTTTGTTTTCATACATATAAATTGAATCAACTGTTATTGTTTAGTTTTAAAACAACAGATAACAAATTTAATAGTGAATTAGTCTTTAAAAGGTTAAAATAAATATGGAAAGATTAATGTAATTTTGATTGATAAAACGTTCTCGTCATTGAGACGTAGGTGGAAATTTAACTTTATACTTAAAGTTTAATTGAAATGTCCGTTTTGCTGGTGCCTTTTAGTTAGCACTTAGCTTTTATGAGTGCGTCCTGTCGCCTAGGTTTTCGTCACTTTGTTCTGGTGATGAGTGTCCACACGAGTGGCGTAGTAACTTCAGTACTTTATACAGTCCGATAGCTTGTAACCACGTACTTTTGGACAAAATAGAAAAAAATAATTGCCTGCTAAGTACATTTGTTCGACGCAAACTTACAGGCGCACTTTTCTCGTGTCCACCCACCAAATGTTAATCTCTCAGAAGAATTTAACTCTTGAGTACGCACAACGTAACTCAGTGAAGATGAATAAAGATCACCCCCGTTCTTCTGGGTATTAACTGGGAAAATAGGTGCTTGGACAGCGTGAACAATGATTTGTGAATGAACTAACATTAACAAATTACATAAATCTCACAAGATGATATGCTACACTTGAGGCACATGTGATGTAATCATCACTCATCACGGCCTGTTATGAGTAAAGTTCATAACATGTATGTCGATATCAATACAGTTCGACATGTAGTTTATAAGTTTACGACCGTTGACAGGAAGTGACGTCATTACTTCTGTTGGCCGTAGTTGCAGACGCCAGTTTTGCCGTCTGCTGAGCTGAGCGTTCCTTTGGAATATTCGCTGTGTGTCTTTTCAAGGTGTTGGACGTATGTGTTCTCGGCTCCTGAGTGTAAGAAGATTTATTTGTCGTATTCCTATGCATTCCATCTCTGGATCATCCATACACCTCCGTGTGATGATGCCAGTATTTATTTAAGAGGAATGATGTTTGACCTGATGAACGTGAGTTGAATTATAATAAAATTGTATGGAAATGTTATCGACATTGTTCCAGTTACAAGACTGTACCACGACGCTAGAGACTGTCTAATTGATGCCATAACCTAATGAGCATAGTACTCAAGTATTTCTTAGAGCTACGAGATGTATATTAAATGTTTTATTGAATTGTCCAACCTGCCTTTGGAGTATCATTTATGTTGAAGATTACGGCTTTGGGCAGGGACTGAAAAGGACATACCCCTATCGGCACTTGATCTGATTCAGTGTGTAAGAATCAACTAATAATATATATCTAAGAAGAACTACTAGCCCAAGAAAAAAAACCCGCAATAACGACCGTAACGATGCGGGCCAAGCTAAAGGATCTTTGATCTACAGTTATAAAGAAATAAATATTTCAAGTCGTCGCAATTGACTTCAAGCACTCATGTAAATTTCCAAGATGTCGACATTCATCGTCTGCTAACCTTTGAGGTCCAAAAAAGTATGTATATGTGCTTCATTGACTATAAGAAGGCTTTTGACAGAGTCCATCATGAGAAAATAATTGAATGCCTCGAAGACATAGGTATTGATGGAAAAGATATAAGAATACTCAGTAACCTTTATTGGGAGCAAACTGCCACAGTAAGAACTGGAAGGAATTATTCACCATACATAGACATAAAAAGAGGTGTCAGGCAAGGTTGTGTGCTGTCCCCCTGCCTATTTAATTTATACACTGAAAAAATTTTCAAACAGATACAGGAAATACCAGGACTGAACATCAGTGGAAGGTCAATAAACAACCTTAGATATGCAGATGATACCGTGTTGTTAGCTGAAAGCGAACAGGAGTTACAGGAACTAGTGAAGCAAGTGAACAGTATAAGTCATGAATATGGACTCGACATTAATATTGAGAAAACAAAAACTATGATAATTAGCAAAACAGACGATAAACCCACATTAAAGATAAGCGTAAATGGGGAAATCCTGGAACAAGTCAAGAGCTACGTATATCTCGGTCATATAATAACAGAAGATGGCAGATGTGAAACAGAAATCAAGAAGATAATAGGAATGGCCAAAGCTACATTCAACAACATGAAACATATACTGATATCCAAACAGTTATCTCACAAATTAAAACTGAGAATCATAAAGTGTTATATGTATTCTGCATTTCTGTATGGTGCAGAAACATGGACGATGAATAAGCATTTGGAAGAAAGAATTGAGGCTCTTGAAATGTGGATATATAGAAGAATGGGGCGTATCTCATGGAAAGAGATGAAAACAAATAAGCAGGTCCTAGAAAATCTAGGTATGAAAAGAGAACTAATGAGGGAGGTCAAAGTTCGACAGCTAAAATACTTTGGCCACATAAAAAGGCATAACACCTTGCAGAAGACCATAACAGAAGGGAGAGTTGAAGGCAAACGTGCAAGGGGAAGACAGCGCTATAAGTGGGAAGACAACATCAAGAGATGGACAGGAAAGAGTCTGTCAGAGTGCACCATCAAGACAAGAGACAGAAGACGTTGGAGATCCATTACAGCCAACCTTCGTTGTGGAGATGGCAACTGATGATGATGATGAACCTTTGTGAAAGGTTGAATGAACTTTCTTCAAAGAAATATTGTCGATTGTACTTCAAAGCTGAAGTTATCAGTCAGGAAAAGACTTTCCTGCATATATAAGAGTTCCAGTTTCACGTTTGATGCCCGAATATGGCGTATTTTTATGAAGACGACGGACCAAAGCGATGTCCTGTTCAAGCCAGCTGTTCGTGACTTCTAGGCCTAACCTGTTCTACTCTGAGTGATTTTTATCGTTCCTTGCTGAGAGTGACGTGGAATCCAGGAGGAGATTTTTACTGGCATTACAGATGAGTATATTTATGGTTACATACAGCCTGTTTTGCTGATGATACTGTTTGCCAGAGTTTTTTTTTTTTTTTTGCCCTGTATGTATTTTCGTATCTAAATGTTCTGTGAATAGTGGGAGGCTGGTGGGACTTGTGAATTTGTTTTCTCAACACCTCATTTTGTCTGGTCGAGAAAGGTTCATAAGCGTTCTTTAGTTCATGCATCTGTTTGGTTCAAATTGAGGGGCCGGCGAACATTGCTGAGTGTTACTGCCTCAATTGAATTAACTAGATCCATTTTTTTGGTCTAGTTGTGCAGTCCCGTTAATTGGCGAGTTTGTTTTTGTGGTAAAGTTACTTTTAATTTTTTATTCAGTTTTCCTTCATTATTGTGTGTGATATTGTTGGCCTTACCTTGCTATCTCTTATTTAATAGATGTCATACATGTTCTAAATTCGTGCTTGTCTTGTCATACGTGGGGATAGAGCTACATTTTGTTCATATGTTCTATAATTCAGATATTTCTGCCTTATTTCTTCATTAGTATTTTCTTCATTTAGCTGTTGTCACTGTATTCAGTCAACTTGTTGGTATCTCTGTCCTTGTATTGCTCCTAATATTACATCTATATTACTATCTTTTATTACATGCAGTTGTATAATTTTGAAGTGATGAAAAAAATTGTTGAATATATTGCTCACAAATTCATTATATAATATTTACATTATTGTTTAGCTATTGGAAAGCACAATAATTGTGAATCATGGCTACTGCAGAGTATTTCATGAAACTTGGTAAAGAATTTTTTTAAGGGGGGGGGGGGGGGGGGGGGGAGGGGGGGGGGGGTGGGGGGGTGGGGGGGGGGGGGGGGGGGGAGAGAGAGAACAACAAGACTATTTCAACAATTATAATCTGTGGGTGAATAAAGACACAAGTACAATAACGGAGACAATTCAAGCAGCGGTGGCAGAGGAAAATGTTCACAACAGGTTTCACCAGAGAATAGGTGGGGAGCCAAAATTTAATGCATTCCCCGGAAGTAGACCATGGAAGTAGACCATACATGACAACAATGGCGTCGACCTGACACCCACAGACACCATAACTATACTGGACGTGATGTACAACAACATTCATGTGGACCAGGTCAAAGACAGAATGTGCACAATGTGTCCACAATCATCTGCTGCACTTGTAATAAAAAAAGGACATGTCTAAGAATTGCAGAGAAAGAAACGCAGATAAACACCACAGGCACTTTCCAGCTAACCCAAGGTACCCACAGGGAAACTACACCTATGAACAACAAAGTTTTTTACAGGAGCGCGCATTAGGAGGGATCTCTAGCCGTGTCCGAAGCAAGGGTAGCAACAACAAAAGCTCCAACCATAGGTCCCATATACAACATGAAAAACGATGAAAACTGAATGAACTCCACACAATAACAAAAGAACCACCATTAGTTCACAATAATAGCACTCAAAATAAAGTCACTGTTGAAAGCTATTTCTGGTGATAATAAATGTAGCGTCTGGTTGTAAGGAATGTAAACAGTCTGCAATGTCACTGTGTCCGTTGAAGCGTGGCAGGTGTCCGTGACACAAAATAGCATAGGTACAGTTTGGCCACTGTAAAATGAAATGTTGAATGTAGACGAATGTCCAGCGTCAGTATTGAGTATGATTCGGCTCAGTGCAAGCTGACATGATTACATACAGGCCCTGGTTGGCCGCAACGATGCTGGCATTCGTGTAGATGACTGGAGGTGTAGTATGTAATGTATGGAGTGAGTAAATCTCAGTATATGCGAATGCGTGTTGAAAGTTCGTTGAAAGACAGGCATCAAATGACATCACACTCTATAGCTATACGTGTAGGAATTCATAGAGTTCTGGGAACACCTCTGACGTTTTACAGAACTTTAATACGCCACAACGACAGGTACGCCGACATCAATATATAATAGTCACAGAACAGTTCAGGACATGGTAATAGGCATGAATAAAGTTCATTAGCAAGTTATGCATGTATCTAGTAAAGCTGATCTCATATAATTTCTATCTTCATCAGCTTCAGCAAAATATATCCAATATGTGAGTTTAAACAAACTCCTCTCTGACATCAGTAATTCAGTTATGTAAATGGGTCTATAGCAGGCCGCGCGAAAATGGCGGGCTTACAGTTCAATAATGGTTTCTGGGTGATACTTCAACAAAACAAGGGGATTCCCACCTTGTGTACATAGTAACGCCGGGATGCGGGATACAAATAATATATCAGTACTTTGGGCATGCACCACCCTAGTGCATAATATCTAATACATAGTGATCTTCCTCTCAAGGATATTTAGGTGGATTGTTTTCCCGCCCAGGGAAAAAAGTCATGAGCTGGCTATAACATAAGTCATGAAAGATTCTAGCAAATAAGGGAAACAGTTCAATTACCTTACTGTCCCTTCAGAATTAATATCACCACATTCACTCGCCTCCTAGGCGCTTAGAATATAATATATATGGAATAATATTCGACAACTGGGTCGACACACAGAGGACTTGTCAAAAACATCTCGACCCTCATAATCACAGCTCGACACTCTAACACAGTAATGGTCTCTTCAAAATCCCACCAGAAACGGCGCATGCGCTCTGACACCCAAGACCTTTTTGAGCTAAGCTCAAAATAGACGGTTTGAAAACATATCAGGGAAAGCTGACATTGGTTCTCAAATTAAACCACAGACATAACAGACAAGTGGGATAATTAACCACTGACAACTACCATCCCAGTAAAACATGGATTAATGCCCTTAGACCAGGAAATTAATAGATAAAGTTCCCAACTTTTAACCAGTCACTTTTACATACATAGACTCAGCAAACTGACCGCTACGGTCACCATACATCCCGACCCAAGTTCCTGTCTAATCACCTTTGAGAACAGGAAATACAGAGCGCTCATACATACAGGAGCATCTGTAAGCCTCATAATGGAACAACGTTATAAGCAAATAAAGAAATACGCACAGTTCCAGCATTCCATAACATATATGGCTCTGTAACTGGGGAAGAATTGAAATCCTTAGACATTGCCCGTGTCACATTTAAGATTGGCAGCCACACATGCATCCGTTATCACTAGAGACATGAGTAGAAATTTTATCAAAGGAAGAGATTTTCTGTCAAAACACCAAGCCCGGATATATTTTGATCTACGGAAAATAAGAATAAATGAAGAATATGTAGAACTCCAAGATGACATCCATATTGCATCATTGATTCGTTTAACGGCCCCGGTTACCCTCTTGCCAAATTCGTTAGTCATAGCCAAGGGTAGGATCAAAGCGTCACAATATATAAAACCTGGACAAACTATTCACGTGGAACCCATACCGGGAGAAGATATAAATGCAGACCCAATGCTATTTATTACGGAAGGAATAGCAGAAGTCACAACAAACAGAGACTTCCCGGTTATGATAATCAACACATCTGGTAAAACGACAACCATTGCTAAAGGTACTATTATAGCTCAAGTATAATCATCCTTCATACGAGACAACTACAAAACTAAACAAGGTAACACTGACCGACATAATGCAGGCGAGAGTCATACCCATCAATCCCTGCCCCCGCATCAGACCACACAATACACCCCCGCCGCCCCCAAGGTTCAGTGCAAGGGCTTCTACACACCATAATACTCCCATGGAGAAATACGGAGAATTCAAAACAAGCTAAACAATTGCCCGGAGCATACCTGGAAGCACCGAAAATAGAAATGGTATACACGGATGGCACAGAATATTATCAGAACACCCGCAAATATCGAACACGAAGACAACCAGAAATCGATTATCAGTTTAAATACCCAGATATGGTTGATCAAGAGATCATTATAGAAGCCTATCGGAATACACAGTCTCCTAAGGAAAAACGTAGCCCCACGAGGAACACTGTAAACCTAGTTATACAAGATCAACCCTGGTTGCAAAGATGTAGAGTAAGCAGCCTTCGCATAATCCCATACACTTCGAATCGATGTAGATCACAGAACGATCGAGCTGTTTCATTCCCCACACAGGACCATATAAATTACATTGCTACAAATCGACGTCACTTCAATCCACAGAAGAGAGACTCTTACCACCACCATCACATAACCAGACGAATAATCCCTTTGATGTCTGCCACACAACCGGATGGATAAATTGCCGTAGTGAAAGTGAGAGTGCACAAGTACATTGCCGTAGAGGAAGAGAGAGCGCACAAGTACATTGCCGTAGAGTAAGAGAGAGCGCACAAGTACATTGCCGTAGAGGAAGAGAGAGTGCACAAGTACATTGCCGTAGAGGAAGAGAGAGCGCACTAGTACATTGCCGAAGAGGAAGAGAGAGCGCACCAGTTATCGTGCTAGTAGCCAAGACGACACCTCTAACGATCTTGGTGAACTGTGAGAGAAATTTGCCGCGCGATGACACGGTGTTACATTTCTCGCGCGAATTTAAGAAAAAAAATTAAGAAAAAGGATGGTGCTTCGTGTGGCTACTAAATTTCAACAATTAAAATCTGTGGGTGAATAAAGACACAAGAACTGAATAACATTAAGGATTCCTTGCCAGTGGCATCTGGTAGGACTATAAATTATAATACACCTAGGCAGAGATTAAACAGCATTGACAAAAACTTTAGAGTTAATCAAAACCATAACTATGGCAACAACAGAGACAGATATAATTTTAACAAAAAATTTCAACAGCCTCAAAGAAATTATAACTCTTATGATGATGGATATTATGGTCAACAGTCATCATTTCGACCTAATGATTATCAAAATAGAGGAAGATATAATGCCAGATCAGGCAGAAGACAGAGGTCATTTTATAGAAATAATGACAATTCTTTTAATAATAGAGGGTCTCAACAGAATAATAACTTCAGACAGTCAAGGAACCCTGAACGTTCAAATGCTGCCGTACATGTTGGTGACAATAATCCAGTTCAGAATAATGATGGTTTAGCTCATGCAAATGCATTTAGTGTTGATTTATCCAACAGTGCTAATTGTTCTGAATGTAACTCTTTGTTTCAGCTACAGGGAGTCCCAAGGCTTCTATGTGGACATCCATTACCAATCATTTCCTCATATGATGGAACAGGTTTGCTAGTTCTTAATAAAGGCTTTGTGAACAACAAACCAGTGTCACTGTTGAGAAACACTGGATGTGCTACTATTAGTGTGCGTAGATCGTTGGTAGATCAGTCATATTATACAGGAAGGGAAGGGAAATGCATAACATTTGAAGGCATAGTGGTATACTATCCAACTGTGGAAGTATTTTTGGATACCCCGTACTCTACAGGGAGAACTCTCGTGTGCCTGTTTAATAGTCCCATCGCAGGAATTACCTTAGGAAATATTCCTGGCATTCGGGAATGTACAAAGGATGATACTGAAAAATTGGAACAACCGCATCTGATATGTGCAAATTCTGTTACATCCAGAGCTCAGGCTCGTGCTGAACTGGATAGTCACATCCAAAGTGATAATGTGGTAGATGAGGTGATGAATGATGAGAATGAGACTGGGGAAGAGGTGGATAATGAAGAGCATAAGAATGGTAATAAGAATAATGATAATGAGGAAAATAATGATGATGAGGTAAATAATGATGAGGAAGAGGAAAGTGGTGATAATTTCTAGGTGGAACTTATTGGTAAGGAGTCTTTCATTCAGAGACAAAATGGTGATGATTCCTTGAGGAAATTTTTTTCACATTGCAAAATCAGGTGATATGATGTTTGATGATAATGCAAAACACTAGTATACTTTAAGAAATGGTATTTTTATTAGAAATTTTTAGGATTCTACATCTGTAAAAAACAGATTATGGTACCAGCTTGTTTTCGACCACTTGTTTTACGACATGCCCACGATATTAATTGCGCCGGTCATTTGGGTATTGCAAGAACAAAGCAAAGGGTTTTGTCACATTTCTTTTGCCCTGGTGTGACAAAAGATGTTAAAGCTTTTTGTCGCACATTCACAGTGTGCCAAGGTGTAGCAACAAAAAGGCCTAAGCATAATGCACCTATCCAGGCGTCTGATGTTTCTTTGCGTCCATTCGCAAAGATGGCTATTGACCTTATTGGTCCATTAAAGGTCACATCAGCTAGAGGGCATAAATACGTGCTAACATGCATTGATATGTGCACACGCTGGCCGGAAGCGATACCTCTTTAAAAAATAACAACTGTTGACATAGCGGATGCGCTATTTTTAATTCTCTGCAGATTGGGTTTTCCCGAAAACATAATATCTGACCGGGGATCTCAATTCGTCTCTGACGCAATGAAACAGGTGATGAAAATGTTTGGTATTGAACGCTCTCTTAGTTCAATATATCACGCAGCAGCGAATGATAAAATTGAGAGACTAAATAGGAGTTTAAAGCAGATGTTAGATAAAGTTACCACTAAATATCCACAGGATTGGGACAGGGTCTTGCCCGCGATTTTATTCGCTTACAGAGAAATTCCCAAGCTCCATTTGAGTTGGTTTTTGGTGCGAAACCTAGGGGACCTATGTCCATTTTAAAACAAATGTTGGTTGGAGCTGACATGAATGAAGAGGTTCAAACCTCATACCAATATGTTGTCAATTTGAGAAAAAAAAACATCGACGCATGCCAAATAACAGTGCAGGCGTCAGGAAAGGAAAAATTAAAGGCTCGTCTGTTTGTCAATCAAAACAGGAAACTGCGCCAATTATGGCCGGGTGATGAGGCCTACGTATTATTAGCAAACAAAGACAACAAATTACTTGTGTCATGGAGAGGACCTCATAAAATTATTGATAAATTGTCAGATGTTGACTATATTTTATCTATTAATGGAAAGGAAAAAACTTTTCAAAATAATATGTTACAGCAATTTCATACACGTCCTCCGCATCTTAAACCAGTCTTTGAAGATATTGACGAATCTATTGATCGTCGCTCGTCCTTAGCGGTTATACAAGAGGAGGGATCTGACTTATGTGATGGTACTGAACCACTTTTATCATTACCAATCTTACATCTTTTAGCTACTGAGAGTTGGAAAGATGTTTCTATTGCACCAACTCTTGCTTCTCATCAGAAGGGTCAAATTTCTCAGTTACTGCAATCTTTCTCTGGTGTACTCACGGATGTTCCTGGGCATACAGATATCATTCAACATGATATCGTACTAACAGATTTTCGACCTATCAAATTGAAACCGTATCCTATACCTATCCATCTACAATCATAGGTACAGGAAGAAAAAAAATGAGCAAGTTGAATATCATTGCCCATCACATTCACCTTACAGTTTTCCTATGGTATTGATTAGGGGAAAAAATAAATCTATTCGTATTTGCATAGATTTCAGGCGTTTAAATGCCCTGACTATTCCGGACGCAGAACCATTACCGTTGTTAGATTCTCTTCTGGACAAATTAGCTCCTGCTACTTTCTTTACTAAATTTGACTTGTCAAAAGGCTATTGGCAAGTGCCGTTATCAGACAGAGCTAAACCTTATACAGCTTTAGCTACCCTTCTAGGATTGTTTCAATTCAATTTTATGTCGTTCGGTCTTGTTAACGCTCCTGCTACCTTTGTTTGCATAATGCGAAAACTTTTTTCTGACCGTGAGGATTTAATCACTTATATTGATGATATTTGTTTATTTCATCGAACTTGGGATGAACATGTTGTGGGAATTCGTTCTTTATTGAATACCTTGCGTCTACATAATCTTACTGCTAGACTTTCTAAGACGAGAATATGATTCACTGAAATTTCTTTTCTTGGTAATAAAGTAGGAGGTGGATTTCTTAAACCTGAGGATTCTACAATATCGAAAATCTTGAATCTTGAAATTCCTCGAACTAAGAAACAAGTTCGCAGTCTGTTAGGCTTGCTAATTTTCTATAGAAAATTCTTACCTAATTTTTCAGATATTAAATCAGTTCTGTCCTCGATGGTAAAGAAAAACTCGCCAAACAGGATCATTTGGACACATGCGTGTGGTGTCTTCTTAAATATTCTTAAATGTTCGTTCTCTAAATTGCCAATTTTGAGATTATCTGACGCTCGTTTTCCATTTACCCTCAGAGTGGACGCGTCTAATACAGGAATCGTGGAACATTGATGCAGCAATTTGAAGGCTTCATGCACCCAACTATGTATGTAAACCGGAAACTTTCGCCCACAGAGCAGCGGTATCCCATCGCGGAACGGGGACTGCTAGAATCGTCTTTTGTTTCACCAAGTTCCACCGGTATCTGATGGGAGCCTGATTCACCCTGGAGACCGATCAAAAAGCACTTTCATATCTTAAGACAGCTAGATTCAAGAACAAAAGAGCCGCTAGAGCCTCGCTCGATCTTCAACCATACGACTACGAGATGAAAGCAATAAAGGGAACCCAAAATGTCTTAGCTGACGTTTTATCTAGGTGTATAAAACACCCTATATTACCTATCCACTCTACGAATACAGGTGATTCACAGAATTGAATCTAATCGACATACATACTTCATGATGTCCTGATCAAGAAAACCGCAACTACAATGATTGAAAATAAGTCCCTGACATTGTGTGCGCTAACTATGCTGAAAAATTATCTACATGGTTGTTTTTTTAAGAAAGAAACATTGCTGATATGAGAAAGTGGTTCGCACAGCAACAGGATGATGATGGATTCTTGAATGCTCAAAATAGAGTGATACCTTGTTGAACTCAGTGCATTACTTACTGATATTGTGCATGAATGACAGTGCTTATATGCAACGTCCAGACTTACAAACATAACGTTGGTAAAATGTTTCAAATGATGTCATTTCAGGAGATTTTTGTGCGGACACATTGTGTCAATTTTAATTGGAATTGCTATAATTGGAATAACGTCTCCAAATAAATGGACATAACGCTGAAATGACTGACTCGAGAATATCAAAGGGACACAACAATTAATTTCATTTCTGACTATTTGTCAAGTGCGCATTACTGGGTGTAGTATCATTTGGATTCTTACGGACATTCTATTGCATGGATATCAATCATGAACATTATCAATAATGTAATTCTACATACGTCAAGGAACGTTGTACGAGTATGAACATTTATTCATTCGAAAGGACTTTGCACTAATGAACTGAACTTGTATACGTAATAATAAGTAGTGATCACTGTGAATTCACTACAGATTGTTGAGTCTTTGACACAAATCTATGTCACACTCACACTAGACTTTGCAACATTAATTGGCTAATACGCCATACTATTATCGATTGTTACAACACATAGGCATAGTTTTATCTATTGCCCACATTAATGTGTTACATACAGGATGTCCTTGCTTCTCTTGCTATTAAAATGGTATATTAATAACATATCATTTCGCATTACACATAACTTTATTCATTTTGACAAAATGTCGCAGTCATACACTTTATTACTTATTTGTCTGTCTCATGTCATCTATTGTCTTTATTACATAATTTAATTAATTTTAATGCTTTGCATTTTGAGACTAAGTGACTAATGTTACCTGACGGGACATTTAGGTGTTTTTGGACGGGGTACGGTATGATAGTGCCTGGACTGATATAATCAGTTCATTTTTACATGTTAGCTGATTTTGCTATGGTTACCTCACATTGTTGTCAAATGATTTGTATCCTTTGTAGTCGATGGTATTAGTAATTTTGTTACTAATGTCTACACCTTGAGTGTTTATTTGCCAACTCTGGAGCACAAACCTGGGTGCTATACTATTTCATACTGACAGTGAAATTTGATGATACCATCTTTTCACTCCAGTCCTGTTTTTAACTCACACCACGGCACATGTGATGTAATTATCACTCATCACTGCCCCAGTCGGAGTCTGAGGTTACCTCTGCTGTCGGGTTTTCCGCACAACTAGCCAGAAGCATTCGCCAGCGTTTGCTGTAGTGGTTATGAATATACTATTTTCATATGTTCCGGTTGCCAGCCTCATATATAACCACTAGCAAGAAAACATGTAAAATTCAAGTTTGTAATATATAAATGTTCACAACGTACCCCAAATTGGGTTATACACAATCTTCCCTGCACGGGTTTACAGGTGGACGCGAGCAATTTCGGTGCATATGCTCTCGACTCAATTTCGTCTGAGAAATTCATCTTATGACAGGTGAAACACTTGGTCTGGAAATCTATTATTCCTCTTATGACGGGTGAAACACTTGGTCTGGAAATCTATAATTCCTCTTATGACGGGTGAAACACTTGGCCTGGAAATCTGTAATTCCTCTTAAATCTGTTAAATTTTTAACACTTGGCCTGGGATATTATTTCTCTTATGACATGTATATATAAAGTCCTTGTCCCTGAAGTTTTTACAGTTTGTGTATTTAAATAAGCGGGTTTACTCTTAAGGTTTCAGAGTTGCCCAAATACTGTCGATCTGTCTCTTGTGATATAGGAATTCTAGGTCCGATCCTGTTCCTTTCTGGCGTCTTGGGAGTTGCTCGATTGAAGTTGCGAAACTGTCTGTTCTGTGTTTCTGAGTTTGCTAGATTATATCTCTCATTCTCAGTTCAAATCACAAATGGTGTTTCCGCCGAATGTTCCAGTGAAATTCATTATATATTCCGTCATCTTACTTCAAACCAATCAAATCTCTCTAGCACTGGGTTGAGTGTTTTAATTTAAAATATCCCCCTCGTGTTTTAAAATATTAATTAAATATTCCACGCGTGACCTCTTTATAATAAAACGTAATATCTTCAGGTGACATTCTGTACACAACTCACAAACAACATGTGACCATGTTTGTCTGGCGTAATGTTGTCGTGTGGTGAGTCACTGGGGCAACTACTACAGTAGTTTTTGCCAGGAATAGTCTATGAGATATAGATATAAGGTCTCTAGAAATTGGCTCGTTAAGAAAGAATAAAGACCTATTCGAGATAGGGACAAGAAGACAGGAATGCGAATGCTTTCCACTAGACAGTGTTTTCTAATTAATTATGGAAAGAGTTCTGTTTCCCCACGACCTTAGCTTCTGCCCTTAGATCCCGTAAAGAAAAAGCCCCCAACCTCATCTGAGTAGAGAAAGGTTCCTATAGGTGAATATGTAACACCGACAGCACGAGTGATACATTAACAAACTCTTGATAATGATCAACCGATCGTTGGGTTTATTAATGAAATATCCACACATATAGGGTTAGTAATGGTTAGAACGTGATGATGGTGAAAGACGATTCACACAAAACACACAGATGAGATAATAAAATTACAGTTAATTAAGTAATAGTTAATTAAGAATGAACTGGTGTAAAGTGAAATGATGATGTGATATGATACGTGTTACCAAAATGGTGAGTACTCTACACAGTCCATGTGTCTCTAAATGCTTCTCCTAGATATGAGGATTCACATGTATGCATAAAATGTCCCAAGTTGTTATACGTTATGTCGAATGGGGTATCTCTAAGCTGAGGACGTTCTGATGAATACTGTTGTCGTACGGAGAACGCTGACGAGATATCTATGTATATTCCTTCACTGTTTGAGTATATCTCTGTAGTGTTGATCAACAGTTAATAGCTGTCATATGAACAAAAGGTCTGTTGTCTAATCTCCCGAGGGTACTGGTCAGACTGGATATCTTCACGAAATGTTAGTGATATGTAGACTCATAATCTTGCGTATGTAGTCGTGATTCATATACTTTCGAGTCTGCTTCATAAAATGCGCTTAAGAGTGTGTTGCACGTGGTATAAATATGCGATTCCTCTTTTGAGCTCTTTTGCTTGACTTCAGATAATAATGATCTTTCGAGTGATTAGAATTTATGATGACTCTGTATTGAACTTGTGATAACTCGGTATTGAACTTGTGAGCAAGCAGTATATGGTGACGAAAAATGCTGCGTCCACCTTATGACTTGTGGGTGAGACAATATTCCTTTTTAATTGAGGAATGAAAGATGTCCTATGGCGAATTCTGCTAGCCAAATGTCCGTTTTTAATAACTTATTTCTGGTTAGACGTCAGACACGTTGCGTGTAGACTCAGACTTCTGATGAACTGAAGACACACAAAAGTCTTCGTAAGTTTTCACATTTAACATCACTGGTTGACTTGCATTTAAACTATTGCTCATTATTCATCTCTCTCTCTCTGAGTTCAATTCTAATGATGTTAAATATCTTGTGCATGAGAGTGTGTGCGCATGGGAGACTGTGATGATGATAAAGGTGAAATATGAACTATTAATTACCTCCTATCATCCTATCATCTTCTAGGAAAATCTTCTGATTTTATTAATCAGTTATGCCAAGAATTATTTGAAACTTTATCTTTCGCACATTTTAGCTGTGAGGTTAAAATAAACAAAAATAAGAAAATGTATTAATAAGTATAAGATCTACTAACCTTCTTTTCCCTTCGCAAAATCCTTTAAGAACACAATTAATCACAGAACTGAATTATCATCCACTCTGAATAAACACGTGTATTAGGCTATGCGTTTTTGGGTTTAATCTCTTCCTCACAAGGTAAAAAACTGGACTTCTACACTCTAGTAGATTATGCGGTATTATATATTTCTGGAAGTCACCTGGCCAAGCTGGGCATCCAATGTGGTAAACCAACGCTTGTCTGAACCGCGGTGAGACGTTTTCCCCTGGCCAATCTGGGCGTCCAATGTGGTGTCACAGAAATTACCGCATGCCCATGTTTGATTCGGATGACCATATGTGTTTTTACCTGATTTATCACGATGCAATGTGGGCTTCAAACGATAATGTCGGGCATGTGGACTCAATCAAAGGATTTTATTTCCCCCGATGAAAGAGCAAATGTGGTTCTCTAGATACCGGTTGCGAGTAATCACAACGATGAAATAGCAAATATGGATCGCAAATGTTGCATGAAAGAGCAAATGTCGGAGAAAATACAATACGAAAGATGTAGGAAAAGATAGAGCAATAAGGCCTTTGCGCTCGTTTATCACAATAGCCCCTCCTCAAGTGTGATGTCAATCGTACTCAGGAGAGCTAAGCCTTCTTGCTCGGGATTCCTTAATCATTTTCCTCATCTTCGTTTTTCTCTTCGGTTTCCACCCTTTCCTCTACTTGTTTGTGCTCTCCGTCCTGCCTCATAGGATGACGGCTTAAAAAATCCGCTCCTACGTTATGTTTTCCTTGGATATAGTCCACTTGGAACGTGTAAGGTTGTAGAACAAGCGACCACCTCATCAGTCTAGCATTCAAATTCTTTGAATTGGCGAGGAAGGTCAGAGGTTGGTGATCACTCTGGATTGTAAATTTCCTTCCGTACAGGTATGCTTGAAATTTTTGTATTCCCCAGACGAGGGACAAACATTCCTTTTCGATTGTGGAATAGTTTTGTTCTGCTCGGTTTAACTTCCGACTCGCATATGCGACCGGAAATAGATTTGGTGGGCTTCTGTCATCTGGCTGTAGTAATGTAGCCCCGATTCCAATGTTACTGGCATCTGTGCGCAAGATGAATTTTCTAGTTAAATCCGGAAGCCGTAAAATAGGTTTTGTGGTGAGTTTCTCTTTTAAGAGTGCATATGCATGTTCACATTCTGCTGACCATGTCACTTTATCTGGGTTTCCTTTCTTGGTTAGCGATGTAAGCGGCGCACAGAGGCTATTAAAATCCTTTATATATCTCTGGTAGAATCCACAGAGAGATACAAATGACCGGACATCCCTTTTAGTGGACGGTCTCGGTGCATTTCTCAGCTTCTCAACGTTTTGAGTCTCGGGGAACATGGTCCCATGGGATATAGTATGTCCTAGGAACTCTAGCTGTTCACACCCAATTTGACATTTGGTTGGGCGGGCGGTTAGTCCCGCTTCTCTGAGTCTGTTAAACAGCAAGGATAGCGCTGATATATGTTCTTCAAACGACTCAGTAGCTACTAGGATATCATCCATAAAATTGCTGATGGCGGAATGATTCAAAGGATCCAATAACTTTCGCATCATCCTTGTGAAGACACTAGGAGCATTGTTCAGTCCAAATGGCATCACATTAAACTCGAAGTGTCCATCTGGAGTACTGAAGGCTAACAGGTTCCTCACCTCAGCTTTTACCGGTATTTGATAGTACCCTTTACTGAGGTCGATCTTTGAAAAATAGCGAGACCTGCTCAGCTTAGTAAATAGCTGGTTCTGGTCCGGTAACGGTTCTGGCTGGAACTGTGTTAACGCATTCAGCTGTCGGTAGTCGATGCACAGGCGGTGTTCTCCACTGGGTTTGCGTAACAGCACCACTCCCGCACTGTAAGGGGACTCCGACTTCGAAATTATGCCTTCCTTAAGTAAGTAATCAATTTCTTGCTTTAATGCCGTCGCCTTGGCATACGGAATCGGATAGGTTCTCATTCGGACAGGCGTAGGATCCGTGACTTCCATGTCAAACTCCATCAGGTTTGTCCGGCCCGGTTTGTCTGTCAGAGAGTCGGCGTGGGTTTTCCATCAATCTCCTTACTTTTTCTTGCTGGGCTTCCGTTAAGGTGGAGCTTATTTTCACATCTAAATGTGATTCCTCCTGTATCACCGGGTACTCTACGGATGATAATGGCTCTTCTTCCATTTGCATAGCAATGGCCATAGTCATGAGGTGCGCTGGTTCGGCAGGGGCTCGCTCGTAAAACTTCTTAAGCAGATTTAAGTGGTAAATTTTCTGCTTTCCGTTCACGGCGATTTTATAGTTGGTGCGAGAAATCTTTTCCGCCACTTTGTAGGGTCCCCTCCAGCAAATCTGCAATTTATTACTGCTACTTGGCAGAAGAAGTAGCACCTTCTCTCCTACTGCTAGTTCTCGGTCCTTCGCATTGCGATTGTAATATTTGGCATGTTTCCGCCTAGCCTCCCGTACTTTCGCTGTGGCTAATTCCCAGCCAGTCTTCAGGCGTTGTTTCAAGTCTGTGACGTACTGGAAGGCTGATGTGACAGTGTCGTCTGCCTTGGCATCTGTCCATGTTCTTAGTAATGCTTCTAATGGACCTTTAATAGGTCTTCCGAAGAGTAATGTGGCCGGAGGAACTCCAGTTGACGCATGCGGTACTTCCCTATAAGCAAATAATGCGGCAGGAAGATACTGATCCCAAGTTTCTGGCTTCTCCTGTGCCAACTTCCGAAGAATAGAGGTGAGCGTCCCGTTAAACCGCTCTACTTGCCCGTTACTTTGGGGGTGATAGGGCGAAGTATGGATATGCCTAGTCTTGAATATTCTAAGCACCTCCTCTGTCAACTTGCCTCTAAATTGTGACCCGTTGTCTGTGAGAATTTCATGCGGGAAGCCCAATCTAGTAAAGATATTCAGTAAAGCGTCAGCTACATGCACTGAGTCGCATGCTGGCATGGCTATGGCTTCGCCCCACATGGAACAGGTGTCCACTAAGGTAAGGATATGGGAGTTCCTCTTCTTAGTTCTCAGCAGAGGTCCAATTATATCCACGGCCACTCTTTCAAATGGGGTGCCCAAGATTGGCATCTCCCCAAGGGTCGCGGGTGCCGTCCAGTGTTTTGGTGCAACTTTCTGGCACTGAGGACAAGACTTGACGAAACGTTCAATGTCGCCGGTGATCCCTGGCCAATAATAGTGGCAGGCGATCCTTTGAGTCGTGGCGCTCATTCCCATGTGTCCACTAAATGGGATAGAGTGGCCCATCTCAAGCACCTGGTTCCTATAGGTTGCAGGAACTACTAATTGGTTGTGTTCCTGTCCTTCGTTTCCAGCTCGGCGATACATCAATCCATTTTTCATAAAGAAGTCTCCCTTGGTAGGTGGGTTTGTGTGTCCTAGGTAATTTTTTTAAAACAGGGCGCCAGTGAGGAATCTTCCCTTTGGGCCCTCTTCAATTCCTCGGGGAGGATATTGGTAGGAGGTTCCTGCTCTGCGTCTTTTCTTGACTGTCCTCTAGTCTGTACGGCCGCCATGACTAGTGGTTGAGTAGGTTCTCCAAGGAACACATATCTACATCCCAAGATTAAAGAGTAGATTGGTTCTTCCATGATAGCTGCACGAATCTCTCCTGTCACATAACGAGATTCCACTCTGATAAGTGCAATTGGCAGTGTCATGGGTGCAACATCCTTCGTCGGACCTTGGATGTCGACACTCTCTTCTGTTATTTGGTCAGGGGTGACAAGAGATGCCCTGACCACCGCATCGAAAGCAAGTCCTGTATCATAAAGGCACTCCACAGATTGTCCGTTTACGAGGACTGATTCGATGACGGGAGGATGAGAAACGTTTCCGGTCCTCTGCTCCTTCCGGGGTGACGATTTTGTCTGCAGACAGGCAGCATGTTGGGGAGGAGGTCTGCGCTTGCACTCATTAGTGTTGTGATTGTTCAAGCGACAGTACTTGCACCATTTATCTCCCTGTCTCTGGTGCGGCGCAGCATTTTTCTTGTTTTGCTCTTTGTAGTTATCTTGTTTTGCGTGCTGTTTATGCGAGATGTGTGGTCCTTTGCTTTGTTGGTCTGGTTGGGAGCGAGCAGGTTGCTTTGGCGCCTGATCCGAAAACTTCTTTCTGGCTCCTTGAGACTCCATGAGAGCATTTTGGAATCGCTCTGCCAGTGTAAGAATATTTTCTAACCGGTCAGCGCCGTTTTCAGTGAGAAATCTACGCATTTCCACCGACATAGACTCTTTTAGTTGCTCTATCACAATCAGCTCTTTCAACCCGTCATAGTTCTCGGTAAAGTTTCCCAGTGTACACCACTTCACTAGGTAGTCTTCAATACGGGCTGCAAACTGTGAGAAAGTCTCTCCTGCATCCTTCCTAGAACCTCGAAATTTTTTTCGGTAAGCCTCTGAATGAAGCTCGTACCTCACCAAGAGAGCTTTTTTCAATGCCTGGTAGTCATCTTGCTCTCCGGCCGGAAGTTTATTAAAAACTTCGTAGGCGGCTCCTCTTAGGCCCTGGGAAAGTTTCAAGTTCCACTTCCGTTCTTCAAGCCCAAACCCTGTTGCAAAGCGTTCAAAGCGGTCTAAAAAGGCGTCCATGGTATCGTTCCTTTCTGAAAAAGGTTCCAGCGGAAAGTTCATGGCATTGGGTGGTGCAGGTTGCGAAGTAGGCACACCATCTGAGCGGGGTGAGTACCCTCCATCCAAGTTGGAAGCCGCTGCACTTTTTGCCAGCTCTATCTGATTGGTCTGCCCCTGGATTTCCAGTTGCTTCATCTTAAGTGCATGCTCTGCTGCTGCTTTCTCTTTACGCTCCGCTGCTTCTGCTGCTTCTTTCCGCTCCGCTGCTTCTGCTGCGGCTTTCCGCTCCGCTGCTTCTGTTGCTTCTTTCCGCTCCGCTGCTTCTGCTGCGGCTTTCCCCTTCCGCTCCGCTGCTTCTGCTGCGGCTTTCTCCTTCTCCATTGCAAGTTTCTGCACTTCTATCTCTCTTGCATGGAGTTTATCAGTCTCCTCACTCACAAATTTCATCAGATCTTTTCCACTTAACCCGTATTCACGCCCTGCCTCCATTAAACTAGTTCTAATTTTTTGCGGCATCTGCCATGATATGCAGTATGGGTTCACGAAGGGAAAAATTGGCAGTGACCTCCAAGCAAATTGTTTAGACTCGCACGAGTAATTATCTCTTTAAAACCAGCTAGGTTTAAATTAATAATCAAGTTCAAATAGTTCTTTAAAAAAAATCACTCACTTAGCGTATTCTGAAAATTATATAACAGATTATCTCGAAGTTTTCTATGAAAAATTTGCTAAATATTTATGATAACAATTTCTCCAGCAGTTACTGAAAAAATTTTTTTCAGTTCCCTACAGTATCATCTGTTCTCAAAAAGTGCTTAATCTGTCCGTTTGATACTCAATTTAAAAAGTATCACTCGTGCTTTAGAGATATAAATTATCCCCCCTATGAAATAGACAAATTATAGTAAGAGTCAGTCTAGAAGGTAATCCCTCAAAATGCCAACAAATTTTGCAATTATCGCAACTGTATAGCAGGGATGAAAATGTGATTTATCACCCTTCTAAGTCCGGGTTCACTAATCCCAAGACGAGTCCACAATTGTCGTGTGGTGAGTCACTGGGGCAACTACTACAGTAGTTTTTGCCAGGAATAGTCTATGAGATATAGATATAAGGTCTCTAGAAATTGGCTCGTTAAGAAAGAATAAAGACCTATTCGAGATAGGGACAAGAAGACAGGAATGCGAATGCTTTCCACTAGACAGTGTTTTCTAATTAATTATGGAAAAGAGTTCTGTTTCCCCACGACCTTAGCTTCTGCCCTTAGATCCCGTAAAGAAAAAGCCCCCAACCTCATCTGAGTAGAGAAAGGTTCCTATAGGTGAATATGTAACACCGACAGCACGAGTGATACATTAACAAACTCTTGATAATGATCAACCGATCGTTGGGTTTATTAATGAAATATCCACACATATAGGGTTAGTAATGGTTAGAACGTGATGATGGTGAAAGACGATTCACACAAAACACACAGATGAGATAATAAAATTACAGTTAATTAAGTAATAGTTAATTAAGAATGAACTGGGGTAAAGTGAAATGATGATGTGATATGATACGTGTTACCAAAATGGTGAGTACTCTACACAGTCCATGTGTCTCTAAATGCTTCTCCTAGATATGAGGATTCACATGTATGCATAAAATGTCCCAAGTTGTTATACGTTATGTCGAATGGGGTATCTCTAAGCTGAGGACGTTCTGATGAATACTGTTGTCGTACGGAGAACGCTGACGAGATATCTATGTATATTCCTTCACTGTTTGAGTATATCTCTGTAGTGTTGATCAACAGTTAATAGCTGTCATATGAACAAAAGGTCTGTTGTCTAATCTCCCGAGGGTACTGGTCAGACTGGATATCTTCACGAAATGTTAGTGATATGTAGACTCATAATCTTGCGTATGTAGTCGTGATTCATATACTTTCGAGTCTGCTTCATAAAATGCGCTTAAGAGTGTGTTGCACGTGGTATAAATATGCGATTCCTCTTTTGAGCTCTTTTGCTTGACTTCAGATAATAATGATCTTTCGAGTGATTAGAATTTATGATGACTCTGTATTGAACTTGTGATAACTCGGTATTGAACTTGTGAGCAAGCAGTATATGGTGACGAAAAATGCTGCGTCCACCTTATGACTTGTGGGTGAGACAATATTCCTTTTTAATTGAGGAATGAAAGATGTCCTATGGCGAATTCTGCTAGCCAAATGTCCGTTTTTAATAACTTATTTCTGGTTAGACGTCAGACACGTTGCGTGTAGACTCAGACTTCTGATGAACTGAAGACACACAAAAGTCTTCGTAAGTTTTCACATTTAACATCACTGGTTGACTTGCATTTAAACTATTGCTCATTATTCATCTCTCTCTCTCTGAGTTCAATTCTAATGATGTTAAATATCTTGTGCATGAGAGTGTGTGCGCATGGGAGACTGTGATGATGATAAAGGTGAAATATGAACTATTAATTACCTCCTATCATCCTATCATCTTCTAGGAAAATCTTCTGATTTTATTAATCAGTTATGCCAAGAATTATTTGAAACTTTATCTTTCGCACATTTTAGCTGTGAGGTTAAAAATAAACAAAAATAAGAAAATGTATTAATAAGTATAAGATCTACTAACCTTCTTTTCCCTTCGCAAAAATCCTTTAAGAACACAATTAATCACAGAACTGAATTATCATCCACTCTGAATAAACACGTGTATTAGGCTATGCGTTTTTGGGTTTAATCTCTTCCTCACAAGGTAAAAAACTGGACTTCTACACTCTAGTAGATTATGCGGTATTATATATTTCTGGAAGTCACCTGGCCAAGCTGGGCATCCAATGTGGTAAACCAACGCTTGTCTGAACCGCGGTGAGACGTTTTCCCCTGGCCAATCTGGGCGTCCAATGTGGTGTCACAGAAATTACCGCATGCCCATGTTTGATTCGGATGACCATATGTGTTTTTACCTGATTTATCACGATGCAATGTGGGCTTCAAACGATAATGTCGGGCATGTGGACTCAATCAAAGGATTTTATTTCCCCCGATGAAAGAGCAAATGTGGTTCTCTAGATACCGGTTGCGAGTAATCACAACGATGAAATAGCAAATATGGATCGCAAATGTTGCATGAAAGAGCAAATGTCGGAGAAAATACAATACGAAAGATGTAGGAAAAGATAGAGCAATAAGGCCTTTGCGCTCGTTTATCACAATAGCCCCTCCTCAAGTGTGATGTCAATCGTACTCAGGAGAGCTAAGCCTTCTTGCTCGGGATTCCTTAATCATTTTCCTCATCTTCGTTTTTCTCTTCGGTTTCCACCCTTTCCTCTACTTGTTTGTGCTCTCCGTCCTGCCTCATAGGATGACGGCTTAAAAAAATCCGCTCCTACGTTATGTTTTCCTTGGATATAGTCCACTTGGAACGTGTAAGGTTGTAGAACAAGCGACCACCTCATCAGTCTAGCATTCAAATTCTTTGAATTGGCGAGGAAGGTCAGAGGTTGGTGATCACTCTGGATTGTAAATTTCCTTCCGTACAGGTATGCTTGAAATTTTTGTATTCCCCAGACGAGGGACAAACATTCCTTTTCGATTGTGGAATAGTTTTGTTCTGCTCGGTTTAACTTCCGACTCGCATATGCGACCGGAAATAGATTTGGTGGGCTTCTGTCATCTGGCTGTAGTAATGTAGCCCCGATTCCAATGTTACTGGCATCTGTGCGCAAGATGAATTTTCTAGTTAAATCCGGAAGCCGTAAAATAGGTTTTGTGGTGAGTTTCTCTTTTAAGAGTGCATATGCATGTTCACATTCTGCTGACCATGTCACTTTATCTGGGTTTCCTTTCTTGGTTAGCGATGTAAGCGGCGCACAGAGGCTATTAAAATCCTTTATATATCTCTGGTAGAATCCACAGAGAGATACAAATGACCGGACATCCCTTTTAGTGGACGGTCTCGGTGCATTTCTCAGCTTCTCAACGTTTTGAGTCTCGGGGAACATGGTCCCATGGGATATAGTATGTCCTAGGAACTCTAGCTGTTCACACCCAATTTGACATTTGGTTGGGCGGGCGGTTAGTCCCGCTTCTCTGAGTCTGTTAAACAGCAAGGATAGCGCTGATATATGTTCTTCAAACGACTCAGTAGCTACTAGGATATCATCCATAAAATTGCTGATGGCGGAATGATTCAAAGGATCCAATAACTTTCGCATCATCCTTGTGAAGACACTAGGAGCATTGTTCAGTCCAAATGGCATCACATTAAACTCGAAGTGTCCATCTGGAGTACTGAAGGCTAACAGGTTCCTCACCTCAGCTTTTACCGGTATTTGATAGTACCCTTTACTGAGGTCGATCTTTGAAAAATAGCGAGACCTGCTCAGCTTAGTAAATAGCTGGTTCTGGTCCGGTAACGGTTTATGCTGGAACTGTGTTAACGCATTCAGCTGTCGGTAGGCGATGCACAGGCGGTGTTCTCCACTGGGTTTGCGTAACAGCACCACTCCCGCACTGTAAGGGGACTCCGACTTCGAAATTATGCCTTCCTTAAGTAAGTAATCAATTTCTTGCTTTAATGCCGTCGCCTTGGCATACGGAATCGGATAGGTTCTCATTCGGACAGGCGTAGGATCCGTGACTTCCATGTCAAACTCCATCAGGTTTGTCCGGCCCGGTTTGTCTGTCAGAGAGTCGGCGTGGTTTTCCATCAATCTCCTTACTTTTTCTTGCTGGGCTTCCGTTAAGGTGGAGCTTATTTTCACATCTAAATGTGATTCCTCCTGTATCACCGGGTACTCTACGGATGATAATGGCTCTTCTTCCATTTGCATAGCAATGGCCATAGTCATGAGGTGCGCTGGTTCGGCAGGGGCTCGCTCGTAAAACTTCTTAAGCAGATTTAAGTGGTAAATTTTCTGCTTTCCGTTCACGGCGATTTTATAGTTGGTGCGAGAAATCTTTTCCGCCACTTTGTAGGGTCCCCTCCAGCAAATCTGCAATTTATTACTGCTACTTGGCAGAAGAAGTAGCACCTTCTCTCCTACTGCTAGTTCTCGGTCCTTCGCATTGCGATTGTAATATTTGGCATGTTTCCGCCTAGCCTCCCGTACTTTCGCTGTGGCTAATTCCCAGCCAGTCTTCAGGCGTTGTTTCAAGTCTGTGACGTACTGGAAGGCTGATGTGACAGTGTCGTCTGCCTTGGCATCTGTCCATGTTCTTAGTAATGCTTCTAATGGACCTTTAATAGGTCTTCCGAAGAGTAATGTGGCCGGAGGAACTCCAGTTGACGCATGCGGTACTTCCCTATAAGCAAATAATGCGGCAGGAAGATACTGATCCCAAGTTTCTGGCTTCTCCTGTGCCAACTTCCGAAGAATAGAGGTGAGCGTTCCGTTAAACCGCTCTACTTGCCCGTTACTTTGGGGGTGATAGG
The DNA here is from genome assembly GCA_024509875.1 of Oreohelix idahoensis. Classification (NCBI taxonomy): domain Eukaryota; kingdom Metazoa; phylum Mollusca; class Gastropoda; order Stylommatophora; family Oreohelicidae; genus Oreohelix; species Oreohelix idahoensis. The sequence goes on from JAMPIV010008734.1 coordinate 47,482, forward strand.
GCGAAGTATGGATATGCCTAGTCTTGAATATTCTAAGCACCTCCTCTGTCAACTTGCCTCTAAATTGTGACCCGTTGTCTGTGAGAATTTCATGCGGGAAGCCCAATCTAGTAAAGATATTCAGTAAAGCGTCAGCTACATGCACTGAGTCGCATGCTGGCATGGCTATGGCTTCGCCCCACATGGAACAGGTGTCCACTAAGGTAAGGATATGGGAGTTCCTTTTCTTAGTTCTCAGCAGAGGTCCAATTATATCCACGGCCACTCTTTCAAATGGGGTGCCCAAGATTGGCATCTCCCCAAGGGTCGCGGGTGCCGTCCAGTGTTTTGGTGCATTTTTCTGGCACTGAGGACAAGACTTGACGAAACGTTCAATGTCGCCGGTGATCCCTGGCCAATAATAGTGGCAGGCGATCCTTTGAGTCGTGGCGCTCATTCCCATGTGTCCACTAAATGGGATAGAGTGGCCCATCTCAAGCACCTGGTTCCTATAGGTTGCAGGAACTACTAATTGGTTGTGTTCCTGTCCTTCGTTTCCAGCTCGGCGATACATCAATCCATTTTTCATAAAGAAGTCTCCCTTGGTAGGTGGGTTGTGTGTCCTAGGTAATTTTTTAAAACAGGGCGCCAGTGAGGAATCTTCCCTTTGGGCCCTCTTCAATTCCTCGGGGAGGATATTGGTAGGAGGTTCCTGCTCTGCGTCTTTTCTTGACTGTCCTCTAGTCTGTACGGCCGCCATGACTAGTGGTTGAGTAGGTTCTCCAAGGAACACATATCTACATCCCAAGATTAAAGAGTAGATTGGTTCTTCCATGATAGCTGCACGAATCTCTCCTGTCACATAACGAGATTCCACTCTGATAAGTGCAATTGGCAGTGTCATGGGTGCAACATCCTTCGTCGGACCTTGGATGTCGACACTCTCTTCTGTTATTTGGTCAGGGGTGACAAGAGATGCCCTGACCACCGCATCGAAAGCAAGTCCTGTATCATAAAGGCACTCCACAGATTGTCCGTTTACGAGGACTGATTCGATGACGGGAGGATGAGAAACGTTTCCGGTCCTCTGCTCCTTCCGGGGTGACGATTTTGTCTGCAGACAGGCAGCATGTTGGGAGGAGGTCTGCGCTTGCACTCATTAGTGTTGTGATTGTTCAAGCGACAGTACTTGCACCATTTATCTCCCTGTCTCTGGTGCGGCGCAGCATTTTTCTTGTTTTGCTCTTTGTAGTTATCTTGTTTTGCGTGCTGTTTATGCGAGATGTGTGGTCCTTTGCTTTGTTGGTCTGGTTGGGAGCGAGCAGGTTGCTTTGGCGCCTGATCCGAAAACTTCTTTCTGGCTCCTTGAGACTCCATGAGAGCATTTTGGAATCGCTCTGCCAGTGTAAGAATATTTTCTAACCGGTCAGCGCCGTTTTCAGTGAGAAATCTACGCATTTCCACCGACATAGACTCTTTTAGTTGCTCTATCACAATCAGCTCTTTCAACCCGTCATAGTTCTCGGTAAAGTTTCCCAGTGTACACCACTTCACTAGGTAGTCTTCAATACGGGCTGCAAACTGTGAGAAAGTCTCTCCTGCATCCTTCCTAGAACCTCGAAATTTTTTTCGGTAAGCCTCTGAATGAAGCTCGTACCTCACCAAGAGAGCTTTTTTTTCAATGCCTGGTAGTCATCTTGCTCTCCGGCCGGAAGTTTATTAAAAACTTCGTAGGCGGCTCCTCTTAGGCCCTGGGAAAGTTTCAAGTTCCACTTCCGTTCTTCAAGCCCAAACCCTGTTGCAAAGCGTTCAAAGCGGTCTAAAAAGGCGTCCATGGTATCGTTCCTTTCTGAAAAAGGTTCCAGCGGAAAGTTCATGGCATTGGGTGGTGCAGGTTGCGAAGTAGGCACACCATCTGAGCGGGGTGAGTACCCTCCATCCAAGTTGGAAGCCGCTGCACTTTTTGCCAGCTCTATCTGATTGGTCTGCCCCTGGATTTCCAGTTGCTTCATCTTAAGTGCATGCTCTGCTGCTGCTTTCTCTTTACGCTCCGCTGCTTCTGTTGCTTCTTTCCGCTCCGCTGCTTCTGCTGCGGCTTTCCGCTCCGCTGCTTCTGTTGCTTCTTTCCGCTCCGCTGCTTCTGCTGCGGCTTTCCCCTTCCGCTCCGCTGCTTCTGCTGCGGCTTTCTCCTTCTCCATTGCAAGTTTCTGCACTTCTATCTCTCTTGCATGGAGTTTATCAGTCTCCTCACTCACAAATTTCATCAGATCTTTTCCACTTAACCCGTATTCACGCCCTGCCTCCATTAAACTAGTTCTAATTTTTGCGGCATCTGCCATGATATGCAGTATGGGTTCACGAAGGGAAAAATTGGCAGTGACCTCCAAGCAAATTGTTTAGACTCGCACGAGTAATTATCTCTTTAAAACCAGCTAGGTTTAAATTAATAATCAAGTTCAAATAGTTCTTTAAAAAAAATCACTCACTTAGCGTATTCTGAAAATTATATAACAGATTATCTCGAAGTTTTCTATGAAAAATTTGCTAAATATTTATGATAAAAATTTCTCCAGCAGTTACTGAAAAAAAAAATTTTCAGTTCCCTACAGTATCCTCTGTTCTCAAAAAGTGCTTAATCTGTCCGTTTTTCACTTAATTTAAAAAGTATCACTCGTGCTTTAGAGATATAAATTATCCCCCCTATGAAATAGACAAATTATAGTAAGAGTCAGTCTAGAAGGTAATCCCTCAAAATGCCAACAAATTTTGCAATTATCGCAACTGTATAGCAGGGATGAAAATGTGATTTATCACCTTTCTAAGTCCGGGTTCACTAATCCCAAGACGAGTCCACAATTGTCGTGTGGTGAGTCACTGGGGCAACTACTACAGTAGTTTTTGCCAGGAATAGTCTATGAGATATAGATATAAGGTCTCTAGAAATTGGCTCGTTAAGAAAGAATAAAGACCTATTCGAGATAGGGACAAGAAGACAGGAATGCGAATGCTTTCCACTAGACAGTGTTTTCTAATTAATTATGGAAAGAGTTCTGTTTCCCCACGACCTTAGCTTCTGCCCTTAGATCCCGTAAAGAAAAAGCCCCCAACCTCATCTGAGTAGAGAAAGGTTCCTATAGGTGAATATGTAACACCGACAGCACGAGTGATACATTAACAAACTCTTGATAATGATCAACCGATCGTTGGGTTTATTAATGAAATATCCACACATATATGTTTAGTAATGGCTAGAACGTGATATGGTGAAAGACGATTCACAAAACACACAGATGAGATAATAAAATTACAGTTAATTAAGTAATAGTTAATTAAGAATGAACTGGTGTAAAGTGAAATGATGATGTGATATGATACGTGTTACCAAAATGGTGAGTACTCTACACAGTCCATGTGTCTCTAAATGCTTCTCCTAGATATGATTATTCACATGTATGCATAAAATGTCCCAAGTTGTTATACGTTATGTCGAATGGGGTATCTCTAAGCTGAGGACGTTCTGATGAATACTGTTGTCGTACGGAGAACGCTGACGAGATATCTATGTATATTCCTTCACTGTTTGAGTATATCTCTGTAGTGTTGATCAACAGTTAATAGCTGTCATATGAACAAAAGGTCTGTTGTCTAATCTCCCGAGGGTACTGGTCAGACTGGATATCTTCACGAAATGTTAGTGATATGTAGACTCATAATCTTGCGTATGTAGTCGTGATTCATATACTTTCGAGTCTGCTTCATAAAATGCGCTTAAGAGTGTGTTGCACGTGGTATAAATATGCGATTCCTCTTTTGAGCTCTTTTGCTTGACTTCAGATAATAATGATCTTTCGAGTGATTAGAATTTATGATGACTCTGTATTGAACTTGTGATAACTCGGTATTGAACTTGTGAGCAAGCAGTATATGGTGACGAAAAATGCTGCGTCCACCTTATGACTTGTGGATGAGACAATATTCCTTTTTAATTGAGGAATGAAAGATGTCCTATGGCGAATTCTGCTAGCCAAATGTCCGTTTTTAATAACTTATTTCTGGTTAGACGTCAGACACGTTGCGTGTAGACTCAGACTTCTGATGAACTGAAGACACACAAAAGTCTTCGTAAGTTTTCACATTTAACATCACTGGTTGACTTGCATTTAAACTATTGCTCATTATTCATCTCTCTCTCTCTCTGAGTTCAATTCTAATGATGTTAAATATCTTGTGCATGAGAGTGTGTGCGCATGGGAGACTGTGATGATGATAAAGCTGAAATATGAACTATTAATTACCTCCTATCATCCTATCATCTTCTAGGAAAATCTTCTGATTTTATTAATCAGTTATGCCAAGAATTATTTGAAACTTTATCTTTCGCACATTTTAGCTGTGAGGTTAAAATAAACAAAATTAAGAAAATGTATTAATAAGTATAAGATCTACTAACCTTCTTTTCCCTTCGCAAAATCCTTTAAGAACACAATTAATCACAGAACTGAATTATCATCCACTCTGAATAAACACGTGTATTAGGCTATGCGTTTTTTGGGTTTAATCTCTTCCTCACAAGGTAAAAAACTGGACTTCTACACTCTAGTAGATTATGCGGTATTATATATTTCTGGAAGTCACCTGGCCAAGCTGGGCATCCAATGTGATAAACCAACGCTTGTCTGAACCGCGGTGAGACGTTTTCCCCTGGCCAATCTGGGCGTCCAATGTGGTGTCACGGAAATTACCGCATGCCCATGTTTGATTCGGATGACCATATGTGTTTTTACCTGATTTATCACGATGCAATGTGGGCTTCAAACGATAATGTCGGGCATGTGGACTCAATCAAAGGATTTTATTTCCCCCGATGAAAGAGCAAATGTGGTTCTCTAGATACCGGTTGCGAGTAATCACAACGATGAAATAGCAAATATGGATCGCAAATGTTGCATGAAAGAGCAAATGTCGGAGAAAATACAATACGAAAGATGTAGGAAAAGATAGAGCAATAAGGCCTTTGCGCTCGTTTATCAAAAATGTCTTCCGCCAAGATGTCTAAACAGACAGATTATCAGCGATAATCACACACAGGGATGATCCCTCAAACGATTATCTCATTCATCCTCGTACGAGACCATATTGGGTTAAACGAGGATCGTCTCCAATCAAAGGTGGCCGGCGACTGAGTCGATTGATAAGCGTGTTATCGCTGACAGTTGTAATTACCTGGCGGAATGTAAATAAGTCTGAGGAGTGGTAAAGCACAAATGTCCGTAGGGGAGTGGAGTGTTAGAGGCTTCACCCTACTAGATCCAGAACAGAGAGTAAAATGAATGAAAAAAGCATGATTTATGCAACATAATAATGACAGGGGACAGAGAAATAAGAAAATATCACTCGGATGGGAATGTAATGCAATCCTGCCGGAGTTGACTTGAGATAGCACAACCATATCGTTACAGCGCCGACAACTTAATAATGTACTGTAATTATTGCTTTACATGCTTTTTGTAAACTTAGTAATGCCATGATATCAATAATTCACCCTCCCAACGGGGATGTGCAATTTTTTTAACCTATTGGATCAGTCGGATGGGGAACACGATTTCGATGTAATGCTTTAATTTTTTTGTTAGCGTCCTTTTCGTAGGCCGCAACAGTCTTTTACAGATGATGGTAGTCTCATATTTATTAATATGTGGTCCTACCTCTGTAGAAAACTTTACGCACCAACTTACATGATAGTAAGTATTATTGGTGAGTTTGATTTTCGTAGCGCACGATTGTGCACGAATGCGAGTATGGGTTATCCAGCCCGCACGTGTTGCCAAACTTCAGTTGACGTCATATGTGGGCTTATGAAGCTAGGATCCCAAGATCGGCTCATGAATCTTTGGGAGTTCGAAACCCGTGTTACGGGAGTAATTCTTCTTTGTATGACCGTCCGTCTGTTGATAAGATGAGGACCATGGTCAACTTTGTACCGGTGATTTCTCGGGAGGAGAATGCAAGTATTATATATAAATTATTATAATTTTCTTCAATGTGAACGTCTAGTTGGACCAATGACCTATTGGTTCCAAAATGGAGTCATACTATGAACATGTAACGTAATTTTAAATCCGACATATTCCTGGGAATAGGATTGTCTGGGATCATCATGAAATATTTAATGATTGATTCAAACTTCGGCCGCTTGGAATAGTTTCAGCGTAGAGCAGAGGTGAATCAAGTATTTATTATATCTAGCTCTAATGCCACGAAGGTCGTTGGCAGGAATATATATATTATTGTTATGATAGAATGAGCGACTACGAGGTCAGGATCCGAAGGAAGATATGACCAATCATAACCTTTAAATGTATGGGATCCATCATGAGAATCTCATAGTACTTTCAAGGTCAGAGGAAACTGAAAGATGACATATTGTATCTAACTGCCTCTCTTATCAATTATATGCCCAGTTATAAGGCATTAGTACTATTCCGATGTTATCAGAGGACTTTAGTATATAAGAAGGAACTAATTGCTTATTGAAAATATGAACTCTACATTATGTGCTGTGATATTGAAAGTTAATCGTTCGTCGTCCTCATCAACAAGTTTGTCTCGTCAACTGTGTAATGTCCATTAAAAGTTAATGAACTGTAGACCGTCTTGGCATTGATTCATATGCCTCTTGTTGCAAGTTCAGGTTGAATTATTACAACATTGATTATAATTGGACCCATTCGCGTTATGGTCAATAGTAACAGACTCAACACCCTCAAAACGAACCTAACAATATATATATATATATATATATATATATATATATATATATATATATATATATATATATATATATATATATATATATATATATATATATATATATATATATATATATATATATATATATATATATATATATACCCGGTAAATAAGCACAAGTACAGTGGAAGCCATAGAGCAGAAGGTCAACAAGTTCATGAGAAAATGGCTAGGAGTACCACCAGGTCTGTCAGATGTAGCACTGTACTGCAAAAAGTCAAAACTTCTGCTTCCTTTCAAGTCAGTTGTTGAAGAGTACAAAGTTGGAAAGGCAAGGCTTGCAATGATGCTACGCGAGTCAGCTGATGACGTGGTTAAGTCCATTCAGCCCACACTGAAAACGGGAAGGAAGTGGAAAGTGGAAGAAGCTGTTGATGCTGCCCAAGAGTCACTCAAACTGAGGGAGGTAATCGGATACACACAAACGAATAGACGGGGATTTGGTCATGGAGACATCCGCTGGTGGTCCAAGGCATCAAGCAGGGAGCGCAGAGACATGGTAGTTCAGGAGATACGAGAAGCTGAGAATGATAAGAGGTTGCAAAAAGCAGTGCAGCAGGTCCAACAAGGCCAATGGACTACATGGGAAGGAGCCCTGCAGAGGTCCTTGACATGGAATGATATATGGCATATGGCACCTCTTAGGCTCAGCTTCGTTGTCAGATCACTGTATGACCTGCTGCCATCGGCCACCAACCTTGTGAAATGGGGAAAGTCGGATGATGAGCAGTGCCCCCTGTGCCAGGGGAGGCAGACACTTGAACACGTGCTCTCAGCGTGTAAGGTGTCATTAGGGCAAGGGCGATACACTTGGCGCCATAACAAAGTGCTAAATGAGCTTGCTGCGACAATAGATCTGGCAAGAATGAAGGCGAATAGCAAAGTCCGGCCAGACACCGCAAACACATACTTTCTGACGGCCGGATATAGTGCTTCATTCTGCAGCAACGCTTCAGGTCATACTGATTGAACTGACCGTGCCATTTGAATCCAGATTAGATGAGCAACATTCGTTCAAAGCGGCCAAGTATAGTGATCTGGCCGCGGATCTGAGACACGATGGGTTCACTGCAAGGGTCATGGCTGTTGAAGTGGGCGCAAGAGGGCTTGTGGCTGCATCAGTGTATGATCTATTGAAACTGTTGGGGCTGAGGGGACAGTCGAGAACAAGGGCCCTGAAGAGGCTTAGTGAAACTGCCGAAAAGGCATCAGGCTGGCTGTGGAACAACCGCAATGGGGAATGGAGATCGTAACAATAAACGCTGCGGTACAGAAAACACCAGGAATTTTTCTAAGTCCACAATACGCTGAGGTTTGTGGTGGACTAGTGAACGGGCTGCGACTCAGGGGCGACAAGCGGTGTATACTATAAGGGGTGTCAGTATCAATAGTCCAGTGGGGAACGCGCAGTGGCGACTCGTTGACTTCGCGCTGATGTCTCAGTGTGTGCGACGGAACGAACGGAATAATTTGTCTTCTCTTTGTTACTTTCACAATTGCCTCCACGGCTGGCGGAGTTGTGGAATTTAAAGTTGCTGCCATAAGTGAAATGGGTTCATTTTCGATGCAAGACAACAGGAAGCTGAGACGCTTGGGAGTCATGACCCAAGTGGGACCGCCCCCCTTAGAGTGTAAAGGAGTATATAGGGCCGAAATACTTGTCGGACGGGGGGACTTCTTCTGATGATCAGATTGCTTCCTGTTGTATCGCTCTGTAAAGAGTTTCCTATCATCTTATCTATATATATATATATATATATATATATATATATATATATATATATATATATATTTATATATATATATATATATATATATATATATATATATATATATATATATATATATATATATATATATATATATATATAACTAAACTAGTGGAAATCTGTATATACCCACTATAGTGCAACCCTATCAAATACAGCAATACGCCATCAAACGGTGTACATTACTGGGTCTCTACTCATCAGATTACACTAGTCAACAACCAAAATGTACCAGAAATGAAAATAGCTGATCTTAACTAATTTTGGTGTGCTGAAAATGAAAATGACATTAAAAAATGTTGATTGGCTCTAGTTTTCAAGATATATGCTACTAGTTTATTTAATTACGGTAAATTTATATATATATATATGACGCAACTGTTGTGGGCGATTGCATAATTTTTTCTAATGACCAATAAAAATGTTACTAGAAGTTGATGATGCAATCCTACCTATGATTACATCACCTTTGTGTATAAATACCTTATCTCTGATAAAATTTTGCCATTAGTTAGTGCATTTGTCCTTATCAAAAGTATCGTAGTTAGAAATGCCAGAAGGCGTACAGTTTGTATTTTGGCTGCAGAATAGGAGATCAAGATAAGAGCTGGGTGCCACACATATGCTGCAATACATGTGCAGCACATCTTAAACTGTGGTTGACTGGCAAAAGGCAAGCTATGCCTTTTGCCGTCCCAATGATTTGGAGAGAGCCCACTGATTATCTCAACAACTGTTACTTTTGCATGGTCCCTCCAATTGGGAAAGGCATATCAAAGAAGAAAAAATGGACTGGAATATCCAAACATCCCCTCTGCAATACTTCCGGTACCACATGGCGATGACCTACCAGTTCCCAAAGTGCCAGAATCCTTTTCAGCTGCTTCCACTGATGAAGAGGACATTGGTGGTCCTGAACCATCAACCTCAAGTGACACAGATTTTGAGCAAACTACATCCACTAACCCAAGTAGAACTGAATGATCTTGTAAGAGATCTGAATTTACCGAAGAACAAGGTGGAGCTTTTGGGTTCCAGATTGCAACAGTGGAATCTCCTGGCAGAAGATGTTACAATTTCTGTGTATAGGAACCGCCAGAAGCCGCTTATTACATTCTTTTTCAAAGAGGGTGACCTTTCTGCGTGCCACAACATTTCTGGTTTAATGGCAGCCCTCAACATCAATTACATACCGGAAGAGTGAAGGCTTTTCATTGATTCATCCAAGACAAGTCTTAAAGCTGTTTTGTTGAATAATGGTAATGTGTTACCGTCAATTCCAGTTGGTCACGCAGTTCATATGAAAGAAACTTATGAAAACATTAAGCAGCTTTTGAAGTGTATAAACTACGATCATCATCATTGGTCACTTTGCGGTGACTTAAAAGTGGTCGCTCTTTTGCTTGGACTACAGGGTGGATACACCAAGTACTGTTGCTTTCTCTGTGAGTGGGATAGCCGTGCACGAAGTGACCATTACATCAGAAGACATTGGCCAATCAGGCAGTCATTGCAGCCTGCAGTAAGAACGTTGAGAACCCAGCAGTTGTCGACACCAGCAAGATTTTGTTGCCACCCTTGCACATTAAGCTGGGTCTCATGAAAAACTTTGTCAAGGCAATGGAGAAAACAGATGAGGCTTTCAAATACCTCATCAGAAAATTTCCAAGACTGAGTGAAGCTAAAATAAGAGAGGGAGTATTTGTTGGTCCGCAAATTCGAAAACTTCTTCATGATGACGAGTTTCTTTGCGTGTTGCATGGCAAGGAAAAAGCAGCATGGCTAGCATTTAAGTCAGTGGTGGACAATTTTCTTGGAAACAACAGATCTGATAATTACAATGAAATTGTAGAAAATCTCCTTCAGAAGTATAAGAGTCTTGGCTGCAACATGTCTTTGAAAATTCATTTTCTGGATTCTCATCTGGATTTCTTTATGTCAAACTGTGGAGCGGTCAGTGATGAGCATGGTGAACGATTTCACCAGGACATTGCTGCTATGGAGACAAGGTATCAAGGCAATTGGAGCCCTTCAATGCTTGTTGATTACTGTTGGACTGTGACAAGAGACACCTCATCGATTGACTACAAGAAGCAAGCAAAGAGAGCTCGAACAGCGACTGAATAATGACGGAATGGGTTCAAATGTGCCTTTTAAAGCATGATATGTGAACTTTAAATAATGTTTTTTATTTTTTCTATCATTTTATGTTAAAATATCAATTAATTGAGTATGTAACCACAATTTTTATAATGCTAAAGTAGAAAGACTAGCTGTTTAGCCCAGAGAAGTAAACAAGCATACATTATTTGTATTACTGTAATGTAAATTCATCATTTTAAAAAAAACCAGAGCCAATTGGTGAATTTCATTATGATATTTGAAATCAGCATGTCAAAATCAATAAGAAATGGTACATTTAATTTCTGGTACAAAAAACTTTTGAAAATTTGTTGACTAGTGTTATCAGAGGTCAGGTCACATAGGTATCTACTACCTCATCTGACGTAATTTCGCCAGCACTTATAAAAACGGGTATCCGTGTTTACCTTCGGAGTATTCAAACAGCACCCAGACATAGGAATATCTACATATAGCAGTCCCCACAATCACAGATCACCGTGAGACTTATTTTTACCTCAGGATCGTAGGTGTTGTTTATTTTTCCAAGCTCAAGGATAGAGCTTGTATTATTAACACCAGCCTAAGGTGAAATATACTGAAGCACATTAAAAACGCACCACCTGTATAATCCAGGAACAGAGTGTAAAATGTAAATATAAGTGTGTACAAGTTTACATATTTGGAATCTTTATTCATTTTCCTATGAATCCATGCTGGTCATTAATTTGTACATTTGATTGTTATGAAATTCGTTGCATTCTGTGCAGGCAAGGGAGAAAACCAAAAATACAAAAAAATGCACGTGCGTTATCCTGCTGGAGAAGCTGCAAGTCTGGATAAATTGTGAACGCAGGAGCAACCAGTGCATCCAGAACCTCATCTCGATATGTCACAGCATTAACATTTCCACGGAAGACGTGAAGAGGCAAGCGATGGTGAAAACTAAATCCTCCCCAAATGTGAATACTGCCAGCTCGAAATCGGTTGACACAGCAATCTGCAAAGCGCTCTTCACACCGTCGCTAAATCCGCATACGTCCATCTGCAAAGGATATGTTGAATCTGTTCTCGTCTGTGAATAGGACAGCATTCCACTGCAGTCTAGTCCATCTGATATGTTGCTCTGCCCATTGCAGGCGCTGCTAACGATGTCTGTGAGTCAAGTTTGGCCCAACATAAGGTCGTCTTGCAGTAAGGCCTGTATCTCTGAGTCGTCGTATGACTGTCATTCGAGAGACTTGCCCATGTCTACCCACTATTGCTCTTGCTGTTTGACTTGCCGGGAGAGTACGATTCCTTAGGTGACTCAGCACAATATGACGATCTTGCGCAGGGGTAGTAACTCGTGGTTGGCCACTCCGAAGTCTATCCCGGGCACCGCCAGTGGTTCCGTAACGTTCATTGAGACGTACAATAGTGCTGTGGTGGCAATTCATCCTTCTGGCAATGGCCCGCGAGCTCATTCCGGTCTCCAACATACCAATGGCTCGTTGGCGGTCGTTTTCAGATAGTCGTGGCATTTCAAGCACATGTACTGGGTGTTTTGTCTCAACGGCCTTTTTATACCGAGTATACTGCCACAACGTGTACACATTTTCAGGGTCATAGCTGTTGGGAATCGTGTTGCACGTGTAACTTTCATCATTTTCATGTAGTCTGTACACACACCCGTGGGTTGAATCTTGGACTTTCCATTCCAGCAGCCATTCGCTCTCTATCTCATGGCAAACACGGGGAAAATCCATTCCCACACTTTTTTTTGCCAACTTCTCGGCATCAGTATATATAATAGTGGTGCGTTTTTAATGTGCTTCAGTATATAATCACTGATATTGGATACAGTGGTTCCTTTTTTTTTTTTTTTTTTTTGGACAAGCTTTATGCTGCATAGACTTATATGTCTGTTGTGTCATTTCCAATTGTGCTCTTGATGCATGAAAATTAGTAATTATTACATTTCTTTGTGATGTAATATTGGTGTAGTGTAACACTAGATTTGTTGTTATCTACACTCCATAGAGGTTTTTTAATGTCTGTAATAAATTCAATCTAATTGGTTAATGCGCTTGTTCAAGACCTTCATCCATATCTATTATTAAATGACTTCGTAAGCTCTTACTATGTCTCTGTAAACTAGTGAGAAAGACGAGAGAGCAGGTGATGCTTAAGAATACATAAGTGAATTGTGGGGCCTGGAAAGAGAGATAGCTGTAATAGATCTTCTTCCAGGCTGTCTTAAGATTATCCCTGATTCGGCACATTATCTGTGTTTTCTTTATAATTTTTGCAGCTCACTCAAATTGTCTTACTCAACAAACTACTTATAAACCCAACTCACGATAATAATTATGATTTTTTTTTTCTTAACCAGCGGCACTTGGGCTTTCAGCCCTTCAGCCCAATGACATGTCATTGCGAGGCTGGGGAACCTGAGGACTTTCCTTCCAACCCGATCAGGAGCTTCGCTCCTTCCCATCCACAGAGGGTTTATCTCAGGAGCCGTTCAGATTATTCAGTCAAAATCCCGGTCGTTGACACTCCTTCAAGCGCCGACGCCCGGGCTTGAACCTTGAAACCCTGATCGCCAGTACAACGTTGTAACCATTACACCAGCGCGGCTCCCCAATAATAATAATTATTATTATTATGATAACAATGATGATGGTGATAATGATTATGATGATCGCTGTTATGATATCAAGTTGTTACTCTCAGAGTGTAGATAACATAAAAAGCTCTACTGACTATAAATAAATTAGAAACAAAAAGTCTTCCAAGTGAAGTGCCAGTATAGGCCAATGTAATAAAGGCTGACCTAATATCTGAAATGTTTGGTTGCGAATGAGTATAACGATAAAGTTCGTACATATTCAAAATAGGAATCCAAAACTGTTATTTTTAAAGGGGAACAATTAAAGAAAGTCAGTTTCTTCTTCTACATTGGTCAGTTGTCACCCATGGAGATCGGATAGTAGCAAGCTTAAATATGTAGACACTGTGGTAGAGCTAGAATGGTAGAAAATCTTTAGAATGCATTCATCTATGAAGGAGACAGCATGGCAGCAAACCTTAAAGATATGTCAACCATAAAGGAGATGGGAGGGTTGCTGTCACACAACGGATTTCTGTGGGTGAATGATGGAGTAGTTGTGGTTGAGTGTCACTGAAGTTGTCTCATTCGCGAGTTTAGGTTAAACTCTTGAAAATATGACATGTCTGACGGATATCAGTGTTTGTAAGTAACCGTCGCATGAATTTGTCGGTGGCGTAAGGAGTCGACGTAGCGATTTCCAACGCAAGCGGTTGTGTAGCTCAAGAAAGCCGGGAATGTGATATTTTGTCTGTCTAGTATTAATTTTTTGAGACATTTGTCTTCTGTTGATGTGTATTTCTTGAGCGACCCATAAGGGGCTAGATATTTCTGGAGCGGCTCATAGTGGCTAGATTTTTCTGGAGCGGCTTATAGTGGCTAGATATTTCTGGAGCGACACATAAGTGGTTAGATATTTCTGGAGCGATCCATAAGTTGCTAGATATTTCTGGAGCGTCCCATAAGGCACTAGGTATTTCTGGAGCGACTCATAAGTGGCTAGATTTTTCTGGAGCGGCTCATAGTGGCTAGATATTTCTGGAGCGACATATAAGTGGCTAGATATTTCTGGAGCGACCCATAAGTGGCCAGATATTTCTGGAGCGACCCATTAGTGGTCAGATATTCATGACGTGGCTCATAGTGGCTAGATATTTCGGGAGCAGGCCATAGTGGCTGGATATTTCAGTAGCGGTGGATAGTGGTTAGATATTTTGGGCGCGGCCCATAGTGGCTAGATATTTCAGGAGCGGCCTGTGAACGGTGGTTTGGTTTTAGTAAAGTAAAAGAGTGTAGAAAAATGGTTTAGGAAATATGAATGGATTTGGATACAAACTATTTGTCTTAGTTGAAGGGAGATAAAATGAGTGAAGGGATGCTTTAATTAAAGGGAGGAAACTCCGCATATTACGGTTTGCAGATGAAAGTGTTGAATTAGGGTTAAGCAGATTTAGTGGGTTCTCAATTATGGTTGAGAAAATTAGCATGTAATGATTTGGTAGTAAGATTAAAAAAGAGGTTGAGATTGAGACGCGCTAGGCGTAGGTAGAGAAAAGGTTTTTCTCCCAAGTGTTGAAGTTGAGATTGAGACGCGCTAGGCGTAGGTATAGAAAAGGTTTTTCTCCCAAGTGTTAAAGTTGGATGTCGAACGCGCTCAGCGTAAGACTTGTGTGGGTAAACGCGCTCAGCGTAGATGGTCAGCAAAAATGTGCTGTGAGTTAAAGAGTGATAGAAACCGCTCAGTACATTACTTATCATAAATTGGTGTACGACAATATTTTTGTGATAGCATCTTTTCTGAGGACAAGATGGTTTGTGAAAGGAAAAAGTGTATTTCTATAAAAACAAAACCAGGTATGTTGAACAATTTTGATCTATTACTAGTATGTGTAGCTCAGCAGACAAGGTCAGATGCAGTAAGAAAAATAGAAGTAGTCTTGGACAGTGACAGCCCTGGCGGTAAGGCCAGTTTTCTCTCAGTGAGATATACCAAGAGATATATGGGAAAAAACGTAAAGAAAAAAACAGGCAGTACAGAAGAGAGACAAGAGGTTCTCGCCTGAAGAATTAGATGACATTTTGATAGCTGGAACAAGCAGTAGCAAAGAAGACAAAGCAATGTATGTGAAAAGTTGATACTGAGATTGTTTGAAACTGAAGCTTTTATTATACAAGACTGCCAACCTTGAAGAGGAAGGTTGGGCATACCATTTTACCCATTTATCAACTTATGTTAATAAAGCTCGACATTTGATATTTTCACTGCTGTTTTCGGGTGAATTCGATTGATCAACAGTGGGTATGAGAAAATGTAGAGTCAGTCTGAGAGAAGGAAGTTTTCGTATTTACCTTACAACATACTATCTACTGAAAGGGCAGTGGTCCGAACCTCTAATACTATCAACGGCCACAGGCCCATAAGTGGCTAGATATTTCTGGAGCGGTCCATAAGTGGCTAGATATTCACGGCCGTAGTGGCTAAATATTTCGGGAGCAGGCCATAGTGGCTTGATATTTCAGGAGCGGCCCATAAGTGGCTAGATATTTCTGGAGCGGTCCATAAGAGGCTAGATATTCTCGGCCATAGTGGCTAAATATTTCGGGAGCAGGGCATAGTGGCTAGATATTTCAGGAGCGGCCTGTAGCAGCTAGATATTTTTGGCGTGGCCCATAAGTATCTAGAGAAAGTCAGTTGTATTCTGTCGATATTGGATTTCTTGAGAGGCCCATTTGTGGTCAATGTAAGGCCGATGTATTCGGTAATGTAAGGCCCTAATGTACCTGTTGAAAGGCCATTGTACTATGTATTGTAATTCTGGTAAGAAAATATTTAATGTGTTATATCCAAGACTTGATATGTTTGTCTAATAAATATCTTATGGAACTGCAAGTGTCAATCTTTTCAATTCGTGTGCTGTAATTCTTCATCCCAAATAGGCAGCGTGCATCAGCTCATCTCCCCGGCACACATAAACATACACCCCAGCTAATAATACATATTATTTGACATACTGGGAACTAACAAATTTTATTTGAGAGTAACAAACCTTAATCATGAAGGGGACGAGATGGTATCAAACTTTGAACATGTAGTCATCTATGAAGGGGACAGGGTGGCAGGAAATCTTAAACTTGTGTCAACTATGAATGAGATGGGATGGTAGAAAAACTTAAACCTATCTTTTGAATACCTCAGACAGTTCTATTTTACTAGCTTTAAGTACCCGAGTTTACTCGGCTTTTCTAGTAATGGTTTATAGAAACTTAGAGCATCCTGATATCTGAAAATTTTAAAATCAAACTTCGATATGTTGATTAATTCACATTGTTTATACTTTTGATTCATGCAAGTTACATTTCATATAAGTTATCACATTGTTCCTACTTTACGTATGGCTATTTATCTCAAGTATTAATGCAACATGGCTATTATTTCTGTGCTTCTTGATAATGTTGCCCATGTTGGGAAAAATTTTGTTTTTTAACTCTTGAACTGACGTGCCCGCTTTGCAAACATCTGATTGAAATTGAATCAGATTGGTTGTAGGATTCATAAGCAAATAGATCTTCCTGTCCCTCTAGGCACATTAATGTATGAAAAGGTCCTAAACATTTTTGTATGCTGATCTTTGATCGTATTCTAAGAGATGTTCATTAGTTTAAACAAATCTTTCTAGTTGATCAGTAGTTTCTATCTAGTCTCTATCAAATGTCTCGGAGTTTGCGTAGGCACTTCTAGGCCAGGGGTGGGCGACTAAATATTTTTTTCTATCTGGCTACATCTATGGTCAGTCAACTAATGGAAGGGCCACTCTGTTGATAGTAAACACATCCTTATATAAATATTTACTTCAGAAATCTAATGATAATTAAAGTCAAACGCAAATACAACGGTTGAGCTTGATAGAACGTGGAATATTTTCACAAAATAAGTTGCAGTGTATTGTGTAGTGTTATTATTTGTCACTCCTATTTCAGTTCGCGTTATCACACTGGCACGGACTGAAACATAAACACAATTTATGCGTTAGTAGCTGTATTCTCTATCAAAGAGTTGGCGTATTTGATATTTCCTATAACAATATTGTACAAATCTGTGTGTGGCTTGCAATAAGTTTATATGTATCTTGTAATAAATGATCTTAAATAATATAACAAATAAATAGCGAAAATTACAAAAATAGTAATAAAATATGTACAATTGTTCGGAAATATTTATAACACAATAATCCTCTTTTCAAAAGTAATTACATCAGGATAAGGCAATATTATTTATAGACACGCTGTAAATAAACTCACAAACTTTTTAGATTCTTGTATAAACTGAAGTGTATACTTGATAATTTTAAAATGTATTATAAAGTAAAGAAAACATTGGTTGCTAATCACAAATATTCCCAAATATTTTAATGGTCTGATTATGTCCCTTGTTACAGAGAAATAGTTGAAGTCCCTATTACAGTCAGGAATTAATGTAAATTTTGTGCGGTGTTCCCTGCAAGATCTCACGGAGTAACCAATTTTAAGTTTCATGTAAATTAATCAAGACGTGTGGAAACATAAAGAACTGACATATAGACAGACATTGCCTTTATGTATATAAAACACGTGTTGACTCTTTTTAATTTTTGAGTTACTTGTTTAGATGTTAGTATCTATCTATTGTTGTTACGTGTAGTTTTAGTCGTTCAGATGTATCTCTAACCAACCATAAAATGGTACTTAGTTCAAGGCTACATTTACTTGTGTGTGTCTGTTTAATTATTAGTTTATATTCAGCTGGTGTATTTGTCTAATTTCAGACTATACCCAGTTGTGTATAACTATTAGCTTCAGGTCCAAATTTGTTTGTTAATGAAATGTCAATTTACATCAATCCATGGTTTTGTTTCGTTTGTTTGTTGTTGTTTTTTTTTTTTTGGGGTGTGGGCGCGGGGGGTTGGGGGGGGGGGGGGGGGGGGGGGGGGGGTTAATTTCAAGATTTAATCATATATAAATTTCGCATTACATACAACTTTACACATTTCTATTAAATTTAAGGTTATACCCACTTGTGGCCAACTGTATGGAAGACAACTTGGAGAGACAGTGCAATAAGATGACAAATCGCTTACAAACTGAAATGTTGTATATAGAATTAGACGCAATGGAACAAAGATTTCCAACGTCCAAGTGTACGGTCTCAAGAAACTTATTCCGTATACTTGCTCCTGAATGGGTGAGTTTAAATCAAGCATCATCATCATTCACTGTCATTCCACATCCACCTTCATCATCATCATTCACTGTCATTCCACAACCACCTTCATCATCATCTTTACTTGTTTTACCTTTCTTCTTAAACTTATCGTGTGTTTATACAGCAGCGACATCAGCCATGTTAATCAGTGGGATTCTAACTCTTTTTTTCAATGTATTTCACTTAGTTCTCGCTTTCTTTCCCTTCTGTTGTTTCTTTGTCCCCGTCAAAGGTCTTGTGAACATAACGCAGGAAACTTCCTTTGTTCTGGTAAGACGAACTATCAATTTCTTTTTACTCCAACGTTAAACGCCAGTTCTTAATAGCTGCAATATCATTGTCGTACCGAAGGTTAATTGTTTTGTTTGGCCCGTCTGAGTATGTAGAGTGGATGTCGACAGATACGCGAGAAGGTATAGAAATAGATTTTTTCACAGGTGGTAGAATTGAGGAAAACAATATCTGTCTCTGGAGTCTTCTACTTCTTCCTCTTTTGCACTGAAAAAGACGTTGGTTGCGTTGTGTCCGTTTACAGCAAAGCTGCGGTATTTGCGTCTTTCGGCCGACACATCCGACTTCCGCACGGCATTTTTGGGGACCGGGTTTGCCTTCCCTCTTCGATCTCTACTCCTCAGCCAGACTGCAGTGATGCAGCCTGTTTCCAGGACCACCAAGTAGAGGTGGAGTAGGGTCTTGGTCAGCTCTGGTTCGCCGTACGACTGTACTTTATTGCAAGACAGCTTTTTTTCTCCCTATCAGGAATAGATAAGTTAACCTACACACACACACAGCTATGTGACAACAAGACACACAAACGTGAAAAACTACGTTTAAATGAGTATGGGTCTGACCAACACACAAAGGTAAAGTTTCTTTGTAGTTTATTATCATTTAAACTCGACAACACCAAATAACTAAAGAAAAATCAAATAAAATCAGATTTACATACATATGAAATAGCAGAATAGATACGCCCTCCCCCTATAGAGAAAAGAACCCAAAGTTAATAACCCAGAGGTCGAAGGTTAGCACTATGTTACAGAGTAGACAGTAAAGTAAACAGGTTCCTACTATATGCTACCCAGTAAAGTAAACATGTTTAAGCAAATCTAATGTTGGTAAATTCCATGAAACAAAGAAAAGTACTCACACACTCTTTCAAACAGTGGCCACTCACTCCCTCTTACCTACTCTTGGTGATATCCCTTGGAAATACAATTGTCCCTATATATATATATATATATATATATATATATATATATATATATATATATATATATATATATATATATAATCCGGTTTACTTCCCAAATTGGCCGCAGTTCATCCTCTAACAAACAAAGACTAGTGAGGTAAACTCCAAATCTTGTGTTTTATTTTTTTTCTGGATGAACAAAATGTCACCGCGAATAGTTGATGTAGGAACGTGCTCTTGGGGTTCACAGTTAAAAGAGGAAATACTTCCAGCATTGGGAAACATCTGGTTGCCCACAGGATGATGATGATAATCCTATCGGACACCTCTATGTTAGAGCTCCGATTCTGCACTGCGTAAAATCTTGATAAATCCGCTTGAATACGACTGTCAGAAGTCTGAACAATAATGTTATTTTGTACACCCCAGTGGGCTGGTAAAATTGGAAAAAAATATATGTGTTTTGTAAGTCCGGTTATACTTATATGTTCAAAAGTTTCTAGTGTATCTTTGGCGAGTACACGTTTTATAAAATAACTGCCGGTAAACAAACAAAAAACCGCTGGACGCTCTTGTGATCAGGTCTCCGAAGAATATAAGAAACATTCATGGAGAAAAAAATGCTACTATCCTATGAAACTATATACACACAGACGGGGACAAGACGATCTCTCCTCCACTCCGTCAGTCCTGATTAAGCTTAAAAGGCACACGGTGTTTTTCTTTACGCCCACGGTCAGGCTTCGCTAGCGCTTAGTTTAGGTCGGATGGAGTTATGCAAACTCTTCCGCCCCTGCTCGTGCTGCAGTCAGCGTACAATGTTAATTATTATTAAATATCCATACGCGCACTTACACAAAAATCGCCCGTTTTTAATAGCTATTAAATTGTCGGCGTCTGTTAGACATCGTATGGTATTAAATAATAGGCACTTATAATAAATACACAAAATGAAATATAGCGTGAATTCTTTATTATCACTATTAGACGTTTTATCCTATAAGTCCAGTCAGCTAAAACCGTCTCTTCTCGTGTGAGAAAGCGTGAGGCGAAAATTAACAGTTTAAGTTAACCTCTGGTATGAAATCGTTACGCGTTATTTTATTTCACTATGTTTTAACAGCAAGAAAAATCTAAGTGAATTATAATGGTAAAAGCTAACACTTAAAAAACACATTAACCTATTTCTATTACCAGAAAATCAGAATGAAAAATCCCCACGAATGATAATAACACATTTCCACAAAATGGTTCTAAAACTGCGTGCTTAGAATATTCAAAAATTCTGAGGGACACTGATGGCAGGTTTAAGAAAACATAGTTTATATATCATTATATTTCTCTGATCTATAGATGTTAATTTTTGCGCTACTGTGTGTAACGGAGAATCACAAATAGAGTTACAAGATAAAGTCTTCCGTCGGGCGTTTTCGACCAGCATCAAAAGACTTATTACGTGTAACGGGTTTCTCGATGGATTTGCCCGCGACTCGACGTCAAAGCGTACTCGGGGAATTTTGGATTTCCCTTCGTAGACTTCAAAAAGATTCTGTGTTTTTCACGTGCGGTCTGTCAGGTATCGTATGACTGACAGATAAGCTCGCGTGAGAAGACGAGGTAAACAAACCTGATTCGCTACCTGTTTTGACGGGCAGGTCACGAAAGTTTGTAAACACTTCGTTTGCTTGTGTTCAAAGAAAAGAGGCGGGGACGAAAAAGTAAGCTTATGTGAGTAAAGACAGGCAGTAAATGCATGGTTTTAGCTAGCAAATCATAGAGGTTACAAAGACTGTCAGATTACTGTAGGCTCTTTTTCCATTATATGTCACAATCATCTTGCCTGAGCTTCTCTCATTCATACTATATGCACCATGCAGTACATTCTCTAATGTCTTCAGCCAATTTCTGGGTATGTTTTTGTCTAACTCGTCTTCGTTGGCAAACATTTCTCTTAACAGAAAGTCGTACACTCTTTCTTCTTTCTTTCGCTCCTTATGGAGTACAGAGACCACCTATACAGTTAGCATTCTTCCAGGAAGTCTGCGTCAAAACACTTCATTTGCTACTGCACTGATGGTTTCCGTTTCAGTGCATTTTTCATTAGGTGCTATGCCCATGTACAAGTCTCCTGAGTGGCTTTGTACAACATGCCTAGGAGGACATATTGGTTCATTTCTATGATGTCCACTTTCGGGTCCTGAGGCCCACTTATTGGATCAGACAATTTATATTATGAGAGCTTTTGCCCATGACAGGCTCGTATCACACTCTTTTCAATATTTAGCGCGTTCGGGATTAATTCGTTATCTTTCAGCTACCCAAGGAGCATAGGCCTTCAACAAATGCTTGCCAAGTCCTCGTGTCACGTGATATCAGCTCAGTGTCTTCCTTTTTGTTTTTATGTGTCTCCAGTTCACTTCTCCATGTGTTTTTTCTGTCCACTATTTCTTATACCCTGAGAATTCCAGAGAAACACCTGCCTAGTAACGCTATCACCAACAACGATTGCAATTGAGCACTGCAAAAGAACGATAATAACTTTACTTTGTAGGAAACAACAAAAATTCAAGGAGTTCTGGACCGATTGTGCTAAAACTTCATTTATAAGACTTCGGCAAAAATGCGTAGACCAATATCGAATTTGATCTAAGTCGGTAAAAACAAATTAAGGGTTCTGTACTGGGGTCATAAGGTTTCAATTTCGATTACAGTTTTTTGTAAGTTCATACGATAGTTGTTTAGTTTTTTTCTGTGTGTGTGTGTATATATATATATATATATATATATATATATATATATATATATATATATATATATATATATATATATATATATATATATATATATATATATATATATATATATATATATATATATATTGTCGTGTGGTGAGTATTGGGGCAACTACAACAGTAGTTTTCGCCAGGAATAGCCAATGAGATATTAAGTAGAAGGTCTCCAGAAATTGGGCTCGTTAAGAAAAGGTAGAGACCTATCCGAGATAAGAACAAAAAGAAGAGAATGCGAATGATTTCCACTGGACAGTGTTTTCTAGTGAATTATCGAAAGAGTTCTGTTTTCCCACGACCTTAGCTTCTGCCCTTAGATCCCGTAACAGAAAAAGCCCCCAACATCATCTGAGTGTAGAAATTTACCTATATGTAAATATTTAACAACGACAGCACGAGTGATACATTAACGAACTAGATAATGATCAAACGAATATCTACACATATAGGGTTACTAGGGATTAGAACGTGAAGATGGTAAAAGATGATTCACACAAATACACACAGATGAGATATTAATATTGTAGTTAATTAAATAGAAGAATGAACTTGTGTAAAGCGAAATGATGATGATGTGGTATGATACATGTTACAAAAATGGTGAGTAATCTACACAGTTCATGTGTCTCTAAACGCTTTACCCGGGTAGGATGATTCACATGTATATGCATAGAATATCCCAAGTTGTTATAAGTTATAACTCAGCCCAGACCGGTCCCAAGTCCGGCTGAAAAAGGAGGAGAGCGGCCTGCATGGAGGCCGTAAGGAGGCAGCCCCTCCACCATGCAAAGGCACAACAGGCCAATCACCTGTTTGTCTTAAAACCTGATTATGCGAAACGTAAGAGAGAAAACTGGACTGATTCTAAAGGCGACGAATTGGAACGGACTACGGACTACGACTTATGGAACTTGGAACACAAGAAGTATAAATGGGAAAGAAGAGGAGCTGGTGGAAGAGATGAGGAAAGCAAAACTAGAAATCCTGGCTATAACGGAAACAAAGAAAACAGGACAAGGAGTCGTGGATCTCGATGGAAACACGCTGCTCTACATTGGTGTACCCACATCTGAAAGAGCTAAAGGGGGCGTGGGCTGCATTGTGGCCAAAAATCAAAAAGATAGTATCAAGGGATGGAACTTTGTCTCGGAGCGCATTGTGGTTGTTAAACTAAAAGAAGGAGAAACCATAGTCAACCTGGTCATAGTGTATGGGCCAAATGAGGATAAGTGAGCAGAGGTCAAGAAGAAATTCTTCGAGCTGCTTCAAAGGACAGTGGATGACTGCCTAGATGAAGTTATCATGCTCGGAGATTTTAATGCCAGAGTTGGAAATGACCATGCTAGATGGGGTGGAGTTATCGGAAGGTATGGAGAAGATACTCTCAATGACAATGGAAAGCGACTCCTTAGATTCTACAGTGAGCAGAATCTGATCATTACAAACACAAAGTTCCCCCATAAGCGCATACATGCATACACTAGATGTGAACCAACAAAGAATGAGAAGTCAGTGATGGACTATGCCATTGTTAGGAGAAGCTCATTCACATATGTCCGGGATGCTAGAGTCTGGAGGGGGCCAGAGATTGGAAGTGATCACTACCTGCTAACAATCAAAAGAACAACTGAAAGAGTTGCTCAGCCTAGGAACTGCCCAACATCACGCAAGAAACCAAGTAAACGAGAGGGAGAAATGAGCATTAGGACCTACAAGCTGAGAGAGCCAAAAATTAAGACCAGATATTAGTTGCTTATTGCTGCAGCGGTGAGCAACACAGAAGAAGAACGACCTGATGACTTGGAAACCCTCTGGATTAAATTCAAGGATATAATAAAGACAGCTGCTGCAGAAGCATGCGATGAAGTCCGACTTGGGAACAAGAGAAAGAGGACACCTTGGTGGACAGAGGAAGTCAAAGAGAAAATAAGAGAGAAAAAAATGGCATGGAAACAATACTTAGGAGCTAAAAACACAACAGGACAAATGGAAAAATATAGAGAATATGTGACACTCAGAACAGAAGTAAAGAACAAAGTGCTAGCAGCAAAACAGAAGTCCTGGGAGGAATTTGGAGAAAAGCTAGAAAAAAAAGCACAAGAAAACCAGAAATTGTTTTATAAGACTCTAAAGAACATGAGGAAGGAAAAACAATGCCCTCTCAAATTTATAAAGGACAAGCAAGGCAAATTGCTTACTGCCCCGAAGGAAGTAATGGAAAGATGGAAAGAATATTTCTCAGAACTCCTGGATGGTGAGCATGGTGAAGCAATAAGAAATGATAACCGCTAGCACAGAAGAGAAAACCAATGATGGGGAAGATGACATAAAGATGGAAGAACTGAAGACAGCACTGGAGAAAATCAAGATGGGCAAGGCAGCAGGGCATGATGCTATAACACCAGAAATGGTTAAGTACATGGGAGCGTCAGGCGACCTATTACTCTTTAGGGTTCTACGAGCAGCGTGGTACAAAATCTCTATACCAAAGGACTGGGAGATTGCCATCATAACACCAATTTTCAAAAAGGGTGACAATCGACAGTGTGGAAACCATAAGGTATATCCCTTCTCAGTGTCCCTGGTAAAATCTACTCTAGAATCCTAGAGCAGAGACTCCGACGCCTAGCTGAGCCACAATTGGATGAGGTCCAGTGCGGATTCCGAGCGAACCGAAGTACTCAAGACCTAATCTTCACACTCAGACAGCTGAGTGAAAAGGCCCTTGAGTATAAGAGTGAGATCCATCTTTGTTTCATAGATCTGGAAAAGGCGTTTGACAGGGTCCCCTGGAGCAATCTTTGCGACTGTTTGGCAAGGAAGAACATTCCAGCACCTCTGATTCATGCTATACAGAGCTTCTACAAGTCTTGCAGAAATTATGTGAGGACAGAAAACCATAAGTCAGAAGAGTTCAGGACCACCATTGGTGTAAGACAAAGTGATATCCTGTCACCTTACCTTTTAATACTCCTCATGGACGATGTCATCAAGGCATGTAAGGAGAGAACAAGAAAGTATTCAGTGGGGTACTAGGAGATGAGACAGGTCTGTATTTCGGAGCTGGCATTTGCTGATTGATGTTGCCCTGATTGCTAAATCAGAGGCACGTCTCCAATTCCAGCCTGCAAGTCTGGAAGGAAGAGCTGGAGAAGAGAGGGATGGTCATAAGCAGCTCTAAAACAAAATCCATGGTGATATCACGAGAAGAAAGAAGACATCAGATTAAGCTCGGAGAATAGGTCCTGGAGCAGATCGACCACTTTAAATACCTCGGAGCTATTATAGACCGAAAGGGAGGCATCAAAGAAGAGTTGGCCACTCGAAAAGCAGCAGCTGGGAGACTTTTTCAGGTCATAAATCGAGGATTCCTCAGCAAGAGAGAGGTTGGTAAGAAAACGAAGATTGCTGTATACCGCTCCACCAATGTCCCAGTCTTGTCATATGGATGCGAGTCATGGGCAATGACTACAACCCAAAAAAGCCAGATCCAAACCTCAGAAATGAGGTATCTGAGGAAGGTGGTTGAAGTAACAAGAAGAGACATGGTACGCAACCAGACGATACGTCAAGGCCTTAAATCCCACCCCCTGCAGACCCAAGTAGAACAGTCCCAACTAAGATGGTTTGGCCATGTCTGCAGAATGGGAGAAAATCGGCTACCACGACAAGCATGGGAAACAAAGAGCCAAGGATCCAGACCCCCAGGACGACCCAGAGTCCGCTGGGAGGACAACATTAGACAATCTTTGAAGGACTGAGGACTAGAATGGAACCAGGCCAGGAGGAAGACAGCCGATAGGATAGTCTGGCGCTCTCTGTTCCAAACCTCTTCACCTCATAGTAGAAGGGGAACGACTAAGTAACTAAGTAAGTTATAAGTTATGCCGAGTGAAGTATCTCTAAGTCGAGGACGTTCTGATGAAAACTTGTGTCGTACTGAGAACGTTGACGATATATAGTCCTTCATTGTTTGATAATATCTCTGTAGAGTTGACCAACCGTAAACAGTTGTCGTATGAAATGTTTGTTGTCTAATCTCCGGAGGGTACTGGCCAGGCTGGATATTTTCATGAAATGTTCTTGATATGTAGACTCATTTACCTTCAGTATGTAATCATGATTCATAAAGTATACTTTGGAGTCTGCTTCATAGAGTGCGCTTAAGTGTGTGATGCACTTGGTATAAATATGAAATTCAACTTTTTAGCTCTTTAGCTTGACTTTAGACGGTAATCTTCCGATGAAGATGAACTTGATATGGGTAATCAACTGTAAGCTCTAGCTTGACTCATGTAGTAGCTTTTGAGTGATTTGAACTTGATATAACTATTTATTGAACTTGTACGCACGTGATATAAGTTGAGAAAAATGATGCATCCACTGTCTTAATCGTGGGCGAGAAATATCCCGTTTTTAATTGAGGAATGATGGATGTCCTATGGCGAATTCTGCTAGCCAAATTTCCGTTTTGAAAACTTATTTCTGGTTATACGTCAGATACGTAGCGTGTAAACTCAGACTTCTGATGGACTGAAGACACAAGAAACTCTTCGTAAGTTTTCACACTTAATATCACTGGTTGACTTTCATTTATACTATTCCTCACTGTTGATCTCTATGAGTTCAATTCTATATTGTGCATAGTGTGTGCGTGTCGTAGATTTTTGATAGGAGAATTAAGACTTGGGTTGGTCCCTTCTGAATAGGTTGGAATGAGTGATAGTCACAGAGTGAGATAGAAATACAAAAATAGATTTCCACGAGTGAGGTGGTAGAATAGTGATAGAGGCTGTCTCTAAGAGCGGGAAATTTTCTCTCTCTCTCTCACCTATCTTCTACGACATACCTAAAGTAGTCAGACAGTCTAACACATATACATTATATATATATATATATATATATATATATATATATATATATATATATATATATATATATATATATATATATATATCCACTCACGTGCACGCACATTCAAGTGACGACAGGTAGACGCACAGACGTGGGAAACTATAACAAATGATTATATAGATATTTAGAACGAGCTGACCAACATGCTGATTAATTTATTGTTAGGTTTATTTATCATTTGTAAACTTACGTCACAACATATAAAATTACATAAAAAAAAGCATATACACAAAGTCATAAGCAAATCAAGGAATGCTACAAGAACTGGTAGACCCACAGTGATGATCTTCCCTCGATGGATAGCCCACAGTCCCGTTAGGAGAAAGATGATAACACAAAGAGCCCCAGATACATATGATTGAGTCTAAGAGTTTTCTCCGTTTAAGGTATGAACAGACCTGATACTATAATCTAGTTTAAGGAAAAATATTGTTAGCAAAAAAACAAACTTGCATGAAGAAAGTTATGACAGCAAATAGGTGTCAAAATACAACGGTGAAATAACACTCAGACATGCCTTCCCTCTTATTCATTCAACCGTGGCCACGTGTGCACATTTATACTTACAGCTTTGATCGCTGCCTCTGGGAACATAATAACTTCTAGGACCTTCACACAGACCCGTAAATGCAGCCTCGACCAAGAAATCCCCAGTTCCAACAAGACGTACTGAATTCTCTGTCTCAGGGAACGATTCCTTGGGTGTTCTTATTTTTCGGATGTCTGTTAAGTCACATAAAAAAAATTGTCCAGGCACGAAAGTTAGCAGAGCACAGTGTCACTAGCTTAGGTTTCGAGAATTAGGGAATGTCAGATCGGTGTCTACTTTCAGGGAGGTACTATATTTGGTCACCACAATACTAGTCAAAACTCTGTCGGACTGTTACTGATATTTGCTTGCCACAGCGGGCTGATCTGTACTTAAATGTTATTTCTGAAAGAATTAATTCTGGCGCGATAGGCCTTTTAATTCATTTACTGTAACAGTTCATGTAACGAAAGTGCTTAAATTCTTCGCAGATAATGTTCACGTACTAGAACGCTGGCAAAGTTTGGGTACCACGGTTTCACTATATAAAATGGAAAGAACACAAATCAAAATAATGTACATATATGTACTCAATATAACTTACATTTTTAAACTGCAAGCGTATAGCTTGTCTTATAGTTTAACCCTTCCCGGGGAATAAGTTATACTTAAAAAAATCATCAATCCTCATGAATTAGGAACACGTGCGTATTCCGTCACCACTAATGAGGCTTCTAGCATTTATAAGTTAGTTTAGAAAATAATTTCTTCTTCGTCTGATTATTTAGCAGTAAAATTTAATTCATTATAGCTACATTGTTGTTTAAGCTAGAAATTATAATTTATTCTGCTTTCCACTGAAACACGTCACTAGAAAAATAATACAGACTATATAAATTTTCCTCTCTGCACCAAATCTAACTAGAGAAATAAATTAAGCGATTTAACACTTTAACACTTCACAAAATACTAGAATATAATATATATAATATTTTACCTCACACAGAACTACAGGTAGTCGCACAACTTAAGAATTATATGCTTATATTTATGGAAGTCTAGAAGTTCGACAAATTGTCTAAGCAAACTGAGAAACTTCGCTATTCAGCTTATTCTGTTCCGAACAACCTGTCTACTGCGAATTTAGACGACTGAATGAAAATAAAGTTTCAAACTCTGGTTATATCTTAAACCAGACAAAGATTTGCGCTATTTCCAAAACCACGCAATAGCCTCCCCTTTCCTAACACCTACGTAACTCCAAGAGGCTGTCGCGAACTGCCACTTTGCATCTCTGACACCTCCGTCTGTGAAACGGCCGTAGCGCTACGTGTCAGTTGCAAAGGTAGACAACTTGTCTGAAATGCAGGGGCAGTTTTCACACTTCACGCTGATCATGGCCCACCATGAGTGTTGTGGCAGGTGAAAATGCAGACAAATTTGTCGCCTATATGTCTGGCGAAAACGAATATACACGGTGTATTTCGTCAATCTCACGCCAAATCGTCTGGTCCTACGTCTGAGTATGAACCATAATCGCACCTCTCGTCAAACTGCGCGAATGACATCTACGTAACCAAGTTACTCATTTCGTCAGCAATGGAATGCGTTTCTAAATGACAACGAAACTGGCGAAATTGAGAATGGGAAAGTAGTAATGTATATAGTCGCAAGCGAACGAATGTGAAAAACACAGGAAAAAGGTAAAGAGCGACAATAATTAGAGAACACGGGTGGAAGAAAAG
This sequence comes from Oreohelix idahoensis, assembly GCA_024509875.1. Taxonomy (NCBI): domain Eukaryota; kingdom Metazoa; phylum Mollusca; class Gastropoda; order Stylommatophora; family Oreohelicidae; genus Oreohelix; species Oreohelix idahoensis. The sequence goes on from JAMPIV010008734.1 coordinate 77,165, forward strand.
AGGAGGAAAATATAGAAAATACAATGAACATAACTCTCCGTGACAGTGCGCATGGAAAAATGTGATGATGATTTAGCAAGCTAGATGAAGATGAAGTTTGAACTATTAATTACTTCCTATCAGCCTATCATCTTATATCTATATATATTACCTTGTGTGAACGCAATTTTTCTTTCTTGAATATTAATTATTTTGTGCAAAAGTAAGTTGATGTTTCCATATTGTTTATCCTGCCTAAAGACTTGATAAGTCTTGTTTCTGTGATGTTTATCTTGTGTAAACAGTAGCATTAATGTTTCCACATTGTCAGCCTTCATTCATTCATTCATAACCCTCCACTCCCAAAATAGCATAGGCCTTCAACAAACACATGCCAAGTCCTCCTGTGACGTGCCATCATCTCAAGTTCTCTCCACGTTCTCCTCATAATTTTCACATCTGTTTCCAGCTCTCTTCTACATGTGCTTCTTAGTCTACCTCTGCCTCTCTTGCCCTGGGGGTTCCAGAATAAGGACTGCCTTGTAATACTATCAACAGGTTTCCTCAGTTTATGTCCTATCCATCGCCATCGTCTTCTTCTCATCTCTTGTTCCACTGGCACTTGTCTAGTTCTTGTTCTCAGTTCCGAGTTGGTAACCTTGTCATACCATTTCATTCCCTCTATTCTACGCAAGCACCCATTTATGAAAATCGGTAGCTTTTTGGTTGTTGTCTTTCTTGTTCTCCATGTCTCAGAGCCATAAAATAGGACTGACTTCACATTTGAGTTGAAGATTCTTATTTTCGTGTTGGATCCGATTTCTCTTGATCTCCGTATATTTCCGAATGCAATGAAAGCTGCTCTTGCTTTTTTGTATTCTTATTTTGATATCACTGTCTGTTACTCCAACTTTGTCTATATTGCTGCCACGATATGTGTACGATTCTACATCTTGTATTGGTGTTTCTTTAAGTTCAACCATGTTATCTTTCCCCGCATTTATTCTCATTATTTTTGTATTTTCCCTGTGTATTTTCAGGCCCATTTGTTGTCAGCCGTGTATAAACATTATTCTTGTTCCTATGCTATCCTTGCATAAAAAACGGGAGAGTTGTATATAATTCGATAATTCTCATTTCCATGCTGTTTAACTCATGCACCGGGCGATGACTTGGAAGAGGCTCTGAATGATATTATAAACTATAAAAACATAAAAGCTCACAGAAATGTTCACAGTAAATAATGATTCGCTTATATGAAAGTCATGAGATCTCACAGCACATTGAAAAATCCCAAAGGCAAGTTCTGCGTATATTTAGTCACTTTTCTTAATGTTCTCGGGGCATTCTGCAGTTTCTCTATGTTCTGTGCTTCTGGGTGCATAGCTCCTCGCGAAATTATGTACCTTAGAAACACCAATGGTTCTCAAACAATCTGACATTTGGTTGGGTGGGCTGTGAGACTAAATTCCCGTAGTCTTCTGAACAAGAGAAATAATGCTGATAAGTGTTCCTCATATGTATCAAATGCAACTAGAATATCATCCACGAGTTTGCTGATGGATGAGTGAGTCACGGGATCGAGTAACCTCCTCAGCACCCGGGTGAAGACACATGGGGCATTATTCAAGCAGAAGCGTTGAACTCAGAGTGTCCATCTGATGTACTTGGGGCTAATAAGTGTCGTGCATCAGCGTTTTGCATGGATCTGGTAATATCCCTTACTGAGGTCGATTTTCCAAAAGTATCGAGCACTTCTCGGTTTCGTGAAGAGTTTCTTCGTCGTACACTCTCAGACGTCAGCTTGATTATGTTCAAAGAAAGCAGTGGTCAGCTTGAGGCTATTTGTATCTGCATAGAGCTTTTCCAGGAATGGTACTGGTGATCGCCACATGTGCTTTCTCTGTTAAGAACCGATTAAGGGTCTGCCATCAATGGTACCTATACCTTGTAGCGGTATGGCAGCTTGCGTACCCTGACAACTCCCAGAGCTATGCCAGCGGGAGTTTTACTCCCGGAAGGTTCAACAAACTTGGGCAGGTCTGTGAGGTTAGAGGTCAGACAAAAGCTGGTACCCTGATCCTCCAGGTTGGAGGTTTTAGCGCAAGGCCAACACCCCTGCCTATTTAAAAAAATCTGAACAGTTACGGGAAACAGCAACAAATGGAAAAACTCTGATGCGGGACGGACATCCGGAGTCTCAGGCTTGTATGACTGTCAGTGCTGAAAGCCGAAAGAAAGCTATTGGCATAAAAACAGATGCCCCGACTGCAAAACATGAAACTAAAATTAGGTTCTGGAATGTCAGAACCATGAATGAGGCAGGAAAGCTGAAGCAGATCACAGCAGAGATGAGGAACTACAGATTACATACCCTGTGAATAAGTGAGAGCAGATGGAACGGGACGGGGAGAATTTAAAAAAAAAGATACAGGGGAAACGGTACTTTACTCTGGTAGAGAGGATTGTCAGCACAATGAAGGCGTAGCCATTATACCGAAGACAGAAATAGAGAGGTCATTACTGGAATGGAAACCCATCAACAACAGACTGATAAGAACAAGACTGAGAGGGAGATTCACCAACACCACAATAATACAATGCTATGCACAAACAAATGACAGCATGAAGAGGTCAAGGACACCTTTTATCAACAGCTACAAAAGGAAATCGAAACTGCACCTAGGTACTTTCTTATTATAGTAATGGGAGACCTCAATGCGAAAGTTGGTACCCAATGCTTATAATGAAAGAATAATGGAAGAGAAATGCGGCAGTGGAACAGTAAACGAGAATCGGGACAAACTAATAAGCTTCTGCAGCATCAACAAAAGTTGGGGAACTGTACGAAGGATGGCCGCCGACCGAACAAAGTGGAAGCAATTTGTTGCTGCCCTACAAGACGCCATCAGGCGTGATGGCCACTGACTGCTTTGACGGTCTGCGGCTAAGGATCAAAGAAGAAGAAGGGTCCGGCGACGGTTCCGGTTGGAACTGTGTCACTGCATTCAAGCGTCTACAGTCAATGCAGAGGCGGTGTTCTCGGCTGGTTTGCGTGTAATACACTCGCTCTATAGGATTCCGCGACATACGATTTTCAGCTCTTGTATTTTCATTTACATTCATGCCGTTAGGTTAATATCAATGAATATGGTATGGATCATATGTCGATTTGCTTAGATTATTTAGTTTGAGATGAGATGTACTACGAAAGGGCACACTAAATTATATGTCAATACATTTTATTTTTTTCAGATGCCACTGTAAGTTTGCATGTGGACAATCATCAGGAATGTATGCGTTACTGTAAAACATGCCTGTGTTATCTCGAATCTTCAAATCCTAGAGAAAGTACAGTAGAGGCGACAATTTCAATTAAACTAAGTAGATTGTAAGTACAGGACGACACACGTCATTTTCAGATATTACTACTATATATTTCTCTGAAGGTGTTTCGTCCCACACAAACTTTTTGTTGCAGTCTGGAAATTATATAAAAGTTACGAGCTTCTGGCAAGTGAGAGAAATAAATGCGTAATAGAAACACAATGTTGACTTGCATAGTGTTTTATTTTTATGTAATAAATTTCTGCTTAAGGCTTATATGCAACCTTCTGTTATATTTAGTTTTTTTTTAAGCCTTCTTAAAATGTTTAATTTGTGAAAAAGGCGCTGATTATAAATATCAATTAACTGTCTTCTTTCTGGGTGTATCGGCGTGTAGCGTACACATCACAATAATGGCATCAAGTGTAGCGAACGGTTTTTAATGAGTGTAGTTGTCAGTAGTAGTTACTGAAAGAACCAGGATAGTGCCAGATGAGAGACTGGTCTTATAAGTAATACCCCCTTCTCTGAAAAGAGCAAGGGTGTATAGACAATCAAGGTGAGCTCCAGCTATGTAAGTTCCCAGAGTAAAGAATGATGATGATGATGGAGTTCTCTGAGTCCCTAACCGCTACCTCTTAAGATCTCACCAAAGATTAAAATTTATAGTATTGTTTGTTTTATTTGACTCAATATTTGTCTAGGGATGAATTAAATTTTTACTAATACATAATTCCAAAACAGAACTTTAACTGTAATAAACTTTGTAAGAAAGACTGTTGGAAATTTTATATACAATTTAATTGTTCTGAACCTCAATCTTTCCAGGTCAGGAATACTCAAAATGAAATGAAATAATATTTACACTTTAAAATAAATAACAGGAAAATGAGGAAATGAAATAATATTTACACTTTAAAATAAATAACAGGAAAATTTCGGTCCATGAGGCATCTTGGTCACAGGAAGCTATTCTCACTGTATATTCAACTAAATGTCAAGTTTTACTGTATCTTGAATGTTGTCTTTAAATATGTAGATAGTTTATATGTCTATTCCTTGTCATCATACAAAGGTAAGTTTAAGTAGACTGTCTATTTTCAACGTGGGTGAGATTCTGAAATTATGTCACTGGCTGGTAACTTATCTGTGGCTGCTGTTGAATTTCTCTGCCCACGTCATGACCAAACGATTTGCATATTCTTGAAGAAAATACTGCTGGATAGAGCTCCTGACATTTGCCGAGCTGTGGTCTCCAGCAGCCTCCCGTAACAATGGCCAAAGATCTCTTCAAGATACTGAGATCGAACTTGGAATCAAGGATAACCACATTCTATGTAGGCATCTGCTTCAACCCACATACACATAAAGGACGTCACAACTCACCCTTGTCAGCTATAGTGCTAACAGGTTGCACTAGACATATCATTTCTTTTCTACTGTCTGTTTCCTGTGATTATCTTTTCCTGTATGGATTCCCTGTTACTGTCATGAACCCCATGCTTGGCTTCCGTACAATAATCAGGTTAAGTACAAAATAATATGTAACAGCTTGATTTCTTTATTCCGACAATTCCTGTAAGCCTAATACAGTATCTGTTACAATGAATCACTCCAGACGAAAATACAAATTTAATTCCCTACTAGAACTTACTGGTCGTAATTATGCCATATTTTCACACATTATACACATTGTTTCAGTTTTTTTCGCATCGCGAGCATGTTTCCAACACTACACACTGCCACAATTTAGGTCAACGTGACCATGACACATTTGTCCTGCAGTTTCACTTTTGAATCAATACTGAACCTTTTTTGGCTGGTTATCAATAATTAACAAAATATACAAATAAACATATCTTTCTTACCCTCAGGTAATTATGCACACACACACATGTTGAATCTGGCCCACATAAGGATCTAGAACTGCTTTCAAGTCCAGGAAGGCAAAAGACGTGGTCGATACTGTCTTTACTTCTGTCAGCTATGTGCTAAGTTTTAAAAATGAATGGCGGAAAACCACAAGAGGGTGTTACTATTTATAGCAAGCACTACACCCGCTCAGTCAGGAGTAAAGTCAAAATTTATTTTTGGGGACTATTGACTTATGCGATTCTGAGCTAGTCTGTGTAATCTGACAAATTTTCAATATTTTATATTACAGTTATTATTGGACCGATTTTTATTTTCCAAAGTGCTAACTAAACGGCCAATTTCTCTCTATCGTTATATAAAGATAAGCCTTTAGTATTCCTATGCATTTCAATCTGGGTAATTGTTAAGTAATTAAATTGGGCCTTACCATGATATGAAAATCTTACTAAAATCCATTTTACTAAGTTAATATAATTTTATTATGATGGAATCTTTATGTTTATGTGTTAAGCAATATCAGCGCTGTAATTTGAGACATTTCCTACTGTTTAACTATCTTTATTTGTTAGGAAACACAATATATTCGTTAGGTCAAAAACACAAAATAGGCATTATTTCCACGTCAACCAAAATTTTCTTATCACTACAAGAAACGGAAACGATTTGATTGGTTGTTAAATTTCTACTATGCTCTTAGATAAGTTTTGGTGGGCGGTAACGTTTGACTTGTTTCCTAGACAAATTCAAATACACTAGATAAATTGTTGGCGGTAAATTTCACTGGGCCCTCAGACAAATTTCAAATACTGTAGTTATTTATAGATTTAAAAATACGATAGCTAGTTTATGAGCGGGGAAATTTTGAGCGGGTTGTCATACAGATTCACTTCACTACATATCTCCCCCGTTAAAAAAGCGTGATCCACTAGTGCAGCTTTCATATCTGTATTACAATCACGTTCAAATTATGTCAAATTGACTCTACTCTGCCTTAGTGTGATCCTGGATTCCTGCAGGTGAGTCAATTCACGTAGGCACTACTCAAGAAATGTGGCTAAGACCTCTGCAATCCAAGTATCTATTGCAGGTTGTGTTAATAAACAGCTGCAGGTGCTACTGCCTGTCACATGCTGATTATCAATCAATATTCACCATTGGTCTTCTCTGAGTCTGCTCAATGACATGTCCAGAAGTGTAGATGTTCCTCAAGGTTGCAATATTTATGAGGAGGAGATCTATAAAATTGGTGATAGCAGAGTTATGTAGGGGATCCAGTAATTTCCTCATCAGCCTGGATAAAACACTCGGAGTATTCTCAATCCAAAAAGCAACATATGAATTCAATGTGCTCCTCCGAATTGATCACAGCCAACAATTGATCTGAGCTCAAGCTTGATTGGAGTTTGGAAAAACCCTTTTCTAATATTCATGTATGACTCAATAATCTGCTATTCAGATAGAGGCCATATTCACCAGCTGTTTTTCTCCGCCTAACGTCACTGGCGAAATCATATGATATGGGGAAATGAATTTTTCTGCACCAGAAATCAATTCTCCCTTTAGCATTTGCTATAATATGTGTGATCTCAATCCAATGTCCGTACAATACTTCCAATGGACTGTATAGGGTCGGCCAACTGTCGCCGGTGCCCTGCATACTTCTACTTAATAGCCGTATGTCGAAGCGAGCGGAACATTTTCCCAATTGGCTAAACGTCCACTACCAATTTTTCTTCTGGGGTTTCCTCGCAGTTTCAGTTTCAAGGCTGGCTCAGTAACCTCATTTCTATTTAGCCAGTTCCAGGAAATCCGATCTACGTTGTGTCGGGTGGGACTGGTCTGTCTTTTTATTTACTCTCGGTACCATCCGAAGAGTTGCCATAGTCACTGGCTTTCTGGAAGACTGGGTGTGAGAAGGTGCATACCTATCCACGTTATCTACCTTATTATTTCTAATTTTATTTTCCGGCCTATGTTTGCCACAATAATTTTGTACGTCCATATTATTTTCCCAACATGGGTATGTCACCTTGCTACATTGATCACAGGCCTCCACAAATTTTGCAATGTTTGCAGCTACGCCTGGCCAATACAATTTCACAGATGTCCGTTGACAGGTGGTACCAATTTTTGTATGTCCACTGTCTGGTACAACATGTGATCTTTCCATAACCTGTTCCCTATGTCTCCATGGCAGTACTAACTGTCCATAACCTTTGGGTCCTGCTCCAGCTTTCCTGTAGAGCAGTCCCTCCTTCAAATAAAATTCTCCTTTCTTAGGGGGTTTATGGCTGTTTGGCAATTTGCCAAAGCAAGGTTTTAAAGTTTTATCTTGTGCCTGAGCCTTTTTCATCTGTTTGGGATGAATATTAAGTGGTGGTCCCTCCTCCTTTCTAGGGCTAGACCTGGTCTGGAGCGTTGCCATGATCACAGGTTTTCTAGGTTCTCCCAAGAACACATATCTCTTTCCTAACACTAGCGGGTAATTAGGTTCATCACAGACTGCTGCACTTATCACTCCTTCCACATACCTAGTTTTGACATTTATTCTGGCTATGGGAAGTGTCATGGTGGCTGTTCCCTTTAATGTCCCTTGTATCTCCACTGTTCCTGTGGTATACTGCTCAGGATGCACAAGGGTTGCACTCACAACTGAGTCATATTCCAATTCTGAATCGTAAAGGCACTTTACTTCCGTACCTTTACATACTACTTCTTCACAGATGGGGGGATGATGGAGATCTATCTGACTGTCTGTCAGTTTCTTCCTTCCCTTGTCCACTTTATCATGCATGTAGCGTGATATGGGGGAACTTTCCTGCCACATTCAATTGTATTGTGATTTCCCATACGGCAAATTTTACACCACTTATCACTGTGGCGGTAGGATCTTTTGTCCTGTACCTGAGGGTTTCTGTCTCTTTGTTCATATCTAGGCCGGTCATAAGTTTGTTTAAATCTATGTGGTTGATCCCTATTATTATAATCATCCTGGTCTTGTGGGGTTTTATTACTATCAGTTTGTTTCTTTTTAATACTAGCCACTTCTTTCGGTGCTGCCTGATATCTCTCAGCAACATTGAGAATCTCCACCAATCTCTCTGCATCTTGTTCCATTTTCTCAAGTCTAGAGCCATGGACTCTCTTAACTGCTCCATCATAACCATTTCTTTCAGGTCTTGGGTTTTCCCCAGAGCAGTCCATTTCTCCAAGTAGGTTTCTAGTTTTGCAGAGAATTGGTGGTATGTTTCTCCAGACAGCAGCTTAGTAGTTCTAAATTTCTTTCTATAAAATTCAGCATTCTTCTCATATCTAACTAACAATGCTTGTTTTAGGAGGTCATAGTCTTCTTGATCTTCCCTACTTAATTTGGAAAAAAACTTCATACGAAGTTCCCCTCAACCCTTGTGATAGTTTTAAGCTCCACTTTTCTTTCTCTAAACCATAGTTAGTAGATAATCTCTCATATCTATTTAGAAGAGATTCAATGTCATCTTCTTTCTCCACAAAGGGATCTAAGTGGAAGTTCATGCTGAGTTTGAGGCACCCTGACTTACACTAGTGTCATAGGTAATTGGGCTGCTTCCATTTTCTGTAACAAGTCCTTGAAGTTCCATTTCTGTTAGTCTTAACTCATGTTTTCTTTGCAAACGCCTTTCCTCTGCCTCCATCTGCCTAGCCTTCTTTTCAGCCTCCATCTGCAGTTTCTTAGCTTTCTTTTGAGCCTCCATCTGCCTAGCCTCCTTTTCAGCCTCCATCTGCAATTTCTTAAATTCATCTTTCAGCCTCCATCTGCAATCTTTTTTGCCTCAACCTCCATCTGCAGTCTTTTTGCCTCAGCCTCTCTATCAGCTTCTAACCTCCTAGCCTCCCTATCAGCTTCTTATTGTAATCTTTTCTCTTCAGCTAACCTCCTATCTTCTCTGTCTATAAATTTATCACATTCAGAAGTAACATACTGAATTATCGCGTCCCCACTCAGGAAAAAGTCCCTTGCCGCCTGTACTGTAGCAGATCTAAATTTTGCCAAGTCTGCCATTCTCTTTCACTCATACACAAATTATCAACACTTATGTTATAAATTAGCAAATACTAACTAACTTACTGTTACGCACAGATTCGTTGGTAGGCAATACAAGTTTAAAGTAATATCTATCTGTTTGGTGGAACACTTTATGTAATAGTCAAAGGTACTTATTTGATAGTCAAAGGGAAATAACCCTTGATTGGTTTGATATTATATTTTGTTATGTTTGTTATCTTCTCTCGGGTCTTAACCTGGCGTATGAATATTAGATTTACGTCGGTTTGTTCCTTGTTTGAACAAAACAGATTGGTCTTGCCTGGTATGTTTATAACCCGAGTTAATGTTTATTCCTTGACTATTTAAGGCGATTTGGTCTAATATCTTTATATCTTTTTGATGTCTAACGTCGGCCTATTTTGAGTTGAACTCTCGGGTCAAGCGCGCTTCTGCACATGTGTCGAATTGGGAGACTTCCGTCATGTTGTGGTTTTTTGCTGAATGCTGTTCGGACAAGGGAAGTCCGGAGATTGGTCTCTGGGGTTTATTCTGGGGAATGAGATAGTTTCTCTGTATGACTATTATGTCAGTAATTCTCCCCAATGTTTATTCTTAACGCCAAGAGATGGCGTGTGCTATTTGCTAGTGTGATTTGATTTTTCTAAGACCAAGGTAAAGAAGACATTTTCTGTTTGTTGACCCCCTTGAGTGCTGGTACCAGATTAAACCAACTTCTGGCCACCATAAAATGATAAGGGTGGATTTAGGCTGACTTCTCAATGATGATAAAGCCACACCGTCTGGCCACTATGGACGTTGTAAGTATAAGTCCAAGTACGTTGTAAATCTTTAGCTCTGTCAAATACCACCCCTATCGACACCAGGTATATTATAGTTGAAGTGTAGGGTGTCTTATCTGGTTTTTTGTTGTTGCTGTGTGTATAGTAGTGAGGTAGTTCACAGAGTTACAGCACATGAAATATGACATGCGAAGTCATAAAAGGGTAAACTGCTCTTGACGTTTCATCATTTATTTGACGCCACAAGTACAGATACGTTACATAAGTCATAGACATCAATAGTTCAATGTATTCAGCATTCTAAAGTTTCTTCATGGATCTGCATACATAAGGTTCATCAAAATCCTGCAACTGTGTCAGCTGCATATCATCAATGTTCATTAAATAATAATCAATACTCCTCTCTGATGCTGGCAGATCAGATGTACAAAATACGTCTATTATTGTCCGCACGAGAATGGCTTTTCATGAGTACAGGTCAAGCTGACCTTTATAGTGTCCCTAAGTCTAACCCTCGACATAGGTGCAATCGCTGGCATAGCGAATGCTAGAACATAGAAATTGTTCTGTGGGCCTAGAGCGACCCGTGTATATATATATATATCTCAGGTATAAAGATACCGGTGGTGAAATTTCCTAGTAAAAGAACCTCTCCATTCTGTAACACACAAGCGAGCAGAGATCGACACAATGTCTAACATCTAGGTAGATCACAGAGTTCAATAAAGGAGGGTATTTCCTTTCTTCAGAATCATCACCACAAAACATACGCCTCCAGGCGGTTTTGAATCATATAGGGAAAGCCTCGTTAACTAACTAACTCACAGGAGAACTATAGAACTCCCTATCAAAAATCACAGACGCAGCAAGGCGTCCTTTCTCTGCTCAGTACATCTCTTCGAATCCCTGGGCGGAAGACGATTCTTACTCTCTTAAAGTTTAGACATGCGCAGAACGCATACATCTGACTAACACTCACAACGAAACGATGAAGGAACCATTTCAACAAAGCTATGTTCAGAAATCACGCCTTATATGGACAGGGAGAAAAAACTCAACCCTAGTTTCAATCATTCCAAGAAATAGTTGACCGATACTACCGTATAAGGAGACATCGTTCGAAAAAAATGAATCAGCGAGTCAAGACACAAGATAAGATAACCAACGAGTCAACCAACAAGAGAAGTTAACCCCCATAGTAAAATGTACCCATAGTATAAGCAAGGGTTATCTGCCTTAGATCACAAAAAATTTAAAGTGTACAATTCATACAGATTAATTACACAGAGTCTTAGAAAAATTCTGTGCGTAACACTGGCGTATGAATATTAGATTTACGTCGGTTTGTTCCTTGTTTGAACAAAACAGATTGGTCTTGCCTGGTATGTTTATAACCCGAGTTAATGTTTATTCCTTGACTATTTAAGGCGATTTGGTCTAATATCTTTATATCTTTTTGATGTCTAACGTCGGCCTATTTTGAGTTGAACTCTCGGGTCAAACGCGCTTCTGCGCATGTGTCGAATTGGGAGACTTCCGTCATGTTGTGGTTTTTGCTGAATGCTGTTCGGACAAGGGAAGTCCGGAGATTGGTCTCTGGGGTTTATTCTGGGGAATGAGATAGTTTCTCTGTAAGACTATTATGTCAGTAATTCTCCCCAGTGTTTATTCTTAACGCCAAGAGATGGCATGTGCTATTTGCTAGTGTGATTTTTCTAAGACCAAGGTAAAGAAGACATTTTCTGAACTTGTTCTATGCCTAGATGTGCAGACGTGCTATCGTCCGTCCATGTGATTGATTGACTATATATAACGACGACATGTTACCTAGCAGCACTAAATATTTGATGTACGCAGCATTATGTATTATAGGATATGCAGAGCCCAACAGGTACATTTGTGTAATAAACAGAGCCTTTAATTATGCTTCATTATTCATCTTCGGTGTGAGCGAAGCTCACCCAAGATAGAGCCATTTTGGACCCCGCTTTTGTCTAGCGGATTATCGATCAGAGAACAGGAATGCCCTTATTATCTGATGATGATACAGAGATCTGTCTACTATAAAACCCATTACTGGTGGTTGAAGATTGTCGTCATATAAGCCTGCTAAATTTACGGCCTGAAATACTTCGCTAGAAGAGGTTCTGTCTGGGAGCCATTGATGACAAACATTTGCTAGCATTAACTGATGCGATTAGTCAGTTAGGGCCTGAGATGACAAACAACTAGAACTCTGAGTGCTTCGCTACTAAAGTTCAGTTGTATCTACATTCGACACGAATGCCTATTTGATGTTGTAGACCATTTTTCCAAGTATACGATGTTTTTGTCAACCTGGTCCAGTAACTGTAACCGTGCTGTCAGAGTGTGTGTCACATTAAATGTATAAAAACGTCTACAGTAGTCTACGTCATTGACTTCTAGCTATGAGTGAGTGAGTGTGTGGTTTACTTGTCAACTCTACAGAACGGTCCATCCATTCGCGTAACTGACATTTACACTCTCACTCAATGTCAACATTACTTGTCAGGGCCTCAATACTTTATGGACAAGGTGACCTGTATACCCAACACTGTGTCGGTTCGAGTTGACTATTCTACACCATCTATTGAATATCCCAGCGTTATGATCATTCAACATTATCAATGTGGTAGGCCAGATTTCTAGGTCTAACCTTCACAGTGGACAGTATTGAGAAGTCAGCTACTGATACCAGATCGTTTCCTGTGGCTGCATACGACACACATGAACAGTTCATTTTGATTAGAAACTGTACCATTATATTGTATAACTGAGCCTTCTCTGCAACACATTCTATTTACATGATTTATGTATTTATGTGTACATGTTATTTCTGTGTTTGTTTCTGCGGGTTTAGGTCTTAAAATAGAAAATCCCACGTCACAGAGGGTCTACTTTAAGCTTGTCTATAATGACTTATCGCGAATTTCCCATAGCGGAAATAGCTAGCGACTTTGTGTTGCTTTTGCGATATTTTTGTTAGTTGTGAGGAAGTGTACCTTTCGTTGTTTTTGTTATATTTTTTCTGTTCTTTAGTTTTGATTTGTTTTGTTTGTATAGTTTGCCTCTTCTTTCTTTCATTCATTTCTTTACACCTTTTGTTTTGTTTATTTTTTTCGCAGTTGTCATCACAGGCTCTGTGATATTTTTATTTTGTTTTTCCTATTTGATTTATTTGATTCCTGCGAATGTTTTCGTATTGTCCTTTGTTTATGTTGTTGGTTGACATATACTATTATGTTGTTGGTTGACATATGCTATTTAGAATATATTTGATGATGCACTATTAGCTGTGTAGTGCACTTGTGGTATAAAATCAACTGATGGTGGATTATTAATATTATTATGCAGTTGATTATACAAGACCTTAATAAAGGCTTGTCTCCCACAGTGATTGGGATAAAGTGAGCTGATTAATCAAGTTTATTAAGAACTTGCCTCCATTTACTTTGAAATAGATTGCATTATTATTTCAGGTAAATAGTCACATATTATTAAACATTATGTCGACTTTAGACTACTTTATTGAGCAAGGGAAAGCCCTTAAAGTACCTCCTGAGGAGTTGAGAGTTTTTTTGCTACGACTGAGTATGCCAAGGCATTGAAGTCGAAAGAAAAAAGAATAACTCCGCCTATGCCGGTCCCAAGCCCGGATGAAAAAGGAGGAGGGCGGCCTGCATGGAGGCCGTAAAGAGGCAGCCCCTCCACCATGCAAAGGCACAACAGGCCAATCACCTGTTTGTCTTAAACTATGATTACGAGCAATACAAGAGAGAAAACCGGACTGATTCTAAAGGCGACGAACTGGAACGGACTACGGACTACGACTTATGGCACTTGGAACACAAGAAGTATAAATGGGAAGGAAGAGGAGCTGGTGGAAGAGATGAGGAAAGCAAAACTAGAAATCCTGGCTATAACGGAAACGAAGAAAAAAGGACAAGGAGTCATGGATCTCGATGGCAACACGTTGCTCTACAGTGGTGTACCCATATCTGAAAGAGCTAAAGGGGGCGTGGGTTGCATTGTGGCCCAAAATCAAAAAGATAGTATCAAGGGATGGAACTTTGTCTCGGAGCGCATTATGGTTGTAAAACTAAAAGAAGGAGAAACCATAGTCAACCTGGTCATAGTGTATGGGCCAAATGAGGATGAGAGAGCAGAGGTCAAGGAGGAATTCTTCGAGCTGCTTCAAAGGACAGTGGATGACTGCCTAGATGAAGTTATCATGCTCGGAGATTTTAATGCCAGAGTTGGAAATGACCATGCTAGATGGGGTGGAGTTATCGGAAGATATGGAGAAGATACTCTCAATGACAATGGAAAGCGACTCCTTAGAGTCTGCAGTGAGCAGAATCTGATCATTACAAACACAAAGTTCCCCCATAAGCGCATACATGCATACACTAGATGTGAACCAACCAAGAATGAGAAGTCAGTGATCGACTATGCCATTGTTCGGAGAAGCTCATTCAGATATGTCCGAGATGCAAGAGTCTGGAGGGGGCCAGAGATTGGAAGTGATCACTACCTGCTAACAATCAAACGAACAACTGAAAGAGTTGCTCAGCCTAAGAACTGCCCAACATCACGCAAAAAAACAAGTAAACGAGCAGGAGAAATGAGCATTAGGACCTACAAGCTGAGAGAGCCAGAAATTAAGACCAGATATCAGGGGCTTATTGCTGCAGCAGTGAGCAACACATAAGAACAACCTGATGACTTGGAGACCCTCTGGAATAAATTCAAGGTTATCATAAAGACAGCTGCTGCAGAAGCATGCGGTGAAGTCCGACTTGGGAACCAGAGAAAGAGGACACCTTGGTGGACAGAGGAAGTCAAAGAGAAAATAAGAGAGAAGAAAATGGCATGGAAACAATACTTAGGAGCTAAAAAACACAACAGGACAAATGGAAAAAATATAGAGAATATGTGACACTCAGAACAGAAGTAAAGAACAAAGTGCTAGCAGCAAAACAGAAGTCCTGGGAAGAATTTGGAGAAAAGCTAGAAAAAGATGCACAAGAAAACCAGAAATTGTTCTATAAGACCCTAAAGAACATGAGGAAGGAAAAACAATGCCCTCTTAAATTTATAAAGGACAAGCAAGGCAAATTGCTTACTGCCCCGAAGGAAGTAATGGAAAGATGGAAAGAATATTTCTCAGAACTCCTTGATGGTGAGCATGGTGAAGCATCAGAAATGATAACCACTAGCACAGAAGAGAAAACCAATGATGGTGAAGATGACATAAGGATGGAAGAACTGAGGGCAGCACTAGAGAAAATCAAGATGGGCAAAGCAGCAGGGCATGATGGTATAACACCAGAAATGGTTAAGTACATGGGAGCATCAGGCGACCTATTACTCTTAAAGGTCCTACAGGCAGCATGGTGCAACAAGACCATACCAAAGGATTGGGAGATTGCCATTATAACACCAATTTTCAAAAAGGGTGACAATCGACAATGTGAAAACCATGGAGGCATATCCCTTCTCAGTGTCCCTGGTAAAATCTACTCTAGAATCCTAGAGCAGAGACTCCGACGCCTAGCTGAGCCACAATTGGATGAGGTCCAGTGCGGATTCCGAGCAAACCGAAGTACTCAAGACCTAATCTTCACACTCAGACAGCTGAGTGAAAATGCCCTTGAGTATAAGAGTGAGATCCATCTTTGTTTCATAGATCTGGAAAAGGCGTTTGACAGGGTCCCCTGGAGCAAACTTTGGGACTGTTTGGCAAGGAAGAATATTCCAGCACCTCTGATTCATGCTATACAGAGCTTCTACAAGTCTTGCAGAAATTATGTGAGGACAGAAAACCATAAGTCAGAAGAGTTCAGGACCACCACTGGTGTAAGACAAGGGGATATCCTATCACCTTACCTCTTCATACTCCTTATGGACGATGTCATCAAGGCATGTAAAGAGAGAACAAGAAAGTATTCAGCGGGGTACTGGAAGATGAGACAGGTCTATATTTCGGAGCTGGCATTTGCTGATGATGTTGCCCTGATTGCTAAATCAGAGATACATCTCCAATCCAACCTGCAAGTCTGGAAGGAAGAGCTGGAGAAGAGAGGGATGGTCATAAGCAGCTCTAAAACAAAATCCATGGTGATATCACGAGAAGAAAGAAAACATCAGATTAATTTGGGAGAACAGGTCCTGGAGCAGGTCGACCACTTTAAATATCTCGGAGCTATTATAGACCGAAAGGGAGGCATCAAAGAAGAGTTGGCCACTCGAAAAGCAGCGGCTGGGAGACTTTTTTCAGGCCATAAATCGTGGATTCCTCAGCAAGAAAGAGGTTGGTAAGAAACGAAGATGGCTGTATACCGCTTCACCCATGTCCCAATCTTGACATATGGATGCGAGTCGTGGGCAATGACTACAACCCACAAAAGCCAGATCCAAACCTCAGAAATGAGGTATCTGAGGAAAGTGGTTGAAGTAACAAGAAGAGACATGGTCCGCAACCAGACGATCCGCCAAGGCCTAAAATCCCATCCGCTACAGACCCAAATAGAACAGTCCAAACTAAGATGTCTGCAGAATGGGAGAAGATCGGCTACCACGACAAGCATGGGAAACAAAGAGCCAGGGATCCAGACCTCCAGGACGACCCAGAGTCCGCTGGGAGGACAACATTAGACAATCTTTGAAGGACCGAGGACTAGAATGGAACCAGGCCAGGAAGAAGACAGCTGATAGCATGGTCTGGCGCTCTCTCTTCCAAACCTCTACACCTCACGGTAGAAGGGGAACGACCAAGTAAGTAAGTAACAAAAAAGAATGAAAGCAGAAGCTGAACAAAGGAAAGCAGAAGCTGAACAAAAGAAAATAGAAACTGAGAATTTAAGATGGCAGATGCAAGCTGAGGAGAAAAGATTAGAAAAACAAGCTGAGGAGAAAAGATTAGAAAAACAAGCTGAGGAGAAAAGATTAGACAGAGAATTTGAGGAAAAAAAGATGCAAATGCAGCTAGACAATGAGGCTAAAAATAAAAGACTAGAAGCTGAGGAGAGAAAAGCAAAAATGGAACATGAGGAAAAACTCTTAGCTTTTGAGATAGAGAAATTGAAATTGACAAATGTGAGTTTTGTTAATCAGTCATCTAGTACTAATGGAAAACCTTCTACTTATAAGATCAAGCTACCAGCGTTCAATCCTTCCAGTGACGACATAACATTCTGGCTGGATAGATTTGAACGTTCTTGTCGAACTCATAATGTGGATAAATCACAATATGCTAATCAGTTATCTGAAAATTTGAAAGGTGATTCTCTGACTAGTTTAAGCTTGGTAGAAGAGGCTGACAGGGATAATTATGATGTTATTAGAGCAGCCTTGATAAAAAAATATCAATTGACAGAGGAAGGTTACCGTCTTTTGTTTAAGACAATGGTACCTGAAACAGGGGTAGAATTCTCAGAATTCATTGCAAAAGCACGTCTTACATTTACACGATGGATTGAGCTATCCAAAACAGAAAAAAAATGAAGCACTTATGGACTTGTTGCTCAGAGACAAAATTATGTTTTGTGTAAATAAACCATTCCTTGAATTCCTACATGAGCGTAAACCCAAAACACTAATACAAATGGAAGAATATTGTTGCCAATACGTCACTGCACACCCTGACGTAACTATTGGCAACACTAAGATTAAGGAGAGTATGCCAGTTGCTTCAGCAACACCAAACAATCCTAATTACTCACACAAATTTCAAGGAGCTCAAAATAGGTTTGATAAAAAGGGTAACTGGAATAATTATCAAAACCAAGGTAACCAATCATATCAAGGTTCTTCTTCAAAGAACTGGAGACGAGCTGACAGCCCTCGATACAGTGGTTGTCACAACTATAGACATTTCCGCAGGGGAAGTCATAATAGGAACTATCCAAGTTTTCCAACATGGAGACAACAAAACCATACTTACATAGATTCTCATTATAATGAGCATGATAATTGTAACCATGAAAAATGTGATGCAAACCCAAGTAGGGGTTACAATAGAGCAAACAATAATAATTGCAGAGGCAATAATAATCGAGGTAGATCACAATACAAAAGACATAAATAACATTACCAGGCAAACTCTGCACAGCAAGAGTCCCATGAAGCCTGTAATAAGACTAATGATAATAAAGAGTCTAATAATATGGCATGTTCTGCTTTTGATTTTGGGAGAGCATCTCAGTGCCCCCAATGCAAAACATTATTCGAACCAACTACGGTGTCTACTTTAAGTTGTGGCCACCCTCTTCCCGCTCTTCCTGCGTCAGTCGCGCATGATGGAAGAGGTTCTCTTGTCTTGCATAAAGGTCTAGTAAATGATACTCCAGTCTCAGTTCTTTTTGATTATGGATGCACCACCATTGGCGTTAGGCAGTCACTCGTAGATCCTTCCCGTGCCACAGGCAAAGTAGTCAAATGTGTAACATTCGGCGGCACTTTGGAGAAGTACTCTACTGCTATCATTAAGATTGCTACTCCTTTCTTTACGGGAGATGTACACGCATGTCTTCTGCCGAATCCGATCGCTGATCTTATCATCGGTCGTATTCACGGAGTCAAAGAATGCACTCCGCAACAAATTGCTGTTTGGGAAAATCAAAATATGCAAATGCTAATGCAGTAGTCACAAGAGCTCAAGCTCTCAATATGCCTCAAACTTCATCTACTGACGATAATGAAGTGTACAAATCGTAAATCTTGGATTACAATGACAAATTGCGTACTTGTACATATGGTTCAAGACTCCACTAAGTCCATGCATTCTCAGATTCTTGTCCCCAAGAATATGAGAGTTAAAATTTTGCAGCACGCTCATGACTCTCAGTGTGCTGGACATATGGGTTTTCCCCGTACTAAGTCAAGAGTTCTTGCGGCTTTCTTTTGGCCTTTCGTAAGCAAAGACATACGGATTTATTGTCGATCTTGCAAAGTATGTCAAGAAGTTAAATCTAAAGGTCCACGCCATGCTGCACCTATTCAGGCTGCAGTTATTCCTATTTGGCCGTTTCAGAAAATGGCAATAGACATTATTGGTCCGTTTAAGATCAAGTCTGCAAGAGGACATCAGTTTATCTTAACGTGTGTTGACATGTGCACACGTTGGCCAGAGGCTATTCCTCTGAAGAGCATTTCTACTGCTGATATTGCAGACGCTCTTTGGCTCATATTTTCTCGTCTGGGATTCCCCGGAGAAATATTATCAGACCATGGCACCCAACTAGTACCGGATACCATGTCTCAAGTAATGTCTACTCTGCAGATAGAAAGATCTTTGAGTAGTATCTATCACCCAATGTCTAATGGGATGGTCGAACGCCTAAATAGAACACTCAAAAACTTACTTGGAAAGATAACTGAGGATCATCCTCAAGATTGGGACAGGGTTTTGCCCGCGGCCCTCTTTGCTTAAAGAAAGGTCCCCAATGAACATACAGGATTTTCTCCCTTTGAACTTGTCTTTGGCGCGCGACCGCGCGGCCCCATGTCTTTGCTTCATGATCTCATAACCGCTGATAATATTAACGATGACACAAAATCTTCTTACGACTATGTCATCGCGCTTAGACACAAGATTATCGAAGCATGCAAATTAGTAACTTCTTCTGAATTTGCTAAACAGAAGGCAAGGCAATTTGCCAATAAGAAGAGACGCTTACGACAACTTTGTCCTGGTGACAAAGCATTTGTGTTGCTACCTTGTAGGGAAAACAGACTTCTTATCTCTTGGAAAGGTCCGTACGATATAATATCGAAAATTTCCGATGTTGATTATATTGTCGATATTGACGGGAAGCATAAAACCTTCCACATCAACATGCTTACGGAATTCCATGCACGTCCAGATTATTTGCAGCCTATTTTCCAGGCGACGTACGATTCTCAAGTCCCTCATGGTCATTACTCATCCCTGTCCATAATACAGGATGAGGAAACAAGTTTCTCGGATGTAAATCTTCCTCTTCCGATGATTCCACTTCATTCTAGTGAGTCATGGAAAAATGTCACTGTTTCCCCTAATTTATCTATGGCGAAACAGTGACAAGTCTCGTCAATGTTACAAACATTTCAGGATGTCCTTACTGACATTCCGCGACATACCCATGTCATTGAACATGACATTATTCTAACTGACCATAATCCTATTAGGGTAAGACCTTATCCTATCCCTATACATTTTCAAGCACAGGTCGAGAAAGAGTTGGATGAGATGATAGAATTAAAAATAGTCGAACCATCCAGTTCAGCATATTCTTCGCCGATGGTTAATGTTCGGAAAAAAGACAATAACATACGTCTTTGCGTTGATTATCGCAAATTGAATCAAGTTACGAAATTCGATGCTGAACTTATGCCTTTACTAGAAGAGCTGCTTACTAGGCTTTCTAAATCTCATTTCTTCACTAAACTTGATTTGTCTAAGGGATATTGGCAAGTTCCTTTATCTGAACACGCCAAACCTCTTACTGCTTTTTCTTCATCTAGGGGTTTGTTTCAATGGAATTTCATGCCTTTCGGCCTTATGAACGCCCCAGCTACATTCGTACGCATGATGCGTCGAATTCTATCTTATCGTTCAGATGTCATTGCATACCTAGACGACATCTGTCTTTCCAGTGATCCTTGGGAAGATCACTATTTGGGGTTATATGAATTACTGTCTACTCTGCGTGAGCATAAGTTACAGATAAGACATTTGTTCTTCGTAGTGACGCTTCATCCACTGGGATCGGAGCGGCACTAATGCAAGAGTACTCAGAAACTCTGCATCCTGTAATGTACATCTCTCGAAAACTTAATGCGGCAGAAAGGAATTACTCGGTTTTAGACCGTGAATTATTGGCTATGGTTTGGTCAATTCTCAAACTTCGAAGATTCCTTCTTGGCGCGCATTTCATAGTGGAAACTGACCAGAAAGCTCTTACAGCTATTCAAAGTAAAAATTTGAAGAGCTCGAGATCAACTCGATACGCGATTGCTCTTCAACCTTTTCATTTTTCGGTGCGAGCTATCCGTGTCTCAGAAAATGTGATGGCAGACATTTTGTCTAGATGCCCACATGATTCCACCTAGCTGTTATGTCTTAGACTATCTAATACGTCTAACTCTACAATAGTTCTTTTCTATATCAAAATATGTACACATTTGTAATATATGATATATTGATTGTATCACCACTTCTTCTTCTTCTTTGATCCATAGCCGCCAACCGTCAAAGCAGTCAGCGGCCATCACGCCTGGTGGCGTCTTGTAGGGCAGCAACGAATTGATTCCACCTTGCTCGGTCGGCGGCCATCCTTCGTACAGTGCCCCAACTGTGGTTCATTTTTTGCATCTCAGCTTCCACAGTTCTCCGCCAAGTTGTTTTTGGTCGGCCTCTCTTTCGCTTTCCCTCGGGGGTCCATAGCATAGCTGTTCTTGTGATGGTATCAGGGTCCCTTCTGAGGACATGGCCAACCCAACTCCAGCGTCTGCCAGCTATGATGGTGTGCATGTCCTCCTGGTTACTCCGAATAAGTAGTTCTTGGTTGCTGATGGTGTTTGGCCAAAAGATTCGGAGAATTTTCCTTAGGCAGATTGTGTGGAAAGAGGACAGTTTAGACATTTCCTTCTCTGTTACTCTCCAACATTCCGCACTATAGAGAAGCACAGAAAGTACACAGCTCTCATACAGTCTTAATTTGGTGTTTGTGCTGTACTGGGAAGACTTCCAAATGTTGTTGAGAACAGCAAAGGCTGTTCTCGCTTTATTCATTCTGTTGTTAATGTCCTTGCTTGTTCCGCCGTCAGGTGTTACTATGCTTCCTAGGTAAGTAAATGTGTCTGTCTGTTCTAACTTCTGGTTCCTTACTGTTACTGGCTCAGGATTGCCCACATTTAGTGTCATGACCTCTGTCTTCTTCAAATTGATGTTCAGGCCAACCTGCTGGCCATACTTATTCAGTCTATCGGTTTTGTCTTGAATGTGTTGGTGTGAATGCGCGAGTAGTGCAATGTCATCTGCATATTCCAAATCTTCCAGTGTAGAAAACGTTGTCCATCTAATTCCTCTTGGACTGCCCTCTGTAGTCTGGCGCATCACCCAATCTATGACTGTCAGAAATAATGTTGTTGATAAGGGGCATCCCTGTCGTACTCCTGTTTTCACTTCGAAAGTTACTTTACTCGATCCAACACTGCACGTAAAGTTAGAATAGAGGCTTTTTATAATGGAAACAATGCGGCTGAGAATTCCATAAGCCCTCAGTATTCGTGCGTTGTGAGCCTATTGTATGTTGCTCCTAGATGTATTTCAAAAAAAAAAGTTTCATTTTTTTTCCTCGGGGGGTGTGGTAGTCTGTTACGCACAGATTCGTTAATAGGCAATACAAGTTTAAAGTAATATCTATCTGTTTGATGGAACACTTTATGTAATAGTCAAAGGTACTTATTTGATAGTCAATGAGAAATAACCCTTGATTGGTTTGATATTATATTTTGTTATGTTTGTTATCTTCTCTCGGGTCTTAACCTGGCTGGTAAGGGTGGATTTAGGCTGACTTCTCAATGATGATAAGGCCACACCGTCTGGCCACTATGGACGTTGTAAGTATAAGCCCAAGTACGTTGTAAATCTTTAGCTCTGTCAAATACCACCCCTATCGACACCAGGTATATTATAGTTGAAGTGTAGGGTGTCTTATCTGGTTTTTTGTTGTTGCTGTGTGTATAGTAGTGAGGTAGTTCACAGAGTTACAGCACATGAAATATGACATGCGAAGTCATAAAAGGGTAAACTGCTCTTGACGTTTCATCATTTATTTGACGCCACAAGTACAGATACGTTACATAAGTCATAGACATCAATAGTTCAATGTATTCAGCATTCTAAAGTTTCTTCATGGATCTGCATACAGAAGGTTCATCAAAATCCTGCAACTGTGTCAGCTGCATTTCATCAATGTTCATTAAATAATAATCAATACTCCTCTCTGATGCTGGCAGATCAGATGTACAAAATAAGTCTATTATTGTCCGCACGAGAATGGCATTTCAGGAGTAATGGTCAAGCTGACCTTTATAGCGTCCCTAAGTCTAACACTCGACATAGGTGCAATCGCTGGCATAGCGAATGCTAGAACATAGAAATTGTTCTGTGGGCCTAGAGCGACCCGTATATATATATATATATAATATATATATATATATATATATATATATATATTATATATATATATATATATTATATATATATATATATATATATATATATTATATATATATATATATATATATATATTATATATATATATATATATATATATATATATATATATATATATATATATATATATATATATATATATATATATATATATATATATATATATATATATACACGGGCTGATCACCCGTTTGCCAGTCACTTCGATTACGGAACAACAGCAAATGGATTGATTTGCCGTTGCCCTAAAGACGCCAATAGGCGTGATGGGAAACAATGGCAAAGAAAACCTATCTGCTGTTGCCCTAAGACGCCACTAGGCGTAATGGCCACTGACTGCTTTGACGGTCGGTGGCTAAGGACGGAAGAAGAAGAAGATATATATATATATATATATATATATATATATATATATATATATATATATATATATATATATATATATATATATATCTATATATATATATATATCAGGTATAAAGATACTGGTGGTGAAATTTCCTAGTAAAAGAACCTCTCCATTCTGTAACACACAAGCGAGCAGAGATCGACACAATGTCTAACATCTAGGTAGATCACAGAGTTCAATAAAGGAGGGTATTACCTTTCTTCAGAATCAACACCACAAAACATACGCCTCCAGGCGGTTTTGAATCATATAGGGAAAGCCTCGTTAGCTAACTAACTCAAGGAGGACTATAGAATTCCCTATCAAAAATCACAGACGCAGCAAGGCGTCCTTTCTCTGCTCAGTACATCTCTTCAAATCCCTGGGCGGAAGACGATTCTTACTCTCTTAAAGTTTAGACATGCGCAGAACGCATACATCTGACTAACTCTCACAACGAAACGATGAAGGAACCATTTCAACAAAGCTATGTTCAGAAATCACGCCTTATATGGAAAGGGAGAAAAAACTCAACCCTAGTTTCAATCATTCCATGAAATAGTTGACCGATACTACCGTATAAGGAGACATCGTTCGAAAAAAATGAATCAGCGAGTCAAGACACAAGATAAGATAACCAACGAGTCAACCAACAAGAGAAGTTAACCCCCATAGTAAAATGTACCCATAGTATAAACAAGGGTTATCTGCCTTAGATCACAAAAAATTTAAAGTGTACAATTCATACAGATTAATTACACACAGTCTTAGAAAAATTCTGTGCGTAACAGATTACCGCACCCTCCGGGAAAAAAATGAAACTTTTTTTTAAATCCAAGAGCCAGAAATAACAGGCTCGTAACGCACGTATGATGCGCGGATATAATGCCTCATATTAGGCTAGCTCGACGCATGGAGCGATAGCTAAGATTATATCTCAGATTCTTAGAGATAAAATTTCCCTAAGTGTACACGTATATTCCAGGGAGGTGCCACCAACATACGCCACATGATGGCAACATCATAATGTAAGCAAAATTATACTCACATAAATACAAATATGTTATCATTGTATGAAGTGTAATAAACTACACATTTGAAACAAAAAATACATTATACAATCATACAATGTATTACTAATCAATACTAATAAATCAGATGTTCCTCTTAGACATGGATATAATCGTTCCACAGCAGGTAAGAACTTGACATACTTCATGGTTGACATAATGTCCATACTCTCGCAGACGTCAATGATGTGCTGCGAAAATATCAATAACACAAATCTTTATGGTATATGCTAAATTTCTTAATACAATAATCAAAATACAATATATAAATTGTGGCCATGTGAGCTTTTGGCCCGTATATTGCTAACTAAGCCTTCTTCCGTTATACCAAAATAAGTAACAGAACAAGGCAATTAGAATGCTATAAATTCCCAAAATGAGCACCTATGTGCTAATATATCCTTATAGTAGACAACTGTTATAGATCTCGACGTTTAACCGGGAATATATATATGACAGAAGAATTAAGTGGAATCATGTGGGCATCTAGACAGAATGTCTGCCATCACATTATCCGAACAACGGATAGCTCGCACCGTGAAGTGAAAGGGTTGAAGAGCTGTGGCATATCGAGTGGACCTCGAGCTCTTCAAGTTTTTGCTTTGAATAGCAGTAAGAGCTTTCTGGTCGGTTTCCACAATGAAATGTGCGCCAAGAAGAAATCTTTGCAACTTGAGAATTGACCAAACCATAGCCAATAATTCACGGTCTAAAACCGTGTAATTCTTCTCTGCAGCATTTAATTTCCTAGAGATATACATCACCGGATGCAGAGTATCTGAATACTCCTGCATTAGTGCTGCCCCAATCCCAGTGGACGAGGCGTCACTTCGAAGAACAAAAGTCTTCTCAATAGTAGGTAACCTAAAGATAGGTGGTGATAAAAATAGAGTTTTAATCTGGTCCAATGAGGATTGGCATTCTTGTGACCAGCGGATCAGATTAGGCGATCCTTTCTTCAATAAGGTAGAAAGAGGTGCCATAATGGAGGACAGATTCGGAATGAATCGTCCGTAAAATTGTATCAAACCTAAGAGACTACGTACTTGTTTTTTCGTCTTAGGGACAGAAATGTTAAGTATTTTTGAAACATTGTGGTCCTCTGTCTTTAAAAGACCATGACCAACACGATGACCCAGGAAAGAAATCTCACTAAATCCTATAAAGGCTTTAGAGGGTTTTGCAGTTAAGTTATACTCGCGAAGAGTAGACAGCAATTCGTATAAACCCAAATAGTGATCTTCCCATGAATCACTGAGCAGACAGATATCGTCTAAGTATGCTATGAGGAACAGGCTGGCTTTAGACCAAAAAGAAGTACCTCAGAACAAATCTTCAATATTAGATTACTGATCGAAAAACATCTCCAGCATCACCATGATTTATACCATAACTTCATCGATTTCACAAAAGCCTTCGATCGAGTCTGGCATGAAGGTTTATGGCAAATAATGAGAAAATTCAATTTTGATACCAACATCATAGATATCATTGAAGCACTATACAAGGACGCAAGCAGTGCTGTTTTTGCAAGCAATGACATTGGAGAATTTTTCAAAACAACTGTAGGAGTTCGCCAGGGATGTATCCTGTCACCAGTGCTCTTTAACATTTATCTAGAACATATTATGCAGGAGGCTCTCTACGATTATAAATCAACCATATCGATTGGAGGCCGACCTCTGTGTAATCTACGTTTTTGCTGATGATATTGATCTGATAGCTGGAACAGAATCAGAACTTCAAGACCTTACCTCTAGACTGGAGAAAGTAACAAGAAACATATGGGATGGAAATTAATATAGAAAAAAGCAAGATATTGGTGAATAGCCATAAGAAACATGTTCCGACCAACATTACGTTAAATGGGCAAACGTTAGAAGAAGTTAACACCTTTAAATATCTCGGGTCCACTATATGTAGTGATGGAAGATCAAATAAAGAAATCAAGACAAGACTTGAGATGGCCTCAGCTGCCATGACAAGGTTGAATGTGATCTGGAAAAGTAACATCAGTTTTCCTGTGAAGATCAAATTATACAAATCACTTGTATTATCTATTCTCTTGTATGGGTGTGAGGGCTGGACACTCACTGCAGATACGGAGCGAAGGATTTCAGGCTTTCGAGCATAAATGTTATAGAAGAATTTTGCGCATTTGCTATAAAGAGCACAAAACAAATGTCTATGTTAGAGAGAAGATAAACACCTATGCAGGCCATCAAGAACCACTTTTGTCAATAGTGAAACGTCGAAAGCTTGCCTGGTTTGGGCATGTAACTCGTCATGACTCCCTTTCGAAAACGATCCTCCAGGGAACAGTCGAAGGTAAACGGAGAAGAGGAAGGCAAAGAAAATCCTGGGCTGATAACATCAAAGAATGGGCAGGACACGGTTTCCCCACACTTGTACGCATTGCTGAGAATAGAGAGCAGTGGAGGACCCTGTCTGCTGATGCTTCCACCATGGCACCCCTACGACCCATGACGGGTTATGGGTTGAGATGATGATGATGCTATGACATCTGTACGATATGAGAGAATTCGACGCATCATGCGTACGAATGTAGCAGGGGCGTTCATAAGACCGAAAGGCATGAAATTCCATTGGAATAAACCCCTAGGTGTAGAAAAAGCAGTAAAAGGTTTGGCTCGTTCAGTTAAAGGAACTTGCCAATAACCTTTCGATAAGTCGAGTTTGGTAAAGAATTTAGAATTAGAAAGTTTGTTTAGTAGCTCTTCCAATGAAGGCATAGGTTCAGCATCAAACTTCGTAACTTGGTTCAATTTGCGATAATCAACGCAAACGCGAATGTTATTATCTTTCTTTCGAACAATAACCATAGACGAAGAGTATGCTGAAGTGAATGGTTCAATGATTTCCAAACGTATCATTTCATCCAATACTTTTTCGACTTGTGACTGAAAATGGATAGGTATCGGATATGGTCTGACTCTGATAGGATTATGGTCAGTTAGTATTATGTCATGTTCAATGACATGTGTGTGTCCCGGGATGTCGGTAAGGACATCCTGAAATGTTTGTAACATCGAAGAGACTTGTCGATGTTCCTCAGCGGAAAGATTAGGAGAAACGGAAACGTTTTTCCAAGATTCCGTTGAATGAAGTGGGATCACAGGAAGTGGAAGATTGACATCAGAAAAAGTAGTTTCCTCATCCTGTATAACTGACAGGGATGAGTAATGACCATGAGGTACTGGAGAATTGTCCGTTGCCTGGAAAATAGGCGGCAAATAGTCAGGTCTTTCATGAAATTCCGTGAGCATAAATTATGTGGAAAGTTTTATGCTTTCCATCAATATCGACAACATAGTCGACATCGGAAATTTTAGAGACTATTGCATACGGATCTTTCCATGCAATAAGAAGTCTGTTCTCCCTTGACGGAAGAAGAACGAGTGCTTTGTCACCTGGACAAAGTTGTCGTAGACATCTATTTTTATTTGCAAACTGCCTTGCCTTTTCTTTAGCAAATTCGGATGAAGAAGTTGCTAGTTTGCATGCCTCGATGATCTTTTGCCTAAGAGCAATGACATACTCGTAAAAAGATTGAGTCTCATCGCTAATATTATCGGCAGTGATAAGATCGTGGAGTAAAGACATAGGGCCGCGCGGTTGCGCGCCAAAGACAAGTTCAAAAGGAGAAAACCCTGTGTGTTCATTGGGAACCTCTCTATAAGCAAAGAGAGCCGCGGGTAAAACCCTGTCCCAATCCTGAGAATGATCCTCAGTTATCTTCCCAAGTAAAGTTTTTAGTGTCCTATTCAAACGCTCAACTAACCCATTAGACATTGGGTGATAGATACTGCTGAGAGACCTTTTAATATGTAGCATAGACATTACCTGTGACATAGTGTCAGATATAAGTTGAGTGCCATGGTCTGACAATATTTCTCCGGGGAATCCCAAGCGAGAAAATATTAGCCAAAGAGCGTCTGCGATATCGGCAGTGGAGATGCTCTTAAGAGGTATAGCCTCTGGCCAACGTGTGCACATATCGACACATGTAAGGATAAGTTGATGTCCTCGGCCGACTTGATCCTAAAAGGACCGATAATATATATTGCCATTTTCTGAAAAGGGCGAATAGGAATGTCAGCAGCCTGGATAAGCGCAGTATGGCGTGGTCCTTTCGATTTGACCTCCTGACACACTTTGCAAGAACGACAGTAATTCGCATGTCCTTGCTCACAAATGGCCAAAAGAAAGCCGCAAGAACCCTTGACTTTGTACGGGAAAAACCCATTTGTCCAGCACATTGCGAGTCATGAGCATGTTGCAATATTTGCAATCTCATACTCTTAGGCACAAGAATTTGAGAATGAGTGGACGTAGTCGAGTCTTGTACCATACGCACAAGTACGCCGTTCTTCATAGAAATCCAAAACTTTCTATTAGTATTCTGATTTGGATCACCTTTTTTTGCTAGAATGAAGAATTTTTGTAAAGAAGGATCTTCTTCTTGCAATTTTATAAATGAGTCACGTGAAATAATCAAGTGACTATTTTGGCTATCTACTTCATTATTATCAGTTAATGAAATTTGAGGTGGATCCAGAGCATGTGCTCTTGTGACCACCGCATTGGTAGCTTCAATGTTTTACTCCTCCCAAACAGCAATCTGTTGTGGGGTACATTCCCTAACTCCGTGAATGCGACCAATAATAAAGTCCGCAATAGGGTTTGGAAGAAGACACGCGTGGACATCTCCCGTAAAGAAGGGAGTAGAAATATGTATTATGGCAGTAGGATACTTTTCCAAAGTGCCACCAAATGTGACACATTTGATCACCTTTCCTGTAGCACAGGATGGATCTACAAGAGATTGTCTAACACCAATAGTAGTACATCCAGAATAAAAAAGGACTGAGACTGGATTACTATTTACAAGACCCTTATGTAGGATAAGAGAACCTCTCCCGTCATGCGCAACTGCAGCAGGAAGGGCGGGAAGAGGGTGACCACAGCTTAAAGTAGTTACGGTAGTCGGTTCGAACAAAGTACTGCATTGGAGACATTTAGTTGCCCTACCAAAGTCAAAGGCGGAACATGTGATAGCACTAGAGTTTTTATCATCATCACCTTGTTTACATGCTCCCTGAGACTCCTCTTGCTGTACAGAGTTTGCCTGTTGATATCTCTTTCTTTTATGTTGCGATCTACCGCGACCATTATTGCCTCTGAAATTATCATTAAACTCTTTACTGTAATTGTTATCCTGGTTTGAATTCCAGTTTCCATAACTGTCATTACCATTTCTATACTGTTGAGAACCTCTATTATTTTGGTTTTGAGGTCTCCGCGAAAAATAGTTTCCTCTATACTGACTACCTTTGCGAAAATGTCTAAAATTATTGGGAGTAGTATACCGTGGAGTATCAGCTTGTCTCTAGTTCTGCGAAGAAGAATCACCCTGAAATTGATTGCTTTGATTCTGAGCATAATTACGGTTACTCTTCTTATTAAAATTTTGTTGGCTACCCTGAAATTTACGCATGAAATTTGGGCCATAAGGTGCTGCCGAAGCAACTGGCAGACCTTCTTTTACTCTAGAGTTGCTAATGGTTACATGAGGATGCGCAGTAACATACTGGCAACAGTATTCTTCCATTTCTTTTATGTTTTTAGGCTTACGCTCATGAAGAAAAGCAAGAAAAGATTCATTGACAGAAGACATAACCTTGTCTCTAAGTAGTAAGTCCATAAGTGCTTCATATGTATGTTCTGTCTTAGACAGCTCAACCCAACGTGTAAAAGTAAGACGTATCTTTGAAATGAATTCAGAGAATTCCACTCCAGTTTTTGGCAACATATTTTTAAACTGAAGACGATAGCCGTCTTCGTTAAGTTGGTATTTCTTTAATAAGACTGCCCTGACAACCTCATAATTGTTCTTGTCAGGCTCATCTACCATGCCTAGCATACTCAAAGCATCACCTCTAAGTATATTGGATAATTGATAAACATACAATGCTTTATCCATGTTATGTGTTTTACATGCACGTTCAAATCTTTCCAGATAAAACGTTATATCGTCAATGGAAGCATTGAATGGTGGTAGTTTAATCTTGAAATTAGTAGCATTAAACTTATCTGACACCTTATTTGCATCATTAGCATTACCCATGTTCATCAACTTTAACTTATCTAACTCCAAAACTAAAAGTTTTACTTCATGCTCCATTTTAGCTTTTCTCTCATCAGCCTCTCTTTGTAACCTTCTTTCTTCAGCCTCAGCTTCTCTTTGTAATCTTTTTTCTTCAGCCTCTCTTTCAAGTCTTTTATTTTCAGCCTCTTTTTCAAGTCTTTTATTTTCAGCATCTAGTTGTAGCTGAATTCTTTTCTCCTCAGCTTCTTTGTTCTGCCTTTCCATCTCCATCTGGAATTTTCTTTCATCTGCCTGCATCTGCAGTCTCAGATTCTCAGCATCTATCTTCTTTTGCTCAGCTTCTTCTTTCATCTTCTTTTCTTCCGACTTCAATGCCTTGGCATATTGAGTAGTCGCAAACTCTTCTAACTTATCACCAGTCTTACCAAGGGATTTCCCTTGTTCAATAAAGTACTCAAGTGTAGACATGATGTTTAATATTATGAGTCCCAAAACTTGAAATTAATTAACTTATTTCAACCTTAATGGTAACAAGACTTTAAAAAGTACTTGTATAATCACAATGTTTACTCCAATCTATGTGTGAAACAAGTCTGTGATAAAGAACTTGTATTATCAAATGTATAATAATACCACCAGTCACTTCTTAATCATCAGGGCACTACACAAATAATAGTGCATAAGCAAATCCATCAGTTATTTATCATAACTGCACTACACGTGTAATAGTGCATGAGCAAATATGTAACAATAGTGAAAGCTAACTATGCAAGAACTATGTAAACAATAACGACGATCGAAGACAATATAAACAATAACAAAAGATCAAAGACAATATAAACAATAACAAAGATCAAAGACAATACGAAAACATTCGCATAAGTCAACTAAATAAACAGCAGAACTAAAAAAAATATCACAAAGGATGTGATGACAAATGCGATAAATGTAAACAAACAAATGACGTCACAATGTATAAACAAAAATGGTGTAAAGAACTGAATAATAGAAAAGAGGAGACCTACAAATACAAACAAATTAAAACAAAACTA
This sequence comes from Oreohelix idahoensis, assembly GCA_024509875.1. Classification (NCBI taxonomy): domain Eukaryota; kingdom Metazoa; phylum Mollusca; class Gastropoda; order Stylommatophora; family Oreohelicidae; genus Oreohelix; species Oreohelix idahoensis. The sequence continues at coordinate 109,056 of JAMPIV010008734.1, forward strand.
AAGAATGCGAAAAAATACCGAAAACAAAACTGCACATGTCGTCACAACTAACAAAAATAGCAACGGATGTTGCATGCAAATTTTCAATTAAGAAAATTGCTCCTACAGAACGCTATCATAAGACCTCTATGACGTGGTATCTCTTATGATAGTCACCTACCCAACCGGCCCGCTGAAATATAAACATATAAATATACAAATAACATATAACATGTAAACATATAACATGTAGCAAAAAGTGTGTGAAAGTATAGAAGGCTCAGTTAGAATATAAGGGCACAGTTCACAAACAAAACAGGCCACTTAACTTATATGTGTCCAAACGTCAGCACGGTGCAAAACAGGTTGCGATCAGCATTCTGAGGATAAATGATCCAACGTTGATCGACAACTGCTCTCATAAATAACTATGACGCAGGAAATGAGCTTCTGATACAGGAAATGTTGTTTCGGCACTTGTCCTTCTTCCTTACAATGCTCGGCACTTGACCCTCTAAATGTATTAGCAGAAAATCGACTTGATCGGTACTTGTCCTTCTAGATCAGGAAAACTTCGATAAACTGTCGAGCAGCGCCGGGTACTTTCAAAATATTTCTTTGAAGGAAGTGAGTTCAAACTGCAATGTTATATGAAGTATGCTGTCTGGGTTTGTTGACCCCCTTGAGTGCTGCTACCAGATTAAACCAACTTCTGGCCACCATAAAATGATAAGGGTGGATTTAGGCTGACTTCTCAATGATGATAAAGCCACACCGTCTGGCCACTATGGACGTTGTAAGTATAAGTCCAAGTACGTTGTAAATCTTTAGCTCTGTCAAATACCACCCCTATCGACACCAGGTATATTATAGTTGAAGTGTAGGGTGTCTTATCTGGTTTTTTGTTGTTGCTGTGTGTATAGTAGTGAGGTAGTTCACAGAGTTACAGCACATGAAATATGACATGCGAAGTCATAAAAGGGTAAACTGCTCTTGACGTTTCATCATTTATTTGACGCCACAAGTACAGATACGTTACATAAGTCATAGACATCAATAGTTCAATGTATTCAGCATTCTAAAGTTTCTTCATGGATCTGCATACATAAGGTTCATCAAAATCCTGCAACTGTGTCAGCTGCATATCATCAATGTTCATTAAATAATAATCAATACTCCTCTCTGATGCTGGCAGATCAGATGTACAAAATACGTCTATTATTGTCCGCACGAGAATGGCTTTTCATGAGTACAGGTCAAGCTGACCTTTATAGTGTCCCTAAGTCTAACCCTCGACATAGGTGCAATCGCTGGCATAGCGAATGCTAGAACATAGAAATTGTTCTGTGGGCCTAGAGCGACCCGTGTATATATATATATCTCAGGTATAAAGATACCGGTGGTGAAATTTCCTAGTAAAAGAACCTCTCCATTCTGTAACACACAAGCGAGCAGAGATCGACACAATGTCTAACATCTAGGTAGATCACAGAGTTCAATAAAGGAGGGTATTTCCTTTCTTCAGAATCATCACCACAAAACATACGCCTCCAGGCGGTTTTGAATCATATAGGGAAAGCCTCGTTAACTAACTAACTCACAGGAGAACTATAGAACTCCCTATCAAAAATCACAGACGCAGCAAGGCGTCCTTTCTCTGCTCAGTACATCTCTTCGAATCCCTGGGCGGAAGACGATTCTTACTCTCTTAAAGTTTAGACATGCGCAGAACGCATACATCTGACTAACACTCACAACGAAACGATGAAGGAACCATTTCAACAAAGCTATGTTCAGAAATCACGCCTTATATGGACAGGGAGAAAAAAACTCAACCCTAGTTTCAATCATTCCAAGAAATAGTTGACCGATACTACCGTATAAGGAGACATCGTTCGAAAAAAATGAATCAGCGAGTCAAGACACAAGATAAGATAACCAACGAGTCAACCAACAAGAGAAGTTAACCCCCATAGTAAAATGTACCCATAGTATAAGCAAGGGTTATCTGCCTTAGATCACAAAAAATTTAAAGTGTACAATTCATACAGATTAATTACACAGAGTCTTAGAAAAATTCTGTGCGTAACACTGGCGTATGAATATTAGATTTACGTCGGTTTGTTCCTTGTTTGAACAAAACAGATTGGTCTTGCCTGGTATGTTTATAACCCGAGTTAATGTTTATTCCTTGACTATTTAAGGCGATTTGGTCTAATATCTTTATATCTTTTTGATGTCTAACGTCGGCCTATTTTGAGTTGAACTCTCGGGTCAAACGCGCTTCTGCGCATGTGTCGAATTGGGAGACTTCCGTCATGTTGTGGTTTTTGCTGAATGCTGTTCGGACAAGGGAAGTCCGGAGATTGGTCTCTGGGGTTTATTCTGGGGAATGAGATAGTTTCTCTGTAAGACTATTATGTCAGTAATTCTCCCCAGTGTTTATTCTTAACGCCAAGAGATGGCATGTGCTATTTGCTAGTGTGATTTTTCTAAGACCAAGGTAAAGAAGACATTTTCTGAACTTGTTCTATGCCTAGATGTGCAGACGTGCTATCGTCCGTCCATGTGATTGATTGACTATATATAACGACGACATGTTACCTAGCAGCACTAAATATTTGATGTACGCAGCATTATGTATTATAGGATATGCAGAGCCCAACAGGTACATTTGTGTAATAAACAGAGCCTTTAATTATGCTTCATTATTCATCTTCGGTGTGAGCGAAGCTCACCCAAGATAGAGCCATTTTGGACCCCGCTTTTGTCTAGCGGATTATCGATCAGAGAACAGGAATGCCCTTATTATCTGATGATGATACAGAGATCTGTCTACTATAAAACCCATTACTGGTGGTTGAAGATTGTCGTCATATAAGCCTGCTAAATTTACGGCCTGAAATACTTCGCTAGAAGAGGTTCTGTCAGAGAGCCATTGATGATAAACATTTGCTAGCATTAACTGATGCGATTAGTCAGTTAGGGCCTGAGATGACAGACAACTAGAACTCTGAGTGCTTCGCTACTAAAGTTCAGTTGTATCTACATTCGACACGAATGCCTATTTGATGTTGTAGACCATTTTTCCAAGTATACGATGTTTTTGTCAACCTGGTCCAGTAACTGTAACCGTGCTGTCAGAGTGTGTGTCACATTAAATGTATAAAAACGTCTTCAGTAGTCTACGTCATTGACTTCTAGCTATGAGTGAGTGTGTGGTTTACTTGTCAACTCTACAGAACAGTCCATCCATTCGCGTAACTGACATTTACACTCTCACTCAATGTCAACATTACTTGTCAGGGCCTAAATACTTTAAGGACAAGGTGACCTGTATACCCAACACTGTGTCGGTTCGAGTTGACTATTCTACACCATCTATTGAATATCCCAGCGTTATGATCATTCAACTTTATCACTTACTTAACTATAACCAGTGACAGCTCATTCAGTTCACCTCAAGTTGATTTATTGTATTTTAGTTTTTTTTTGTCTACTATTCTCTACAGCCAAAGCCCCCGGGTATGATGGAAAAGTCCCGGACGGGATCCCAATATGTCACAAGAGGTTTAGATGTTACTAAATGGTGGGATATCCTGGACAAATAGGTGTATCAGAGGATACCAGGATAGTGCCAGATGAGAGACTGGTCTTATAAGTAATATCCCCTTCTCTGAAAAGAGCAAGGGTGTATAGACAATCAAGGTGAGGTCCAGTTATGTAAGTTCCCAGAGTAAAGAATAATGATGATGATGGAGTTCTCTGAGTCCCTAACCGCTACCTCTTAAGATGTCACCAAAGATTAAAACTTATAGTATTGTTTGTTTTATTTGACTCAATATTTGTCTAGGGATGAGTTAAATTTTTACTAATACATAATTCCAAAACAGAACTTTAACTGTAATAAACTTTGTAAGAAAGACTGTTGGAAATTTTATATACAATTTAATTGTTCTGAACCTCAATCTTTCCAGGTCAGGAATACTCAAAAGGAAATGAAATAATATTTACACTTTAAAATAAATAACAGGAAAATTTCGGTCCATGAGGCATCTTGGTCACAGGAAGCTATTCTCACTTTATATTCAACTAAATGTCAAGTTTTACTGTATCTTGAATGTTGTCTTTAAATATGTAGATAGTTTATATGTCTATTCGTTGTCATCATACAAAGGTAAGTTTAAGTAGACTGTCTATTTTCAACGTGGGTGAGCTTCTGAAATTATGTCACTGGCTGGTAACATATCTGTGGCTGCTGTTGAATTTCTCTGCCCACGTCATGACCAAACGATTTGCATATTCTTGAAGAAAATACTGCTGGATAGAGCTCCTGACATTTGCCGAGCTGTGGTCTCCAGCAGCCTCCCGTAACAATGGCCAAAGATCTCTTCAAGATACTGAGATCGAACCTGGAATCAAGGATAACCACATTCTATGTAGGCATCTGCTTCAACCCACATACACATAAAAAAACGTCACAACTCACCCTTGTCAGCTATGGTGCTAACAGGTTGCACTAGACATATCATTTCTTTTCTACTGTCTGTTTCCTGTGATTATCTTTTCCTGTGTGGATTCCCTGTTACTGTCCTGAACCCCATGCTTGGCTTCCGTACGATAATCAGGTTAAGTACAAAATAATATGTAACAGCTTGATTTCTTTATGCCGACAATTCCTGTAAGCCTAATACAGTATCTGTTACAATGAATCATTCCAGACGAAAATACAAATTTAATTCCCTACTAGAACTTACTGGTCTTAATTATGCCATATTTTCACACATTATACACATTGTTTCAGTTTCTCTCGCATCGCGAGCATGTTTCCAACACTTCACATTTCCACAATTTAGGTCAATGTGACCGTGACACATCCGTCCTGCAGTTTCACTTTTGAATCAATACTGAACCTTTTTGGCTGGTTATCAATAATTAACAAAATATACAAATAAACATATCTTTCTTACCCTCAGGTAATTATGCACACACACACACGCTGAATCTGGCCCACATAAGGATCTAGAACTGCTTTCAAGTCCAGGAAGGCAAAAGACGTGGTCGATACTGTCTTTACTTCTGTCAGCTATGTGCTAAGTTTTAAAAATGAATGGCGGAAAACCACAAGAGGGTGTTACTATTTATAGCACTACACCCGCCCAATCAAGAGTAAAGTCAAAATTTATTTTTGGGGACTATTGACTTATGCGATTCTGAGCTAGTTTGTATAATCTGACAAATTTTCAATATTTTATATTACAGTTATTATTGGACCGATTTTTATTTTCCAAAGTGCTAACTAAACGGCCAATTTCTCTCTATCGTTATATATAGATAAGCCTTTGGTATTCCTATGCATTTCAATCTGGGTAATTTTTAAGTAATTAAATTGGGCCTTACCCTGATATGAAAATCTTACTAAAATCCATTTTACTAAGTTAATATAATCTTATTATGATGGAATCTTTATGTTTATGTGTTAAGCAATATCAGCGCTATAATTTGAGACATTTCCTACTGTTTAACTATCTTTATTTGTTAGGAAACAAAATATATTCGTTAGGTCAAAAATTAAAAATAGGCATTATTTCTACGTCAACCAAAATTTTCTTATCACTACAAGAAAAGGAAACGATTTGATTGGTTGTTAAATTTGTACTATGCTCTTAGATAAGTTTTGGTGGGCGGTAACTTTTGACTTGTTTCCTAGACAAATTCAAATACACTAGATAAATTGTTGGCGGTAAATTTCACTGGGCCCTCAGACAAATTTCAAATACTGTAGTTATTTATAGATTTAAAAATACGATAGCTAGTTTATGTGCGCGGAAATTTTGAGCGTGTTGCCATACAAATTCACTTCACTACATATCTCCCCCGTTAAAAAAGCGTAAACCACTAGTGCAGCTTTCATATCTGTATTACAATCACGTTCAAATTATGTCAAATTGACTCTACTCTGCCTTAGTGTGATTCTGGATTCCTGCAGGTGGGTTAATTCAAGTAGGCACTACTCAAGAAATGTGGCTAAGACCTCTGCAATCCAAGTATCTATTGCAGGTTGTGTTAATAAACAGCTGCAGGTGCTACTGCCTGTCACATGCTGATTATTAATCAATATTCACCATTAGTCTTCTCTGAGTCTGCTCAATGACATGTCCAGAAGTGTAGATGTTCCTCGAGGTTGCAATATTTATGAGGAGGAGATCTATAAAATTGGTGATAGCAGAGTTATGTAGGGGATCCAGTAATTTCCTCATCAGCCTTGATAAAACACTCGGAGTATTCTCAATCCAAAAAGCAACATATGAATTCAATGTGCTCCTCCGAATTGATCACAGCCAATAATTGATCTGAGCTCAAGCTTGATTGGAATTTGGAAAACCCTTTTCTAATATTCATGTATGACTCAATAACCTGCCATTCAGATAGGGGCCCTATTCATAAGCTGTTTTTCTCCGCCTAACGTCACTGGCGAAATCATATGATATGGGGAAATGAATTTTTCTGCACCAGAAATCAATTCTCCCTTTAGCATTTGCTATAATATGTGTGATCTCAATCCAATGTCCGTACAATACTTCCAATGGACTGTATAGGGTCGGCCAACTGTCGCCGGTGCCCTGCATACTGCTACTTAATAGCCGTATGTCGAAGCGAGCGGAACATTTTCCCAATTGGCTAAACGTCCACTACCAATTTTTCTTCTGGGGTTTCCTCGCAGTTTCAGTTTCAAGGCTGGCTCAGTAACCTCATTTCTATTTTTAGCCAGTTCCAGGAAATATGATGTACGTTGTGTCGAGTGGGACTGGTCTGTCTTTTTATTTACTCTCGGTGCCATCCGAAGAGTTGCCATAGTCACTGGCTTTCTGGAAGACTGGGTGTGAGAAGGTGCATACCTATCCACGTTATCTACCTTATTATTTCTAATTTTATTTTCCGGCCTATGTTTGCCACAATAATTTTCTATGTCCATATTATTTTCCCAACTGATCCTGATACCAGAGAGTTGTTTCGTGATACACCTTTGGTAGCATATCGTAGGGATAGGAATTTTAGCTATATTCTTGTACACAGTCGTCTGCGACATACTAGCCCTTCATACCTTGGTACTAAACCGTGCCAACGCCGTATATGTAAGAGCTGTCCGTTTGTACTCCAAACTCAGACAGTCACTTTTCCGAAAGGAAAATTTATCATTAGAGAGTCTTTCACGTGCGAATCCAGAAACCTTATTTATGCTATCATCTGCAAGAGGTGCGGCATTACCTATATTGGTGAAACTGGCAGGCGTTTGGCAGACAGGTTTCGTGAGCACTTAAATGAGATCTATCATGGCAAACATTTACCGGTGGCCCTTCATTTAATAGGCCTGACCATTCAGGTAAATCCGATATCCATGTCACGGCCCTCCGTTCATGTGTTGGGGATGACAGGACTCGCTTTTCATTAGAGAATCGTCTTATTTTTCAATTGGGCGTTTTATGTCCTGAAGGTCTCAATGTTCAACATCATTTTGCATAAATTCTGGTAGCTTTTCTCTCTCATTCATTCTTCTTTATTCGTTGTTTTTTCGATCTATCTTCTTATGTTTTGGTTTTGGTTCGTTTCATATCCTTTTGTATCTCTAAAAATTGTCGCTATCTTATACGTCACTTCCTTCAAGATTTCTTGGAGAGAGTACTGCGATCTTGTGTATTCCTAGCATTTACAGTTCTAGCTAAGTGACTTGTTCCGAAGTTTTGTTCATTCTCTTTTTTTCGTTTTTCGTTTCGTTTATTATTTACTTTCTTGCTTCGTTATTTCTGTTAGGTTTTTCGATTTTCCTGTGTTATCATTGCACTTTTTCCATCTGCTTGTATCGCTCATTTTGTATTGTTTCTTATCATCGTATGTTTTTGTAGTACCTATTACTATATGTAATTCTTGTCTTTGTCACCTGTTTGTGGCTGACGAAGGGTAAAACCCGAAACGTCCCTTGTCTAATGTGAACTGTTATTTGTAAACTGATTCAATACCTTTTTATTAGTTTATAAACTTATATTCCTTACCAGTTTTACAGCAGCCCCTTAATTTATTTTCTGAAATTATGTCACTGGCTGGTAAATTATCTGTGGCTGCTGTTGAATTTCTCTGCCCACGTCATGACCAAACGATTTGCATATTCTTGAGGAAAATACTGCTGGATAGAGCTCCTGACATTTGCCGAGCTGTAGTCTCCAGCAGCCTCCCGTAACAATGGCCAACGATCTCTTCAAGATACTGAGATCGAACCTGGAATCAAGGATAACCACATTCTATGTAGGCATCTGCTTCAACCAACATACACATAAAAAACGTCACAACTTACCCTTGTCAGCTATGGTGATAACAGGTTGCACTAGACATATCATTTCTTTTCTTCTGTCTGTTTCCTGTGATTATCTTTTCCTGTATGGATTCCCTGTTACTGTCCTGAGCCCCATGCTTGGCTTTCGTACGATAATCAGGTTAAGTACAAAATAATATGTAACAGCTTGATTTCTTTATGCCGACAATTCCTGTAAGCCTAATACAGTATACGTTACAATGAATCACTCCAGACGAAAATACAAATTTAATTCCCTACTAGAACTTACTGGTCGTAATTATGCCATATTTTCACACATTATACACATTGTTTCAGTTTTTTTCGCATCGCGAGCATGTTTCCAACACTACACACTTCCACAATTTAGGTCAATGTGACCGTGACACATCCGTCCTGCAGTTTCACTTTTGAATCAATACTGAACCTTTTTGGCTGGTTATCAATAATTAACAAAATATACAAATAAACATATCTTTCTTACCCTCAGGTAATTATGCACACACACACACACACGCTGAATCTGGCCCACATAAGGATCTAGAACTGCTTTCAAGTCCAGGAAGGCAAAAGACGTGGTCGATACTGTCTTTACTTCTGTCAGCTATGTGCTAAGTTTTAAAAATGAATGGCGGAAAACCACAAGAGGGTGTTACTATTTATAGCACTACACCCGCCCAATCAGGAGTAAAGTCAAAATTTAATTTTGGGGACTATTGACTTATGAGATTCTGAGCTAGTCTGTATAATCTGACAAATTTTCAATATTTTATATTACAGTTATTATTGGACCGATTTTTATTATCAAAAGTACTAACTAAACGGCCAATTTCTCTCTATCGTTATATATAGATATGCCTTTGGTATTCCTATGCATTTCAATCTGGGTAATTTTTAAGTAATTAAATTGGGCCTTACCCTGATATGAAAATCTTACTAAAATCCATTTTACTAAGTTAATATAATTTTATTATGAGGGAATCTTTATGTTTATGTGTTAAGCAATATCAGCGCTATAAATTGTGACATTTCCTACTGTTTAACTATCTTTATTTGTTAGGAAACAAAATATATTCGTTATTTCAAAAACTAAAAATAGGCATTATTTCTACATCAACCAAAATTTTCTTACCACTTCAAGAAAAGGAAACGATTTGATTGGTTGTTAAATTTGTACTATGCTCTTAGATAAGTTTTGGTGGGCGGTAACTTTTGACTTGTTTCCTAGACAAATTCAAATACACTAGATAAATTGTTGGCGGTAAATTTGACTGGGCCCTCAGACAAATTTCAAATACTGTAGTTATTAATAGATTTAAAAATACGATAACCTAGTTTATGAGCGGGGAAATTTTGAGCGTGTTGTCATACAGATTCACTTTACTACAGCATTAAAACTCAAAAGTGCAACATTATAAATGGGACAAGTCAGAGAATTACAATTAATGAATAATTTATTATTTACTACTATCTTTTGTGTTCTTCTTGTGTAAAATATGGATGATGAAAAGTGAATGAATAACATTTAATTACAAATTTACTTGATATTTGAGTTTCACTCAGTAACTAATTAAGAAGTCCTTCCTGGAATCTTCAAAGTAACATAAAATGTTCATCCAAATGTTCTCTTGACTAGTCTACTAGTTCAGAACTATTTTCTCATAACTACACACTAGTCACTTTGCTTTGACTCCTCACAATTGCTGATTTGAATTTTGTCACAGAGTACTTAACTTTTAAGTGATGTGACTGTCTTATATATGAATATACACAGCAGCGTCAATTAAAAGCATTCCACCAGACCACCAGGCACTAATGGAGCCTAAGGCGTTGTCACGAGAGGGTAGATGTTATTGAAATTATAAGATATCCTGGACACAAAGTTGTATCAGGTGATACCAGGATAGTGCGAGATAAGAGACTGGTCTTACAAGTAATACCCCATTCTCTGAAAAGAGTAAGGGTGTATAGACATCAAAGGTAGGATCAAGCTGTAAACGTTCCTAAAGAAGATGGTAATGTATTACTCTAAGTTCCTACTTGCCCCTCTCCAGATCCTCCTCTATTAATATTATTATTATTATTATTATGATTATTATTATTATTATTAGCTCTGCTAGAGGTATTAACTAATCTATCTACCAACAAGAACTGTAACTTAACTTAAAGAATTTTAAGTAAGTCTGCTGGTAAATATTTACAATTTATTTTTACAGATTTACTTTTCTGTTTAAAAAGCTTTCAAGGAAACTCAAAATTCATTTACAAATTTAAATAAATAAACATTTGAAAAATGTTCAAAAAATTATCAAAGTCTCTGAAATTTGTAGAAGGTTCTCTCTTGAATGAACTCACTTTTTTAGGATATCTAGGCTATGTACTTATAACACTGCTATTTCACTGTCAGTTGATTTTATGGTATCACTGGCTATAAACATGCCCCAACATGGGTCATCATTTTATTTACTGTTTATAATCTTGGTGTGACTGGAATACTCTACACAGTAGCCTTGTTTGGCCACTTATCTGCTAAACTGAAGCCGGTTCCACTCTTGTCCTGGAAGGAAAGATCAACTGAGATTCCTCCAGGCAGTAGGTACTTGATGACTGGCCCTCTGAACTCAAAAGGCGCTTGCACCAGTAGTCCCTTCAGTAGTGGTTGACTTTTTATGTGTACTTGGGTTTACAGGAAATAACCTGAAACATATTAAATGTAACCCCTATATTGTCCATAACTACCCCATTATCACAAGGTTGTGGATGATAGACAGTTTCAGACAGTGTGCTAGCAGATGCACAGGACATATTATAACAGTAACAACCAAATCCATTTCACTGTGACTACAATTTCCTCTAAATCCTTAGTTAGAGCTATTTGCCCATGATCCGCCTCTATACAATGATTAGGTCTTGTATAAATACTAAGTAATAGCTTAAACAATCCAGTAAAACAATCGCTTTCATCCTTCCTTACGTTCCTGGTGTGTGGTCCATTCCATCAAGAAATAATTCTTTAAAAGCTTTTCTAAACCTACGGACACACTTTTGCCACCATTATCAGTTATTTTAATGTATATCTTGGCATTGTTTTGCCTCCAGAAATTACACAATGGTTCAAAACACATCTACACATTTCCTAACGCACACTGTAATTAATCAATAGAACTACATATATTTATATACATATATATATTCTTTCTTACCCTCAGGCACATACAGTCGAGCTGTTAATGGGTATCTATTAGTCAGCTCTTCAGATACAAACGGCAAAGGCAATCTGCATTAACACGCTGATACTCACTGTATTTTTGAATTCTTATAGCCTGCTTTTCTATTTAGGGCACGTTCTATATATATATATATATATATATATATATATATATATATATATATATATATATATATATATATATATATATATATATATATATATATATATATATATATATATATATATATATATATATATATATATATATATATATATATATATATATATATATATATATATATATATCTCAAAGCCTGACGTCAGAGGAAGTTTACTACCCACCGTGTGTTTTGCGTTCCGAAAATGTATGTAAAATCTACCTATGTGTGCAAATCAGAAAAACTAAGATTTCATTTATCTACGTTATTCCTGGAGCGATTTTATTCATCAGAGGCTTAAAATACGCTCTGAATTATCCTTTAACCTCCTATTAAATTGTCTTTTACTTTCCTAAGTGCGTTTTATTCTATGCGTACTCCAAACAGCAAAATTATGGACTAACCTGAGGTCTCGATGCATTCAACCAGGGAGTTCTCCCTTCCTATAGTATTATTCGTGGAAGACTCTGCACACACGTGTAGAGCTACATTCCCAGTATTGCATTAGTGACCTCTTCCAGGTGGTACTTCTTTCATAATACTGTAATTAAATGTCCTCTTCCACTTGGTTGCACAGATTAGGACTGGCCATTTTGACTGTCTAATGCTTTTGTAAACACCGAATAAAGGTACCATCTTATTGGTCCGTGTATCATGCAGTTCTCACAAAGTATAGCGCGCGTTTTTTGTCAGAGTTATTTAGAATGACGTGTTGTGAATCAGACCACTACACGACAGGCGTGAATCTAGATGACAATATCTGATGCTCCTGTGTTGATCCAGGAAGGCACTTATTGATCTAGGATTCTAGACCTCTGATGTAGTTTGACACAAATGAACCCTCTTAGGATAGATGTAAGCACAGAATAGACTCGGTTTGGTGAAGTAGCGCTGCACGGCAACAAATGGTAAGTTATAGCCTTGAGGAGCGTCTCTTTTCCTCAGTGTATCCGTCTTCTGCTGTGTGTATGTAGTTTGAAATTTCCGCTGCTTGCCTTTTTATACCGAGAGCGCGTGCGTATCGGAGAGCAATACAATGCTTCCGTTCTCAACCGGTCTATTTTTGCAGACTTAAGCGAGTTTGTGTTAACTGGATCCAGAAATCTTCTTCATACTTCTCACACCTGCTATCCATGACTTTAACTATATCTTCTCTTAGTTTCCATAACTCTTGCTTTCCTTTTATATAAAGTTTTCCATAATTGGTTCCGACTTCGATTTATACCAAATTTTAAAAGACGATCGACACAGCAGTTTTCATCATGCTGGCGCCTTTACCTTAAATTGTCTTCAAAACGAAATAACGTAGCAACGTTTCCTTTGACGTGCATATAGTTGGCCTTCTTCTTCGACAAACGAGACTAATATCATGTCATTCCGTCCATCCATTCTCGTTTAATTCATGTAAGTCTACGTACTCCTATGCAAAAATCTCTCCATTTGTTTACAAGCCATTACGAACCATTTCACCGGCGAGAGAGAGCTGCGTGCATTTGATTGGTCGATATTTCCCTTCTTTCTATCATAACAAGGCATTTGTAATACATCACGCTACATCAAGATATGAATAGTAGACAACACTTTAAACATTTGTCTAAGAAAGTCTTGTGCAGTTTCTGGGCGGGACCTAAGATGCAGCAAACGAGATGAATGCGGGAGCGACTCATAGCTCGACTGCTTGCGTCAGGGTCAGCGAACCAGAGCTGACCAAGACCCTACTCCACCTCCAAGTGGTGGTCCTGGAAACAGGCTGCATCACTGCAGTCTGGCTGAGAGAGTAAGGATCGAAGAGGGAAGGCAAACCAGGTCCCAAAAAATGCTGTGCTGAAGTCGGATGTGTCTGCCGAAAGGCGTAAATATCGCAGCTCCGCACCAAATGGACACAACGCAACCAACGTCCTTTTCAGGACGAACGAGGAAGAAGAAGTTTCTGGACGTCTTTGACAAGATAAAGTAAGAATAGAACTACTGTTCCCTCGGGCATGTCGTAAAGGGCGACTAATATGTAAAATATATTGCCTCAGAAACAACCGATTCAAAAGCATATGAATCCTTGGTGCAAGCTTCCTGCTTGGGTACTAGCTACAATGGTGACTCCATGCTCTGTCCGTAGCGCAAAGGAAAATGATCATTTTCTAAGAAAGCACGCGCAAAAACATAGAAAATTAAAGAAAAAGACACTTTCAAAGGGTAGAAAACAATTTTTAAAAATACACTAGCAGCCTGGAAATTGCTACAGAAGAGAGTTTTGCAAGAATGCCCAAATTAAGAGAAATAGTGTTAAGCAGAATTATTCTCTAAACTAGGGAGGAAATTACTTGAGCGAAAGCAGTAGTCCGGCTGGTATGACAGCAAGGCAAGAGGCAAACAAATATTGGAGATCCGTCGTAGCCAACGCTTCGTCTTGAGGTATCAACCATCGCAGCCAACCTTTCGTGTTAAGTAGCATCTATCATGACCAACCTTTCATATGGAGACATCATCCGTAGTAGCCAAACTTTCATGTGGAGACATCATCTGTAGCAGCCAACCTTTCATGTGGCGACATCATCCGTCGTAGTCAACCTTTGATTTTGAGACATCATCTGTAGTAGCCAACTTTCATGTGGAGACATCATCTGTAGTAACCAACCTTTCGTGTGGAGACATCTAATCTGATGGGATTTTTCAATAGTTCCAGCTCCAAGGAGCTGAAATAGATAATAATAATAGTTCAAGAGGATGGTGTCTTTGGCAAAGTTTGTCTTTCAGACCCCTCCAGAACATTACCTTAGCCTGGAGAAATATCTCACGAGTTCCATACCATGTTGAATTGTGTGCTTCGTTAGAATTACAGTCCTTTGCTTCGTAACTTTCAGCCCATTCTAGATGTAGTATTTCATGCGACTGTCATAAATAATGATATGAGTTGACTTTTTATGAAAATGTGTTGGCGAAACCATACTGCATCAATTTCTAAAGTCTTTAACTGAAGATTTAACTATCTGCTGGCTCTTATGATTCAAAGTGAGCTCTATCACACACATACCCCTGTGACAAAACGTCTCTACGTGTTCTTTTGGTTGCTCTATCGCACCTTTAGCCACTCCGGCAGTATCTCTTTTTTTTTCTTCATTTTTCTCTTTCTTCCATTCAACCGCTTTCATTTGGCATAATGTTTTCCATTTTCATTCATTATTTTGCTCCTTGTGCTGGACCTAGTAGGGTCAAGTCTATAAGACTCCACTCCCTTACGGGTGTATCTGCTATGAGACTATCTTTATCTTTTACATTGTGCTCTGAAGCCGATCCCAGACTGGTTTCGTTCCGCCAGGGTAATTACTGACCTCAGCGGGTGATACGCTTATCAACTGAATCAGTCTGACCACCTGGTTAAGCACGGTCTCGCCTGATCGACACAAAGGAAGGTCAGATTTGATGACTGAGAAATATGTCTGGGGGATTCCCACACACAGGCGATAATGAGATAATCGTTTCACGGGACCATCCCTGTGTGTGATTATCGCAGATAATCTGTCTGGCCAGTCAACATTGACGGAAGGCATTAGCCAGGATAGTTCACATCTTTGTGTGTGAAGTTGCATAAAGATGCCGGCAGAAATATTACCGCATGATTTGAAAAAGGTCACGCGTTGGAATATTAAATGCAACATTTTAAAACAGTGGGGCATATTTTGAAATTAGACACGCCAACTCAGTGCTAAAGAGATTCGATTGGTTTTATTTGAGGGCCGTAATAAACAATGAATATCGTTGGAAAATGCGGCGGAAACAGACTCTGTGATTTGAACTGAAAAGTGGGAAATATAATCTAGCGAAATCAGAGACACAGAACTCAGAGACTTCATCGCATCGTCAAGCGAACAACTCCCAGAAGCCAGTGAGACATCGGACTTATAATTTCTGTATTTTAAATGACAGATCGATGTATTTGAGAAACTTAAAACCTTAAAAAGTAAGCCCGCCTTTATAAATACAGAGACTGTGCACTTAAGCGACCAGGACTTAAATATTAGGACTGAATACCTAAGGAATTGGATCACCAGTCATAAGAGAAACTTTCCCAGACCAAATGTTTCGCAGATTCACCCATCATAAAAGGGATTCAAAATTTCCAGACCAAGTGATTCAAGAGCATATAACCTAAATTGCTCGTTGTTCATTCTAAAATGTGCTAGGGGATTGTGTATTCCCAAACTTTGGGGTAAGTGTAAACTTTTATTGTTAAAATGTTAATTTAACATGTTTTTCTTGCTAATTGGTTATATATCAGGCTGGCAACCTCAACATACGAAAATAGTATATTCATAAACCACGACATCAAGCGATGGTGATTTCTTCTGGCTAGTCGTGCGGAAAACCGACAGCAGAGGTGACCCCAGACTCCCAATGGAGCAGTGATGACTGATGATTACATAACATGTGCCTAAAGTGTATAATATTTTGTGAGATATGTGCACTTTGTTAATTGTACCTCATTAATTGCGCCGTCCAGAAACATTTTGCCAGTTTAATACCCGGAAGAATATTGGTGATTTTAATCATCTTTCCTGAGCTACACTGTGTACTCGGGAATTTAATTCTTCTGAGAGATTAACATTGGTGGGTGCACAGCTAGAATGCGCCTGTTAATTGGCAGCCCACAAATGTACTTAGCAGAGGCATTTGTTTTTCTATTTTGTCTAAAAAGTTCGTGGAACGAAGCTAGTTGTGAGTGAAAAGCAGGGATTCCACACCAAACGCCTAAATTGGAGAAGTTATGTGAAGAACTGCCTCATCACCAAGAAGTGACGAAAACCACAGGTGCCGGACCCCCTTATATCAGTTAAGTGCTTATAACAAAAGCACCAGCAACCGGACATAATTTTCTGAACTATATCCTCACACTAAATCTCAGTGAAGAGAAAATTTGATTCCAATATAAAATTAACCAGCATTTCATTTATTTTAAACTGTTAATACTAATTGATTATTACATTTGTTACCTGTTGTTTTAAAACTAAAGAATAGTTGTTTATTCAGTTATTACTTTTACGAAAGAAAACGTATGAGACAGAATATTATTAATGCTAGAAGAAAATATCGAGGAAGTTGAGGGGAACTGCGGTAAGACGTGGAGTACAATGGGTGGGTTTGAAAAAAAAAATAGACGCGACAAGAACTTGAAGGATCTTCTTGTTCACAGCCGTCTCCCAAAGGAGAATGCCACTCACTTTGGCACACTACCCTGTCGTCGGACACGATGCAACACGTGCAAGTATGTCATCTCAACCCAGAAGGTGTCCTTTCCTAAGGCTACGTACACCATCACTAGTAGCTTTACGTGTGAATCGCGTAATGTCATTTATACGATCATATGTAAACGTTGCTGCAAAACCTATATTGGCCAAACAGGCAAACGACTTGGGGACAGATTCAGCCAGCACTTAAATGACATCTCTCAGCAAAAGTCCACACCAGTTGCCACACACTTCAATAGTCCTGACCCCCAGGGTCCCATCGACATCCAGGTCACTGCGATCCGATCCTGCTCCTCTGACACTGCCAGCCGAGAACAGCTTGAGAACCGTCTTATCCACCACATGGGGTGTCTAAAACCAGCCGGTCTCAACACTTTCCACACCTTTGTCTGAGGTCACCCTTTCCTCTCTTGCTCTATTTGGACTCATTCCACTCTTATCCTATTCTTCTATTTTTATGCCATCCTCCGTGGTATGTATGGATGTACACGTTTTCTAATTTGTCTTGATTTTTTATTTCATATTCATTTATCTCTTACTTATTCTGTCCTCTTCTATTTCCAGTCCCCACTTTTATTATATTTGGGTAGTTTTTTGTTCAGTTTCGTTTTTTAGTTTTTAGTTTCTTAGTATGTATTGTGTACATCCGGGGTCAGAAGTCACTTCCTTTTCAGCCATGCTTCGCCTTCAGGGAAGTACCTAGGTTTTATTTTTATTTATTTTTATTTTTATATTTCTTTAAGTTCTTATGTCTCCTATCTAGTCTTCACTTTCTTTCTTTTCCTGACGAAGGCCTTGTGGCCGTAACGTAGACTACTTTCTTTGTCTTTTGTCCTCGCTACTCTCTGCCAGACTGCAGTGATGCAGCCTGTTTCCAGGACCACCACGTGGAGGCGGAGTAGGGTCTTGGTCAGCTCTGGTTTGCTGACCCTGACGCCAGGCCAAGCTATGGGTCGCTGACTGTATTCTCTATTGCTGCGTCGTTGGGTCCCAACCTTAACAGTACCCACGATCGCGCTGGTCTCTTCATTGCTCACTAGTCGTTTCGTGTTTTATTATTCTGTGTTCTTAAGACATCCTGTTTTTCTAGTGCTGATTTTTCTGTGTTGTTCTTTCATTAGTTACCATATCTGACACTGGCAGCATCATGTTGGCACAAATCAGCTAATCAAGACCTTTCGGTTCACCACGGAGCATTGGAGCCCAACGAAAACTTTGTAGCCTTCCTGTCCTGCCCATTTCAAGGTTTTTCCATGTCTTCTATATAAATTATCTTCTCCTTGTGTTTGATGGAAAGCATGAACCAGAGCTGAGACACCATACAAAGGATGGCTGTTACGACTGCCTTGGTTTCTTTTAGAATGTGTGAAGATGTTTATCTTAAGGAGAGCTGATCGTGCTATGTTGTCGAGTGTATAAGGGCTTGATCTTAAGGACATAATACTGGCAACACAACTCAAATAAGGTCCACAATAATATACACGTAGTAAATATTTATTAAATTCCTTCACAATTCAATGACAATGGAGAATCTTCAACATCTGTCTCCTCAATAAATATATATATATATATATATATATATATATATATATATATATATATATATATATATATATATATATATATATATATATATATATATATATATATATATATATATATATATATATATATATATATATATATATATATATATATATATATATATATATATATATATATATATATATATATATATATATATATATATATATATATATATATATATATATATATATATATATATATATATATATATATATACGAGGGACGGTCAAAAAGTAATGCCTCGTAATTTTTAATTTCATTCAATAGGCAAGAAAACATATAAAATTCACATTGAAATGTAGCCCCATGTCTGAACTTCAAAAATGTATTTCTCATTGTAGTCTCCGTTATTTGTTACAGTTATTGTCCATCTTCTCACAAGGGCATGTATCCCCGCATGGTAAACATTTGTGTCCTTTTTCCTAAACCACTGGCTTACGGCGCGTTTAAGGGTCTCGGTGTCCTCAGAGTGATGTCCACGAAGATCTTTTTTCAGTGGTCCAAACAGATGGAAGTCAGAAGGTGCAAGATCGGGACTGTAAGGGGGATGTGGTAATAATGTCCAGCCAAATTCTGCAATCGCATCAATCGTGCGTTTAGCGGTGTGTGGCGTGGCATTATCGTGCAACAGTAGTGCAGTTCTCTGATCTTTTAATGGGTAAAGTCGCCGAAGACGACCTCTGAGCTTCTTCAAAGTTTCAATGCAATGGTCTGCATTCTCCGTGTTTCCCTGTTCCAAGAAGTCGAGAAGAATCACACCCTTCTCATCCTAAAACACGGAGGCCATAACTTTCCCTACAGATGGTGAACTTTTGAACTTCTTTCTTGTAGGCGATGTTGTGTGATGCCATTCCATTGACTGCCTCTTGGATTCTGTTTTAAAAATAATGAACCCAAGTCTCATCACCTGTCACAATATTCGATAAAAACTCTTCTCCTTCAGTTTCGTAACGGTGCAGGAGGTTGATGGTTATCCTTTGAATAACTCAGGTCTTTAATGATGTTCTGGACACTGCCTTTACTAATGGACAACATGGAA
The DNA here is from genome assembly GCA_024509875.1 of Oreohelix idahoensis. Taxonomy (NCBI): domain Eukaryota; kingdom Metazoa; phylum Mollusca; class Gastropoda; order Stylommatophora; family Oreohelicidae; genus Oreohelix; species Oreohelix idahoensis. The sequence continues at coordinate 128,617 of JAMPIV010008734.1, forward strand.
GAAAGTTCATCCAGTGATACCCGACGGTCACCACGAATGATGCCATCAACTCGATGAATGTTGTGTGGAGTCACTGCAGTAGACGGACGGTCAGTCCGCTTTGCGTCAGCCATTGAGGATTGACCTACTTCAGCTTCGCCACAACGATGTACCCAATGTCGGACAGTGCTAACATCCACTGTTGAATCTCCATAAACATTCTTCAAACGTTCGTGGATGCGAATTGGGGTCTCGCCTTCAGCATTGAGGAATTCTATGACATAATGTTGTTTTAACCGTACTTCTTTAGCAGCCATTTTAAAACTGTTACAGTGATGCCACCTGTTATTGGTACAGGTTGGTAATGCTATACAGTGCAGAATAGTGTTTGAAGAATCCTGCTAAATTTACAAATTGCACACCGATGCAGTATTTACTTACATATAAAATACGAGTGTTAAGTCATATTTTCATTAAGGGGAATTAAGTGATAAAGACGTGTATGTACAGATGTTGCTGAGTTATTTGCCGGTTGATGATCATGCACTGAGTATGGTTACTTTAGTGATCTCTTGTTAATCGTGCTTTGTTTAGTATTACGCGAATTAGGGTGAAGGTGTTCATACAACTCAGTAGCATGGTATGAAGAAGTAGTTCATGTAACTTGAACTCAGCAACATTAATGAAGTAATTAATTCCTTCAGATTGAGTCCATAATATTTAATCACATGTACACACAGGATGATCATTTCAAATAGGAACAGAACATAAGTCCTTATAAGTCATGCATAAATTAATCAATAACGTAGACTGCTGGTTTACGTGTCAATGTCCGTTTAAGGATGCAATGCAGTATTGTCGTCAGAACATCACAGCTATATGCACGCGCAGCTAGACATGGCTACCTGCCGACAGTGAGACTGCGAGTCTGAATATTTCATACGAATTTGACGATTATTCTTCTCCTTCTGAGAATTCTAGTTAAATACTAACCTCCATAAATTTCCCTCTCATATAGAGTTCTAGGACTGACCCTGGTCCATCAAAAAAATGCATATATAAATGGCTATATCATGCCATTGAATTGGAAGGTTAGAAAAAACGCAGCTATTCAGCTTGGTGGTCAAGTAACAAAGGGTAGCGTTTCTTAGTTACCGACTGTGACCCAAACAACGCTATACACGTTATAATCGATCGTGTATGGAGCGTTCAATAATTGAAACATCTATCGCAATATATTAAATGCCTTAACCTTTACAATTGCACGTCTGATAACCTTTAGCAGACGGCGTTAATATCATATACCGTAACAATTCCCTGTACACCGGGAAAAAAAAAAATCGATAGATTTTTTTTCAAGATCTATCCGACTTAACAATTTTTCAAAAAAATTTAACACAATTGTGACATATGGCCGACGATGTTCTGAATAGAACCGTGTTGCGGTCATGTCAACTATTTGTCATAGTCATCTAACATTAATCACATTATATATCAATTATACATATTATTATATCAACTAAATAAAATGTCCAATGTTAACAGTGAATGATAGAATTAAATTAAAGTAAGGTCTGTCGTATTAGTATGTCATATAGGAATTAATTTGACTAATTAAAATTAAATTAATTAATTAAATTAAGAGATAAATTATTAAGATTCTAATGTAACGCGATGTTATGAGAGAAGAAAAAGCAAAATAAGTGAGAAGAAATAGAAAGAAATTCGAATATAAGTTTAACTTAATTGTGTGTGTTAAGTGTTAGTGAATAATAACTATCTAATTTAACTAACTAAATAATGTATAGGTACATTAAAAAAAAAATATTAATCTAATACTTTTGTGAGATTTATTTTCTCTTTTCATAATTTCTTCTTTTTATATTTCGTTCTCTTTTTTTGTTCTTTCATTTCATTTTTTTTCTCACATTTCATTTTATTGATAATAATTCAATTAAGAAGTTAAGTTAACTAATTAATTAGTATAGGATATGATGATCCATCCGTAGTCTTGATCCTGATGAATTCTTTTAGGAAAAAATGTTCAAACGTTTACGTTGGAAAGAAATGTCATTTATCCCAGCATCCAAGAATTAAGTGCACATAGGATAATAAGTTCGACTTGTCGTCAGATATTGTTGCATGATTGTTCAACGAATATTCATATATCGTGTATGGACGTTAGACGAAGTTTCAATGTCAATATGTATACCTTGATTGTCTTTTAGTTCAATTCTGTGATGCATATAGTGTTTATAAAGTTTAAATTGAAGGCAAGGTTAGTTCCTTTATAGTTGATATGTTTTAGGAATGTTAATGTTGATTATTCGTCGTCAATAGGATTACGTGACAACGCATCCGCCACAATGTTTTCAGTGCCAGGAATATGTTCAATGGAGAATTCAAATGGCTGTAGGATGATTGCATATCTGGCGAGTTTTTGGCTCTTATGGTTAGATCGACGCAAAGATGCTACAGCACGTTGGTCCGTCTGTATGGTGAAGGGAGCACCAAGCAAGAACTTTTCAAGTTTAGTTATTGCCCAGATCACTGATAAAAGTTCCTTGTCCACTGTGGAATACTTTGTTTCTGCCGGCTTTAGCTTTCTTGAAATGTATAAGGTAGGATGTAGAATGCCATCATGGTTCTGGAGCAGGCATGCACCAATGCCGTAGTTACTAGCATCTGTTCGTAAGAAAAATCTTTTGGAAGCATCGGGAAGTCTTAAAATTGGTTCATGCGAGAACAAATTTATAATTTTGTTGAAAGTTTCATTGCATGTACCAGTCCATGTCACCTTCACCGGCATGTCTTTTTTTAACAATGAAGACAATACAGCCGTGATGGATGACAAGTTTGGTATGAATCTACTGTAATATTGAACAAGTCCTAACAAACTCCTGACCTGTTTCTTCGTCTGAGGAACTGCTATGTTTAGAATTTTGGAGACTGTACTAGGTAACGTTCGGATATATCCCGATCCAATGATATGTCCCCAAAAGGTTATCTCATTACACGCGATTTGCACCTTTGTAGGTTTAGCAGTTGGATGATAATTCCTTAGAGTGTCGAAAACATATCTAAGTCCCGAAACATGTTCCTCAAACGACGAACTAAACAAGCATATGTCGTCAATATATGTAATAACGCCTGGTCTACCTGATAAAATTTGTCGCATCAGGCGAATGAAGGTAGCTGGCGCATTAACAAGCCCAAAAGGCATCACATTCCACTGGTATAGACCTTGTGGAGTGGAAAATGCGGTGTAGTACTTAGCCTTTTCGGTCAGTGGTATCTGCCAATAACCTTTAGTTAAGTCTATCTTACTAAATATAGTTGCGTTGGATAGACGTGGCAGTAAGTCGTCGATAAGTGGATGTGGTTCGCTGTCAACTATAGTCTTAGCATTTAATTTTCTATAATCAACACATAGTCTGATGTTATTGTCCTTCTTCCGGACAATCACTAATGGAGAAGAGAATGGCGAATTACTAGTCTCAATGATTCCCAGAGACAACATCTGTTCAAGTTCCTTAGTAGTTTTAGCAAGGAAATGTAAAGGAACAGAATAGGGATGTACACGAATAGGTGTATCATCATTGAGAGTAATGTCATGACTGATAGCCGATGTGCGACCCGGGACGTCGGTCAATACATCTGGATAAGATTGTAATAGATTAGCAATCTGTAGACGCTGTTGCGGTGTAACCGTTGAAGAGATGGTTACATCCCGCCAAGATTCAGTAGGTTGAACTACTGGTACCGGTAACGGTAACTGTACCTCAGGAAAAGAAGATTCTTCTTCCTGGATGACAGATAAGTTAGAATAATAACAAGTAGATACTGTGTTGTCATCTAGTTCATGAAAAATTGACTGTAAGTGTTCAGGACGTGTATGAAATTGCTTGAGCATGTTAATATGAAATATCTTTTTGTGTCCCTTGATATCTAAGACGTAATCAACGTCGGAAATTTTATCAATGACTTTGTAAGGACCATTCCAAGATATCAATAATTTATTGTTATTGTGAGGAAGTAACACATAAGCCTCGTCGCCTGGGAATAATTGGCGTAATCGTCGAGACCTATTTTGTAGAGATCGAGCCTTAGCTTTTGCAGCCTCAGAAGAAGCTGTTGCCATCTGGCAAGACTCAATAATGTTCTTCCGAAGATTAATCACGTACTCGTAAGATGACTGAGTGTCCTGAGTCATCTCCGCGTCAATTAATAAGTCTTTTATTAGTCCCATAGGACCTCTTGGGGGAGCACCAAAAACTAATTCAAAGGGAGAGAAGCCAGTTTGTTCATGCGGTACCTCCCGATAAGCAAATAGAACAGCTGGGAGTGCTCTGTCCCAGTCATGAGGGTGCTTAGCAGTAACCTTATGTAGTAGTTGTTTAAGTGTACGGTTAAGTCTTTCAACCGCACCATTACTCATAGGATGATAAATACTACTTAAATTCCTATCAATGTTCCAAGTTTTCATGACTTCCTTCATGGTGTCAGATATAAACTGTGACCCATGGTCTGATAAAAGTTTTCTAGGAAACCCTATTCTAGAAAAGATGAGATGTAGTGCATCAGCTACATCTGTGGTAGTGGTGGTCTTTAATGGGATAGCTTCTGGCCATCGTGTGCACAAATCAATGCACGTAAGGACGAATCTATGTCCTCTGGCCGATGGTAGCAATGGACCAATAATATCTATTGCCATCTTGTCAAACGGTCTTACTGAGATATCGCAAGCCTGAATAGGCGCCGTGTGAAAAGCTCCACGTGCTTTCACTTCTTGGCATGTAGTACAGGAACGTACATACTGCGAAATATCTCTTGACACTCCTGGCCAAAAGAATGAAGACAGTACTCGAGATCGTGTTCGAGTATATCCCATATGTCCAGCACAATGTGAGTCATGTGCATGTTGAAGAATGTACCGTCTAAAAGTATACGGGACCATAACTTGTTGTTTCATTTGTGATTTGTCATTAAAACATCTAATCAATATGTCATTTTTAATAACAAAACAATGTTTGTTATTATTACCTGAGGATAGATTGTCAACTTTATCAACCAACTTAAAAAATTTTTTTAAAGATTTATCCTCTTTTTGTTTGGTTGCAAATGTTTCCCTGTCAATAGGTGAATTGACTACAAATTCCTCTTGGTTGTCTGCATCCATTTTATTATCATCAACTTTCTCCATGAGTTGAGTCTGCGCTCTAGTCGTCACGGCGTTTCCAGTGCATAGGTTATGTTTCTCCCATTCTATAATCTCATCTGGAGTACAATCTTTACTGCCGTGTATACGACCAACCATCAGATCAGCTATAGGCTTTTTTAGCATACATACTTTTACGTTCCCTGTGAAAAAAGGTGTGTTAACATGAATAATAGCTGTGGGGTAAAACTCAATAGTTCCCCCAAAAGTCATGCAACGGACATATTCCCCCGTTGCACAGCTAGGATGTACCAGCGACTGTCGTACACCAATCGTTGTGGATCCTGAATCCCTCAGCACTGAGACGACGGATTCATTAACTAATCCCCTGTTAAAAATTAGTAGGCCTGTTCCATCGTTGACTGCAAGACCTACCTGTGGTATAATATGTCCGCAGTTAAGCACTGTTTCTTTCGCCTTCTGAAAAATAAGATTGCATTGTTGGCAACTATTTGCCACATTATAATTAATAGCAAAACATGCAGCAGAAGACTGTGTTGTATTATTGTCAAGTGGGACCTGAGCTATAGGGGTAGTATTATTTGTAACTGCCGCCCCTGTATTATGGTTGTAATGAGATGATCCCCGAGAATGAGATCGATTCCGAGTATAATTGTTAGAATTATCTCGTCGTCCTCTATAGTAACTATTATCTCGATGTCTCGAGCCATGATTATTACCATTCCAGTTACTATTATTATTGGGAGTATGTGATCGATTATAATTAGTGTTATGTTGACCATTGTGGTAGTTTGTTTGAGGTGAATAATTTCTATCTCGTGATCTACCTCTGTTGAACTCATTTTTATTGTTGAAATCATTATTATGTCCCTTCTGAAAGTTAACATTGTGATTTCTTTGGAACCTGCTTCTGTCTACACTGTGATGTCTTTGTTTGTTATTATGATTGTAGGCCATATTAGACGCCACAGGTAGAGGTTCTCTTAATGAGGAGTTAGAAATGGTTGCATTCGGATGTGCCGAACAGTAGTTTAAAGAAATTTTTTCTAACTCGTCCATAGTACCTGGTTTACGCTCCTGCAGATATGCAAAAAATGGCTGGCTAACCGAAGATAATACCTTATCCCGTAGTAGTAAATCAACTAATTTGTCGTATGATTTGTTGACTTCTGCCAGTTCAACCCATCTATTAAATGTATTGCGTATGTTCGCAATGAATCCTGCAAAATCTTTTGGAGATTCAGGTAAAATTCCCTTAAATTTTAACCTACAGTGTTCCTCGTCCAGGTGAAACCTTCGTAAAAGCAAGGACTTAATAGCACCGTAGTTATTTGCTATTGATGGGTCAGCATTTTGAGAAGCCGTCAATGGTTCTCCAACCAAGAATTCATTTAACTTGAGTACCCATGACTCTTCAGGCAAATGATTTGTTTTGCAAGTCTGTTCAAAACGTGACAGGAACGATGAAAGGTCGTCCACGTTTAAGTTGAGAGTGGGTAATTTAAAGTTGTAGAAATGTTTAGTTTGGCTGGATGACGATCCATTTTGTGCGTTATTATTCTGGTTTGCATCAGCACTTTGTGCTTGTAATTTTGCTGTCTCCAATTTGATACGCGCCAATTCCATTTCTTGTTGTAAAATAATTTCCTCTCGTTTCAATTTATTCTCCTCTTCCTGTCTGGCGATTGCTCTTTGCTCTTCTCTTTCACGTTGAGCAATCTCTCTCAATCTATTTTCCTTGTCAATTTGCTTCATCTCACGTTCTGCTTCCTCTTTCTTTAATGCAGCCTTTTGTTCCTCTTCCTCTTTCTTTAATGCAGCTTTTTGTTCCTCTTCCTCTTTCTTTAATGCAGCTTTTTTTCTCTGCTTCTTTTCTTTCATGTTTTTCCAGTTCTGCCTCAGCAAACTGACGAAGTTCTTGAGATTTATAACCATATTCCCTACCAATTTTAACGAAATGGTCTATAGTAAGCATTTTGACTTTTATCTGTAAGTAATTATTGATAATTACTGATTAAAATAGTCAATAGTAGCTTCAGAGTAATTATTATACTTACTCAACTTAGAAATATTCAATATAAATAATCACAATAGTACTGAACTCTAATGTCTAAGTTCAACTAATAGACAATATTTTGTAACAATATTGTATCTAAATAATACTATATCATAAATAGTTATGATATCTGTTAACTATTATGTAATTACTTCACACAATTAATCTTAATATCCAATAATGTTGGGTATGATTCCTAGTAATTATATTGTTCAATGTACTAAGTCACTCTCTTAGTACCAGAAAAGTATATTAAATAATATACAATGGGTCTTTTACCTCAAAGGTAGACTATAAGATTATTTTATTTGGTCAATATATATATTATATTATTATGCCCTAGGCATCTCTTATAAATTGTAGTGCTACTTTCTTGGACTATCACTGCATAATTATGCAATGTCCCATATTAACCTTAAATTAAAAAATTAATTAAATTAAATTACAAGTGTATTATTGCATATAATATCATATTATTAATGTAGTATTTAATATATATCATGAGGACAAACAAAACAATGATGCAACTAAAGGGTACAAACAATGTTAAGACGCAAACAAGACATTTTCACAATTAAAAATGAATTTATGAACTAAATAAAACAAGCGGAAGTGTCACAAGCCAAATGAAGGGTCAAGGTCTGACCCGAGGTCAACTTAATATTCAAAGTACACAAAAAAAAATGACTGCAAAAAATGATGACATCACAGGACTCATAACGGACGACCATTTAACAATCATCAAATAAATGATAGTAAGAGGAGACTGGACGAAATATTTAACGAACATGATACAAAACTGAATAAAATTGTTAACTGAGTACGAATAAAATACACCAGTTATCTACGGAACGGTACAGCTAACACAAATCGTCAAACGACAGCAGATTTGGACAGATAGTCCAATGGCAAACCTCAATGGGGCTTCCAAAAGTGCAATCGTTTAACTGCCCTAAGAAACGACCGAAATCAATTCAGGCATCGTGAGAGCCACAGAATCTAATTTCGGTTCATCTTCCCTACCTCCCACGGATTAACAACACATTAAGACAACAAAAATTACATTAAACATAGGTAAAAACATGCCGATGTAGGCAGAGGGCATGGACTCAGTTAGCACTGTTTGCAATAACACCAGTTAAACACCTGGACTTATCTTTTCCGTTGCTTATATCAGTGCTAGAGGTCGTCAACAGCTAGGCTAAAGCCCCTGACTGTCTGCTCCTGTAGTCCATATCATGTGTTTGCTTCAAATGGCTCATGTTTCCCCTGGTTAGACTTAGAAACGGCTTGGTTTCTCCGACAGATCACCTACACGACTTTCGGTGACGTCACGTTGTTAGGCATTATAATGAGTACTGCGTCATCTTCGACTGGATCATGTAATCGAAAATTGATCATAAATATTTGTGGTTAACATGTGCGTAAGGAACAGAAGTTTGTTTCTTTTTTCTGTCGTTCCCCACACTGGCCACCACTTTTGTTGCTGAGTTATTTGCCGGTTGATGATCATGCACTGAGTATGGTTACTTTAGTGATCTCTTGTTAATCGTGCTTTGTTTAGTATTACGCGAATTAGGGTGAAGGTGTTCATACAACTCAGTAGCATGGTATGAAGAAGTAGTTCATGTAACTTGAACTCAGCAACATTAATGAAGTAATTAATTCCTTCAGATTGAGTCCGTAATATTTAATCACATGTACACACAGGATGATCATTTCAAATAGGAACAGAACATAAGTCCTTATAAGTCATGCATAAATTAATCAATAACGTAGACTGCTGGTTTACGTGTCAATGTCCGTTTAAGGATACAATGCAGTATTGTCGTCAGAACATCACAGCTATATGCACGCGCAGCTAGACATGGCTACCTGCCGACAGTGAGACTGCGAGTCTGAAATATTTCATACGAATTTGACGATTATTCTTCTCCTTCTGAGAATTCTAGTTAAATACTAACCTCCATAAATTTCCCTCTCATATAGAGTTCTAGGACTGACCCTGGTCCATCAAAAAATGCATATATAAATGGCTATATCATGCCATTGAATTGGAAGGTTAGAAAAAACGCAGCTATTCAGCTTGGTGGTCAAGTAACAAAGGGTAGCGTTTCTTAGTTACCGACTGTGACCCAAACAACGCTATACACGTCATAATCGATCGTGTATAGAGCGTTCAATAATTGAAACATCTATCGCAATATATTAAATGCCTTAACCTTTACAATTGCACGTCTGATAACCTTTAGCAGACGGCGTTAATATCATATACCGTAACAACAGGTCAGATTTTTGTACACGCTAGTAAACACGTTCTGTGTGTTGAGAGATTTTTCTTAATTGGGGGGCTGTATGCTCAGTATTTTTGAACACAGCTCTACTGACTAGCTGTTAGTTTGTTTTTTAAAAATATGATAAGAAATCTGGTCGAATGTTCTATGAAATAGTTTTGGGGGGAAAGGCGGATGAATTCTGCTCACATCTCAAGCTGCGAGTTCGCGCTTGAATGAATTGTACTGAGCTGTTTTGAGCAGCTGATTTTTCGTGACAGTACTTTGCTGGCAGAGCTTGAAAATGAACGCTTTACCATTTTTGATAGTGTGTTCCAGCATATATCCTTTTGGAAAAGGAATTTTTGATAATTGGAGAATGCACGTAATTGTAGATTGAGAGAGAATATATTCATATTGATTCTAAGCCAGGGATATTACGGCTTACTTATTATGTACTGTGCATTCAACAAGATAGAGAGTGTATATATTCATATTGATTCTAAGCCAGGGATATTACGGCTTACTTATTATGTACTGTGCATTCAACTGAAGATAGAGAGAGAGTTTATATTCATATTGATTCTAAGCCAGGGATATTACGGCTTACTTAAGTACTGTTTATTCGTGGGATTATTCCATGGATATGTTATAACTGATGCTGTATGAGGATATGGTGAACTGCTGATGCTTTATGATTTGTCGTGAACTGTAACCTGATGTGAAATGTCGTCCCATGATGTCTGCGTGAGTCTATCGTTAATAAACGTTGAAAACGTTACTCTAGTTCCACCACTTCCTGACTTCTGCGTGTTGCTGTAGTGCATGAGTGCAGTAGATGTGTAGTCAAGTACCTATGACATTCGCGTATATTGACATATGCATAAGTACACCTCTGTCGGCCATCCATAAGCCCGACACATGCTGATTGCCTTCATCAGCGAAAGTTAATAATGACATTTATCTTCTTCTTGAACCCCACCAGTACCTTCTTCCACCAACTCACTTTAACAAGGAGGCATTACTTTTTGACCGTCCCTCGTATCTTCGTCTTCTCTATTCAGTTCTGGCCGTTCTGACTAAGAGTTGCGTGCCAATCACGGACACCCAAGTAATGAGACCAAAAACGTGAATTATGTTTCTTGAATAAAAATACTTCTCTGCAAGGTGCGGAACTTCTTCATAAGTTCGGGACCATCTTAACGATCGTTGAAAAACAAGTGGCAGCCTTCGAGAATATAATAATGCCACACAAAAATTACTCAATTTCTCCACAACTCCGGGAGCTCGAAAAATACGGCTTGCTTGGACGAATAAAACATACGAAAGGTACAGAATATTAGCCGTTAAAATAAATTAGCGCCACCACGTTACTTCATTGACAACCGGTGACGTATCAAAGTATACAGCGTTCAATGCAAGTTAAAGATTGTTCAAAAGCTACCATAAAATAAAAGAAGCAACAAATAAATGATTTGTTTATACCGGCATCTTTTGGGTTACCAACAAACACACTTCCTCTTATTCTTTGGTCCTTGGCACTGACAAACAAAGCAATCAGTATTCATCACGTCTGGTGGCATCTTGCAGGGAAGCAACACATTGTCTCCACTTTGTTTAGTCGGCAGCCATTGTTAAGGAAGAAAGTTAATATGTCGTAGTATATTGCCACATGCAGGCATATAGACATTGTTATTTGAGGAGTTATGTCTATTTGTGGTAATGCATGGTGTTCCATACGGCCTTAAAATAAATCAGAGCCTCAGTAAAAAAGGGTAAGGGTTAGGGTAAAGTTTATAGCTCCTCAACCTAACCCTAAAATCCTAACCCAAGTCGTTACCTTAACACCGTCCTACTGGCTGTCATTTCAACCGAGACTTTATTCATTCACGAATTTTCAAACAGTAAATACCACTCAAACTAGAATCATTCTTAAATTCATAGCTCATCTCGAAAACAAAATTAATACTGTAATGAAATCGTTTTTCGATCATTTAAAATTATCTTTAACTAAATTTATCTACAGTTAATTAAAACTACAGTTTACAAATAAAATAAACTACAACTAAAATTGACTTACATACTTAGTCGTTCCTCTTCTACTGTGAGGTTTAGAGGTTTGAAAGTGAGAGCTCAATACTATCCTATCGGATTCTAGTCCTCGGTCCTTCAGAGATTGTCTAATGTTATCCTGGAGGTCTGGATTCCTGGCTCTAAGATCAACAGCAACTAACATTAACTACAACTAATTCCCCCTTAAATTAACAATTCAACATTAAAATTGAAGAAAATAGTCATTTTTGAATTTTTTTCACTAGTTAAATTACCCTGACAATATATGACAATTAAAAAAAAAATTACCACGCGATTTTAATAAAACATACATATTAAATATTTGATTTAATTTTGATACATTTAGTATGATATTCATTTTGGATTGAAATTGAAAAAAGAAATTGGAGCAGAGGAGCATTCAAGATTTTCTATGCTCAGTTTTCGCTCTAGCCCCGGGCAAACATCTGCTTCCCAACTGCTCAGATTTTTAAAAAGTGTTTGCTGCGTTTCTGCGTAGCGCTCGCTTTCAACCTTTATCCATTGTCACGGGTTGCCTCCCCTTGCTCTGCAGTAGTGGTCCATCATCATTCCTTTCCGTTCCCAGTGGAACATAGGGCTGAAACAGTTGCTCTCCGTCGATTTCTATTCTGGGCTGTCTTTTTCAGCTGTGCCCAGGTCATTCCAATTTCCTTAACCTCCTCTTCCACAGTTCTTCTCCAAGATCTCCTTGACTTTCCCACACTTATTTTCCCTTGTGGGTTCCAGTCAAGGGCACCTCTGGCTATGCTTGATTGTTCTCTTCTGAGTGTGTGTCCTATCTATCCCCACTTTCTTACCAAAATTTCCATTTGTATTGGCTGTTGGCCGCATCTTTTCCTTAGTTCTACATTTGTTATTACATCTGGCCATCTTATCCGTCGGATTCATGTATTTACAAATATCTGTAGTTTGGAGGTGATACTCTTTGTGACATGCCATGTCTCGGAGCCATACAGCAAGACTGACTTTAAATTTGAGTTAAGATTCTGATTTTGTTCTCTCTGGATATAACTGAGAAGTTCCATATTGGTCGAAGGGCATTAAACGCGCATCTGGCTTTTTATTTTTCTTAGAACATACGTCACCATTGGTTCCCCCTTCCTTGTCTATGTTTCTCCCCAGATATGTAAAGCTTTCTACTTCTTCAATAACTTGACCATTGATCTTCATAGAGTCCATCTGCCGATTATGTATCCTTATTTCCTTTGTTTTATTTACATTTATGTGTAGTCCCATCTTTGCTGCTTCTGTTACTAATCTATTTGTTTTCTCCTGCATACCTTGCTGTCTATGTGATAGAAGGCACAAATCATCTACAAAGTCAAGATCCTCCAGCTGTTTATTGAACGTTCACTGTATTCCTGTCTTCTCTCCTTCTGTTGTTTGCCTCATAACCCAGTCTATGACCATGAGAAAAACTGTTGGTGATAGCAGACACCACTGTCTGACCCTGCTGTGCACTGTGAATGGCTCTGATAGTTTTCCGTTGTGCATTACTTTGCATGAGGCCTCCTGGTAGAAATCACGGACGATTTTAATGAATTTCTCTGAAATTCCAAAATGTCGCAGGATTTTCCATATCCAGATTTTCTTGAAGACCTGCTGTGGCAACTCTGTAGTGTATGGTATGTCTGCTTTCAGGGCTTCTGCTGGTATTCTATCTATTCCTACAGCCTTCCCACAGCGCATGAAAAGAAGACAGGTAGGCGTGGCTAACTATAAGTAATGCGGATAGCGAGAGAGGCATGGCTTACACGTAACCAACGCACATGCTAATTAGAAAGCGAGGGAAACCCACGTTGGACGATTTGCTTGCAAACAAAAAAAATGAGGGGTGACTGTGGGAGTAAAGCAACTGATCGAGATGTTCGATTTTCATACTCTGTCACACCTGACACTCTTTTTCACTTTCCTGTTTAGCTACCAATATATTGTGAGCAGTTGTGTTTTCTGTTCTGCATCTTTACAGCTGTTCACTAGCTGTTTGATGTCTCTTTTTTCCCTTAAGGTTCCATGTGTTTTCTGTGAGCCATTTTTTCTATTGTTTATTTCTTTTGCCAAGAACTTCTTCATATGTACCTCGTATTCCTAAATACTTCCTGAATTGTGCACCAATGATTATCTATACTTTCCTCTTCAAGGTTCTCCAGTGCTTCAAATCTATTTCCTAACTTTCAGTTGAACTGAACTCTTGTGTCTTTGTTCATAAGGTTCTGGGTATTCTATTTCAGGCTTACTCTTTCAGTTCTGTTTTTGTGCGCCTTCAATTCTATCCTCAGTGATGCCAGGAGAAGGTGGTGGTCTGACGCTGCGTCAGCTCCTCTCTTTACTCTAACGTCTTGTAGGCAGCATGTCTATTTTCTTTTTATGGTGAAGTGGTCTATCTGATTTTGCGTGAGCCCATCCGGGGAGTTCCATGTGGTCTTGAGTATGTCTTTGTGTGGGAAGATAATCCCTCCAATGACCAGGTCATTCAAATCACAGAAGTTTAAAAAGAGTTCTCCATTTTTATTTCTGTTTCCTATGGCATTCTTTCCTATGATCAATTCACAGTTTTTGTTGTTGATACGTGTCGTATTGTTAAATATTCCATAGATGTTCTCCGTGGCCAAGTAGACTCTAGGGGCAGTCACACAACACGAAATCAGCATAACTGCACTGAGCAGACAAACAACTCCTTCACGATTTTACAAATATGCATTTTTAATCGACTTGACAAAAAGCTACATGGTTGTCACGAAGTGTTTTGAGGGTATTTTGCACGTATGAATGTTCCCATGCTCCAGCGGGAGTTTATTAGTAATTTGAGTTGTGAGTTGGGAATGCTTGCCTTGTAATATTTTAGTTACAAGCCATGTTGTGAGCAGAGATCAAGACAAGCTCCTAGCTATAGTTAGGCGTGAATGAAGATCAGTGGAGCGTGGAAGGTTTTCACGTGTTTGGTGAATACTGTCGCGAAGTGTTTTTGAGGAGAAAGGACAGCTTGGATGGAATAGAGAATAAAGATAATACTGTCTTATCGATAGTCTATGAGTTCGAAGAAACTGCCTCTCCTCGGGAAATAGTGTACTAGAAATCCTTAATGCAAAGAGAATTCTGGCAACTAAACAGGATATTTTCTGGACGATAAATTCTTCCTCAGGAATCCTACAAAAGGACTGTGTAAAGCACATAGGGTTGAGACAGAGATTTGGTGTCCAGCCACATTTAAAATATCCCGACCCAATAGAAGTTAATTGAATTATGGCTCAGCCCCCAGGGTGTAGATTTATATTTAAAACAAAGTACAACCCAAATAAAGTTAACAAGAAAAATAACAACAAACGCTGTTAAGTTAAATTGAATAAAAGGGTATAGAATCTTACATATCTGAATTTATATATAAATATGAAAAAAATTTAGCTCTACTGTTAAAAAAAAACAACTAGTGTTGCATCCTATGGACAGTAGATCTCTTTTATTGCTGTACTGCTGATAGGTGTTATACTCATCTCTCCGAAGGCCTGTAGTAGCTGCGGAGATGATTTTGGTTCGGACTCTTTTGGTTTGGTCTGCCCCAGCACGTTGGTCTCATAACACTTAATAAGTTCAGAGGGTGTCAGAGTTTGCTTCCCTGGACTCAGTGCACATCACAGATAAGGATGGGGTAAGTTACCTCTGCTGAATACCTCTTCTGCTTATGGGATGTGTGGTATGGTTACTGGGTGATAGGATATGGTTTGGTATGGTAACCTGGTTTTTAGGGTATGGTGGGTAGGGGTAATCTTTGGTACAGTGCACTTGTACTCTGGTTTGTACCCTGGACCCGTAACCTGGTTTAGTACCTCGTAACCGCTACCTGGGTTAGTAATTTGTAACCGCAACCTGGTTTAGTATCTGGTAACCGCAACCTGGGTGGACTAGAAACAATTGAAGTACCGTTAGTGGTTTCCAGAGTAATCATCTCCTAAGTCTGATGGCTGGTAAGCGTCCATCAGAAAGTAAATTAACACAATGCTAACTACTATTCAGTAACAGTGTGTTATCTATTATCTATGAAATACTCCTTCTTAACTGACATTATAGCGTATCTTGAGTTCTCAGTCTCTATCTGGCTGTCTGCTTATTTAAAGCAGTGGTTTTCCCCATGTGGGCAATGAGTTTCATAAACTGTGAGGTATGGGCTGGGGTCATTAAATGGTTGAGAACCACTGGTTCACCTAGTGCCCATAGAGCAGTATTTTAATTTTGGGGTCTCTGTCAACAATGGTTTGAGAACCACCGGGTAATAGTTTCCTTTGCTGCTTTAACATGTTGGGGTGTCATTGCTGCCCAGGTCTGAGAACCAATGATTTACATTCTTGCAACTTAAGCAGTAAATCATGTGGAGAGTAGTCATGGTCTCAAGGCTTGAGAACTGCTCACTTGCATTTTGTCAGTCAAGTGGTAAATTCATTAAATAGCTAAAATAATTGTAAACATTCTTAAAGTTCTGGTTCCTGTAGAAAATCTCATTCATGTAACTGATAACAGCATAGTTCTTCAATCATACAACATGGTATATGCATAGGACTGCATTAATTACATATAAAGAACATTCCATGATGCAAAAATTAATGTCCCATATTTAACAAAGGGAGAAGAAGTGATTGAGAACACTTGTATCAAGTTTGTAGTCTTGACAGAGAACACTGAAGCCTTATAAGAATAGATAATAGAAGGACCACTAATACACTTCTGTTTTGCTTGGATCAATATGCAAATCCCAAAAAAAACAACAATAATAAACATAAATTATTAAACCCTGTCTTATTTCTGTCAGGCTGTGAAATAAAGATCAGTGGTTAATTAGGTCTATGACCTCAGCAAACTCATACATTAGTTTAAGTGATCTGTAAATATGTAAATAACAATTATTGACACTGAAAATGGAAATGCATTTAAAACTTTGTTTAAGAAAAAGTTACTGTAATAATAAACTGTGGATAAACATATGATTATTCATATTACAAAATCTATAGTATTAGATTACTAACTTCGCTCAACTGAATTCACTACGGATTCTCGCAACAATAATTGCCCACTCTGGGGCCCATAGAGTCCGTCTGCTCCAAATGATGGTTAGCGTTCTAATGCTTAAAATTCCCTCCCAAAATTCCAGCTGTATTTTGGGGTTGACCTTTTGTGTGGCATTGTTGCAAATGCTATTTTGGTCACAGGGATATCAAGTTATCTTCAATTTCACTGGCCCTAGTCCCACCGTGTACTTTCCTGATTTACGTGCGTCCAATATGTGACTTAAAGGGTCGACTTCCGGACTCGTCGTAGAACTGTGTTTCACCCTTCAAGTGGAATGACTTTCGCTGGCTAAGGGAATAATTTATTGCCCTTAGGCCATGAGAAGGTGAGCTAGAGAACACTTTGAAATCTAAGACTAGGGGGAGAAATACTTTTGGTTTTTGTCTAATGATAGGAGCAATTTGTAGAGGGATAAAATAATAGACAGAAGAAAAAGTCGGGGAGAAGTCGTTACACGACAAATACGAATGAAAGGGGTCAGTCAGAGAGAGATGTGTGTTGGGTCAGTAGAGAGTTGAGTCAGTAGAGAGCAGACAGTAGACAGGAGACAGCGAAGAGCGTAGAGAAGAGAGGGTGGATGTCTTTAGTAGTGCGTGCGTAGAGGGCCAAAGTTGTGCAGTGGATTTATGAAGTAGCCTATTTTGTGGCTGTAGTTATTCCGAGAATCAGAGTGATTGTAGAATACCAGGGATTTGTTGTGTCTCCAATATTTGTAATGGCCCTGCGCCCATTGTGACTTATTTGTGATATTATATATTCACGAAGATTGATATGGTGTTGGAGTTTGTGTATTACTCCTTATACAGTGAGCTAGACGAGCGGTGTATAAGTGTTGTCTGATCTTCTACATCCACCCACATACACCCTACTCGTCACATCTGATGGTCGTCTATTTGGATGTACCAGTGAACCCAAAGTTGTACAGCACCAAAGTGATCTGAGGCTTATAGTCAGCAGCCTACAGTTTGTTTTTCAACGCAGCGAACTGTGACAACTTTACGGTAAATGGACGATTTTGCACTGATCAAATCAGGGTCAGCTGTCAGCTGTAACTGTGTGCTGACGAATAAACAGTGTGCTAGGAATGCTGTCTTACAGGTCTGTTTACATCGATTGCTTGTGGCTGCTGTGAAACGGTATTTGGTGACCAGGGGAACCTGTGTTGTACCTAGAGGAGGCTGTCTAGAGCAGTCTGTTGTGACTAGAAGATCTGTGGAAAGCTGTGAAGATTTCGTGTTGCAGTGTTCTACTCAACACAGCGTGAAATGGAAAACACGAGCCCTGTTTTTCACTGTGTGTAGCCGGTGGTGCTACAGAATCTGAACTGAGTGTGTTGTGCCGTACAGTGTGTCGTCTTCATACTTTCATCGCCTTGGAACTTGCTGAGGCCATTATAAACAGATCTACATGCTTGGAATTTAAGTATTATGTAATTGTTATGTGAATATTTAGATGTTGCTCATTTGTTACTATTGGAAGATGATTACTATTACGCCTAAGTGTACAGTCTATTTATTAATAAGTTATCTGATAAATAAGTTACTTATGTAACATTCTTTCGTGCTCTAGTATGCTAATGATCTAGTAGTGTGCTGCACTAAGTTTCTAATTAAAAGGACATTTTTGTTTTATATAGTGCTGACAGTGTATTTCCTAAGAAATCAGTAGTTCTTCTCGTATACTGAGTATTTCTGTTTTCACATTCTTCTCTTTTTAGGTCTGCTATTTTCTTCTTTCCGTAGTATCACTTATTTTCTACTTCACTTTCAGTGTTGCTGTTCTACTATCGTGAGTTTTCACTCTTTATTTATATGACCTTATATGTGATATAGGTTTAGGTTAGATTGCAGTTATAACTAATTGTATATCTGCTTTACCTATAGCTGTGCCATTCTTGTCTGCCTTACACATTACTTATATCTGCTTTACCTATAACTGTGCTAATCCTCTCTGTCATCCTTCTTCTAGTTCTTCTGTTCCATTTTTATTGGGTGTTCTAATAGCTTGAATGATATACTAAGTGTGTATTAATATTTTCCTCACAGGAACTGTTGTAGTGTTTGCGCTTCTTAAAAGTTACTGCTGCAGAGGTGACTTGGGGACAACAGATCAGATCAGTTTATTGCCATAGCCTGCCATTCCAGTACACCAGAAAAAGCTACGTAACCTTAGTTTGTTTTGGTTCATCATTCTAAGGCCATATTTCATTTATTTGTCCAGGTTTCTCTATAGGCTTCCCTCGGCATTCATTGTTTCAGTGTTGTTGTTGGACGTTACGATTATGGTATTGTTGCTGTCGTTTTTGACGGTTTCATAAGACGTAAATCTATTTAATACTTTTGACGATCGAAGGTAGAGAACTGTATGTTAACTCCCTGGGTCAGGTTGATTTGGGGTTATCTTCCCTGTGTTTATTCTTTGTGGTTGATCTGTCTTAAGACGGGGAGGGGGGGGGGGGTTAGCTGTTCTCAGATCTGTTCTGTCTATGCATGCGCTAGTTTTTAGCGCGAACGGAAAAGACTTCCGCCTGTGAGTGATGAGCTGGGTTCTGCCGGACTAAGATGTTCGTTGTTCTTCTCTGCATTACCTGGGGGGAAAGATAGTCTTCTGTGTAACTGTGATGTCAGTGATTCTCCCCAGAGTTATTCTGTTCGTCTGGAATGACGACAGTTGTTAATTGTGTATTTCTCGGATTCTGTCCAAGATAAAAAAAACTTTATTATTATGCCAAGATTGCAGAACATTTAGTATGAACCTGTGAGTAGCGCTCACAGTTCTTGAGATCCAGAGTCCATAATATGTGCTTGACGTAGTTACTAAGTCTATTCGTCGAATTACTTTACAGAAGCACAATGAACATATATTTATATGAAACCCGCATTATGGCGGTATGTTTCGGCATGGAAGATAATGCCTGCCTATGAAATACACAGTTGTTCATCAATTATTATGAGGCCCGACATTACGGCCTATATCTTTGAGCAGAAGAAGAAGTGTCTGGCGGGTGAAGCCAGATGAAGTCTTGACTTTATCAACAAGTTCACAGACTTTGATGTTAAACAACTATATTTGTTAAAAGACTACCTGACGCGTTCAGTCAGGGGCCCTGAGCTACAGTATGAAAATATATATATATATATATATATATATATATATATATATATATATATATATATATATATATATATATATATATATATATATATATATATATATATATATATATATATATATATATATATATATATATATATATATATATATATATATATATATTATCAAGCCAGCGTTACTAGCATCATACATACGAGCTATGCAGGATTGATTATGCTCGATGGTTATATGCATTACTACACATGAAATGTCCATGATCCTTTGTGCTATTGACTGTGTTGTCTGTCAACGTACTGTTGCCGTGATAAATGTTGAAGAAAAGGTCAGCTGCATTATACACATCTATGACTTTTACGTGTGGTGGAATGAGTTTGTGTGTCCCTGAATAAGAACCTATACGACTTCGTGTTCTCGATCTGCTGATTACACACACCATTACTCACTACAACATCTTACTACTTGTTCTGCTCATCTGAGAACCAGGTATGCTGTTATGTGTGATTGACTGCATTACACCCTGGCTGTGCCTCACGCTGTTGACCTAGATACACGCAACACTGTACTGTCCAGGTGATCAACAACACCCCTACTCAGCGACACTTCAACACAATACCAGATTTCACACGAGCAAACAGACTTTAACATCTTATACTTTAAAGCGCTCATTAACATCTGGTAGAACGACCCTAACAAAACAGCCGGTTACATCTGGTGGGCCAGATTCGTGGGTTTCTACATAGCATTGTGGAGTGACAGATACGCAGCGAACAGTGCTAAGCAGGTAAACGCTTTATATTGCTTCATGGACCACAGCTGCTTATGATCTTCATTTACGCTGTACGAAGGAGATAAATATCTTTCTACTTTTTGACAGTCGTCAATGGACATATATTGTTACGTTCAAGTCACGTTGTTTACGTTAAAGCTCAGGAGGTCAAACTGTTGTTTACATACTACATTCTACAAACATATCGACGTTGGATCTTCCGGTTTCAACTTGTCGAGAATGATTTTGTAGCTACACTTTGGAGACCACTACCTGTTGTCAAGTTACGGTGACCTTTAACGGTAGATCGTCTGCCATTGTTGTTTATAGTTGTACCGCATTGTACTGCATCTTTGCGGGTGTTTGAGGATTGTGCTTAAAATAAGTGGCCCGTTTGTGTGGTAAACTGTGCCTTTATTTACGTTCAGCTGAGCCTTCCTCTACACACATTCTTTATATTGTGTATTTACATATTACATGCATTCAGTGTTTTCATGTTCTTTGTTTACATGTTGTATTAGTGTGTGTGTTTCGCGGGTTGGTTGGGTCTGGTGACTCCTTTAGAATATACCACGTGACAGAGGTTCTACTGAGAGCGTTTTCTGTAGGGACTGTGCAAATTTTCCACAGTAAAATTTGCTAGCGACAATTGTTGCTATTTTTGTTAGCTGTGACGTAGTGTACTTTTCATCGTTGTTATTGTTATTTTTTCTCTTTTGTTTTGATTTCATTTGTCTGTATCTGTCCGCCTCTCCTTCCTTTCATTTATTTCTATACACCTTTTTGTTTATAACAGTGTTGTCATGTGTTTTGATTTTTCGCAGTTATCATTGTAATTTTTTACAACATTAGTTTTAGTTAAGCTTTATTTTTTCATTTGACTTCTACGAACGTTTTCGGTTGTTCTATATTCTTGTCTTTGTATTGTTATCGCATACTTGTTCATTATACACAGTCTATATATATATATACTTGGTCATGAACTATTATTGTTAATATGGTGCACTTTTCAGATAGAGGTTATTTATGATCATATTATTATAAAGAAACAAGGTGATTATACAAGTTTTGATTAAAAGACTTGTCTCCCACGGAGATTGGGATAGAATAAAGTGAAGTGAGTATACAAGTCTAGTATTACAGACTTGTCTCCCATTGAGGTTGGGATAAGGTAATTTGTTTAATTTTTCAGGTCTGATCTCACATTGTTAGGCAGAATGTCTTCATTACACTACTTTATTGAGCAAGGGAGATCCCTTGGGATGAGTCATGAGGAGTTAAAGATATTTGCAGTTACTCAATACAACAAGGCGCAGACATTGGAGATGGATAAACAAAAGGCCGAAGAAAAAAAAAAAAAAAGCTGAGGAGAAAAGATTAGATAGAGAAGCTGCTGCTGAGGAGAGAAAACTTCAAGCTGCTGCTGAGGAGAGAAAACTTCAAGCTGCTGCTGAGGAGAGAAAAGCACAAATGGAACATGAGGAAAAGGTATTAGCTTTGGAGGTGGAGAAATTAAAGGTGATGAATATGAGTGCTCCTCAATCAACTTCGGGTAAGATAAAGGAGAATACTTATAAGGTCAAATTACCTCCTTTCAATCCCCGAAAGGACGACATAACCTTCTACCTTGATAGATTTCAATTAACATGCGTAACGCATAAGGTAGATAAGGAACAATATGTCGGACAACTGATGGAGTTACTTTCAGGTGAACCATTAATTACTGTAATGGCAGTAGAGGAAACTGATAGAACTAATTATGATGTTGTCAGGGCAACATTACTTAAAAGATATCAATTAAAAGAAGAAGATTATCGTCTTCGTTTTAAGACAATGCTACCAGAAACTGGAGTAGAGTTCTCTGACTTTATTACTAAGATTCGTCTTACATTCACACGTTGGATTGAGCTGTCTAAAACAGAAAAAAACATATGAAGCCCTTATAGACTTATTACTTCGAGATAAAGTTATGTCATCTGTCAATGAGTCTTTCCTTGCTTTTATTCATGAGCGTAAACCTAAGGACATAAAAGACATGGAAGAATACTGTTGCCAGTATGTCACTGCACATCCCCATGCTACTGTTAGCAATTCTAAGGTGAAAGAAGAATTGCCGGTTGCTTCTGCAGCACCATATGGCCCTAACTTTATGAATAAATTCCAAGGTGCTCAACACAACTTCAATAAGAAGAGCAATCGTAATTATGATCAGAATCAGGGTAACCCATCACATAATGGGTCTTCTTCAAAGAACTGGAGGCGATCTGAAAGTCCTCGTTATTTCGGGTCCAATAATTATGGAAACTTGCGGAGAGGTAGTCACTATAGACACTTTCAAGGCTATCCTTCGCGGGGGCATCGAAACCAAACAGGTAAACATTATAATCAATGGGGTAATGACAATAGTGATTATGGAAACTGGGATTCGAACCAGAGCGGTGGTCAAGGTAGATCAAACTATAATAATTTCAGAGGGAATAATAATCGTGGTAGATCCAAAAAAAAGAGTACGGGATTATGTACAAGTTGAAACTCCCAATTTTCAACGAATCCATAGATTTTATGGACTGTTTTTGGAGAGGTTTCAAATGAAGGCAACTGCCTTAAAGATTAATAAAGAACTGTAGGGATCACTGTTGACAGATTATTTAACAGGGTCAGCATTAAAAACAGTGTTTCAATTAACTGTGGAAGATAGATTAAATTATGACATAGTGAAGGAAACTTTGTTACGCAGGTATAGGTTAAATGAGCTGGGTTATCGGTTAAAGTTCCACAGTGCGATGCCAAGTAGCGAGCAAGATTTTGCGGAGTTTATCGCAGATATTAGGATGTTATTGAACAGGTGGATTGACCTATCGGGCATTGCTAAAGATTTTGATGGCCTATATGATTTGATCTTACGTGATAAGGTAATGTCTTCATATAGCCCCGATTTGTTAGCTTTTTTCAGGAGAGAAAACCGGAAAATATTTCGGCAATGTCACAGTTAGGGCAGCAGTACGCAACAGCACATCCAGGCAGACCAATTCATAAATCGGCGGTGCCAGAAACATTTACGACATGTGCGGCCAAGTAGAAAACCTTCTGGTTGTTTTAAATGTGGGTCACAAAGCCATGGAGCAACGTTTTATGACAATCCTGAACCTCTGTCTGTGGCCGAGCCTCAGACTAGTACTAGGGGTAGTCCCCAAAAGAGCCAGTGTGAGGAGTACAGATGCTTTGGATGTAGTGGTATTGGCCACCTTCAATTTGATTGTCCTAATAGCAGGTTTGAACGCGCAAATTTGGTGGTAGTCTTAGATACATTTAACAGCGAGAGTTGCGATGGGTGCAAACCTTTGTTTGATAAAAAAGAAACCAAACTTGATTTGTGGACATCCACTTCCTTGCTTATCGGCAGTTCATACAGACGGTAATCTAGTCTTGCATCCAGGGTACGTAGGACATAAAATTGTGTCTGTGTTGAGGGATACAGGTTGTACGACGATTGGCGTGCGTAGATAATGTATACATGAGTCTTGTTTGTTGGGTCAAACCACTCGGTGTATCACATTTGGGATTAGAGTTGAAGTCTGTCCTCTAGCATGGATAAATATTGATACACCATTCTTATGTGGCAAAGTGAAAGCTTTTGTTCTTGAAGATCCGGTCGCCAACTTGACAATTGGAAATGTCCGTGGTATCAAAGAATGTACTGATGAGGATGTCAAACTATGGAAGCACAAACATAGAGACGGTACTTATGGAGGAACTACAAGATTGCAGGGAAAAGCTGATGACATTTTACAGCAGCTTCAGCTTAGGGTAATTCATGTGAATAGCATGTCATCTGGTAATGTCCTTGTTGAATGTTGCTTTATTTAGGTTTGTTTTCCATTGGCCATACTGTTGCATGTCGGTTTCTGACCACTGTTGTAAATTTTTTATTGTGACATATATTTTTCTCGTGTCATGAAGTGAAGATTAGAAGTGGCCGACATGGTGTGTGTGTATAGATAAAGCAATATTCGCGAATGGGTGTAGGTCCTTGATCAACTGTTCATAGTATACACACTCTTCATACCACATGCAGAAGTCAGGAAGGTTGAAAACGACTTGCACGGTTCCAACGATTTATTACGATAACATCACATTGACATCAAACAAACGTACTATCATTAGGACAAGGTTCAAGTACATCCACCTCGTGTAGATAACATACGTTCACTGCGTCTAATACAACAGAGACTCTGGCAAAATTAGCGCGCATAAGTGCCGCGCTTCCATATATACCATATTCTCTGTGTTTACTCTGACAACCAAGTCATATAATTCTTTGGCAAGATTAAGCCGCATAGATGCCGGGCTTCCATATAATTTTCTCTGTGTTTCCTCTGACAAACAAGTCATATAAATCTTTGCCAATATAAGCCGCATAAGTGTCAGGCTTCCATTTAATTTTCTCTGTGTTTCCTCTGACAGACAAGTCATATAAATCTTTGGCAAGATAACAATATCAATATTTCCATAAACTCTCCTCCGCACCAGGAGAAAGTCACCTCAATGTCAGCTAACCATCTTAGGCTGGTAGCATCATAATATAAAGTTCTTGGCTACAAAAAAAAGTTTAAAGGGTATTATTACCTTCACTGCCCTCCAAGAATCAAACACAAAACATACGCCATCCTTGGCTCTCAGAAATATGTCAGAATTATAACAGGGGAAAAATCTCAAACATTTTTATCACACAGAAGACTCTGTTTCCCCGTTCACACAGTCAGAGAAGAGTCGCTAAACACCTTCTCAGCTCAAAAATCCCGGGCAGACTGTGTCGAGATAAAGTCTTCCGGTCCCGCCAAATCATCACGCATGCGCGAATAATCGCTTGACGTGAGTTTAGCTCACACGAGAACAACCTGCAACGGTCTCATAAACTGTTCTAGAAAAACTTAAATAAACGAATAGCAAGACAAGGGAGGTAACAACTAAATCTGACTTGTACCAAAAAGTATACAGCCAGTAAATTCCCTTTGACCATAGTATCAAAAAATCACCTCCCTAACTTAAAACCGACTGACCTTAACAGTCCTGGTTGCTGATATTCAGTATTAAATTTAATTTCACCACAACAAGAGGATGTATCGCTTCCAAAACAGTTTGGTCAACCAGAAACTAACATTGGGAGGTGTATCAAATCAGCAAATAATGGGGTGAACGTCAGATGAATATTCCAGAAAATGCAGTAAATGAAACGAAGGTGAATTTTACTTTGCCAGAAGAAGGTGAATGTTATGGATCTGTCAAATATCCTGAGACAGACCGGAAGAAAAAAGAGCGCCGAAAGCTGATTGAGAAGTATCGCAGAGGGAGTCATCATGCTCGTACGTCACATGAAAAACATTACAGAAGAGAAACCAATGACGTAAGAGATTTCAGGCACTTTACAGGAAGCCTCACGAGGAGTAATGATTACTGTGGTAGTTTTCAAAGTGAACGTCGTATTGGAGTTAGAAACAGATACAGAGGACAAGACATAAACAGGAGATTTTGTTCTTACAGACCAAACGATAGTGAACGAAGAGCTGCAGAAGAATACAGATGTAGTTTCAGAAGGGGCCTCTGACGGAGTGTTTTGAGGGTATTTTGCATGTATGAATGTTCCCATGCTCCAGCGGGAGTTTATTAGACATTTGAGTTGTTGTGAGTTGGGAATGCTTGTCTTGTAATATTTTAATTACAAGCAATGTTGTGAGCAGAGATCAAGACAAGCTGCTAGCTATAGTTAGGCGTGAATGAAGATCAGTGGAGCGTGGAAGGTTTTCACGTGTTTGGTGAATACGAATGAAAGGGGTCAATCAGAGAGAGATGTGTGTTGGGTCAGTAGAGAGTAGAGTCAGTAGAGATTAGACAGTAGACAGGAGACAGCGAAGAGCGTAGAGAAGAGAAGGGTGGATGTCTATAGAAATGCGTGAGCAGAAGGCCAACGTTGTGCAGTGGATTTATGAAGTAGCCTATTTTGTGGCTGTAGTTATTCCGAGAATCAGAGTGATTGTAGAATACCAGGGATTTGTTGTGTCTCCAATATTTGTAATGGCCCTGCGCCCATTGTGACTTATTTGTGATATTATATATTCACGGAGATTGATATGGTGTTGGAGTTGGTGTATTACTCCTTAGACAGTGAGCTAGACGAGCGGTGTATAAGTGTTGTCTGATCTTCTACATCCACCCACATACACCCTACTCGTCACAATGGTAATAGATAAAGAGACCCAAAGTCAAATGCAGTAATATATATTAGTCCAGTCCGTTCCCTATCAAACGCTGGTCATTGGCAATCTTTCAAACTTTATTTAATATAGTCCTTTGGACATCTTTATGAATAAGCACACATTTCCTTACTAGAATAAGCCAGGGACACCTCAACCAAGTATATTGATGTCCTGGTGATGGAATAATTCAGGAAAAACACAGAATACTGCAGGAGCTCAAAACACATACGTCCGCTCACTTCCAAACACAAGCCGCATCTCTCTTCCAGACGATCACCTCACTTCTGCTTCAAATTGTTCACGTCTGCCCGTAAACCATATCGGCATGACGTCACTTCCTTTATTAATAAGTGACTCCGTATAAAATAAACAAAAAAGGAGCCCTGTTGAGCTGCCTATTATATCGACATAAACGTTATAAATTTTAATCATAAGTTATTTCCGAATAATGCTGTATGGCTGAGCAATTGTTAGCTTATTATTGCTCATACGTATGCTTTCGCACTTATAATAACTGAATCGAACGAACGAACGAACGAACGAACTTTATTTTCGAAGGGTAAAGAATTGGGCGCGCAGGCCCAATCAACTAAGATTGATATGTTATAAAATAACATGTAACACATTTAATAGTCAGTTAGTTTTGACAGATTAAAATGAATAGACTGATGGTGAATTTTAGATGAAAAATCAATTTGTCTTCATAGGTACTGGATAGAGGGTTTATATTTAAGAATATTTCTGTCCTTTTGCGGTGTCTTTTATAAGCACTTAGCTGGTATAAGTGTGTCCTGCAGGAGCGGTTTTCGTCGATTCATTTAAGATGATGGCTCTTCACAGTTTGGTAGCTTAATACCATGATCTTTTAGACAAAATAAAAACAAATGCCTCTGCTGGCTACGTTTTCTCATTGTATAAACATCACGTGATGTCGCTATCTTTAACCTGCATTCCCATTATTTCTATGACAACTGTCGGGTAAATTCAGCGTGCTTTTCTTGAACGCTGACCCAGCCGAATCCACCGCTCATTTCTTTTCCCTTAATGCTTAATTAATTTTTATTTTAGTTAAGAATCCCACTTATTAGTTTATTTCAAACAAAAGGTAGTTTTATATTTATTATTACTGGGCTCCAGCATGAATAAATGGGCTCCGGCATGAATAAATGCTGATGGTGGTAGGTCATACGGCCACACTTTGCATATCTCGATAAAGCATGAGCGACAACATTTGAAGAGCCTGGTATTGCCTTGATTACATATTGAAATGGTTAGAAAAGGATGGCAAAGTGGGCAAGCTTTGGGTTCTTGTGATTTGCCTTCTTCAATGAGGAAAGGAACTTTTGATCTGACTGGATAATAAACGGGTCGCCCAACAAAAAACGCTCGAGCTTGACTACCAGCCAGATAACAGCATGCAGCTCCTTCTCTATCACCGGGTACTTCCTTTCTGCATCACTGAGTTTCCTGGATATATAGAGGGTTGGATGCAATCTTCCCTCGAACTCTTGCATCAGTGATGCGCCGATAGCTTTTGAACTAGCATCTGTGCGGAGATAATAATTCAGAATTGTATCTGGTAACCTCAAAATAGGTGGCACAGAAAAATTTTGTTGAATATAATTTAACGCAGCCAGGCACTCTGGTGTCCAGTGCACATGGTTAGGTAAACCTTTTTTTAGCAAGGCAGAGAGGTTTGCGGCGACAGAAGTCTGTAACAATATGATACATCTAAGAAGTGTCACATAGATAGAGTAGAAGATGATTAAGAGAGCTTTAGTAGTGACAGTAGTGAGTGAATTTTCAGGAGAGATTCAGGGAATCGCCTGTAAGTATTGGTTTTTGAATTATTATGTACATTGATGAAAGTTTTTACAGGAGAAATAAAACTGAACTCCCAGGTCGACAAGCCATATGAGCATTGAGAACTTTAATGACCAAGCAAACCAGAGAAGGAATTTAATTAAATATTGAAGGTCAAGCTTGGTACCATCATCTATTAAATGGATGATATGAATGAATCCCAAGAAGAGAGTTACATATTTTTCATCAGAGAGATAGAGAGAGAGAGAGAGAGTTCACAGTGAGTGAAACAATGAGTTGTACACGGAATTAGTTAAGACGAGTAAGTGACAGCGATGGTCGACTTCTTTAAGAACTACTTGAATGCTCTCACAGGTAAGTAAGGAATATATAAGGTTGGCTTCATGTATGGAACTATAGGATATTCTTTTCCAGAAGCAGATACAGGCAGGTCTGACCAAGTTTTGTACAGGAAGAATAAAAGTACAAAATAATGAATTGCATAATGCTGATCAGGTGTATTAAGGTATACTAAAACAGAATTTAAGGAGGCTAAATAAGTACATGGAGTTGATAGAGGAACAAAGGGAGATTAAGTGTCTACACATATATGAGATAAAGAAAGTATACATGAAGCAACTATGCTACAACTGTAGGTATGTTCTATGAAGAAGTATCTACATCATTGAAATATATTATATGTAAATAAATATGTTTTTGCAAGAGGAAAAACAAATGCTTGAGTCGATCCTTGTGAGATGTTGGTGTATGCCAGACTATTAGCCTTTATATAAATCCACTATACGATCTGTCAATGTATATAACAACGGAGAAGGGAACGAACGAATCAAGGGTTGAATGAAGGAAGAAAAGTAGTTCATCCAAGAATTACCAACTCTGGCGGAAAGGGCCAGTACTCATATACTATTATCTTAACTTGGAAGATATACAAAGGAGACTGGTGTGAGTTACTTAACTAGGCCTGCCACCTAGTGAGAACTACCGGCTACATATTATTACTAATCGATGCCGTAACCAGTCCTTAGGTGCGGTGACATAGTATTACTAATTGGTGCCTTTGAACCAGTTCTCGTTTCACCACTAACGGTCACAACTGTAGCGTCACACTTGGGGCCAACACAACAAAATAAGGACGTCATGAGAGAAAAGAAAACAGGTCCACAAGAAGTACCGAACATGGTCACATCTTATAAGAGTAAAAGAGCAGTAAGGAAGACAAGACAGGAAGATTTATATACAGTGCATGAAAAGTACCAGTTTGACATCGAATCAGAATCTGATTCGTCTAGAGGGGAAGATAGAGTTATAGACTCTGACGAATATGCAGAAGGATACAGGTCGGATGAGCTCGATCATAGAACAGACGACGAAGGAAATAGATTTTATTGGCCGAAAAATGAGAAACGTGATCCTCGATGTATAAATCAGATCAAGACGAAGATAATTAGCAAAATGGTTGAACCAAGTGTAAATGAGATAAGGAAGGCAATAAAAGATACCCTAAGAGGAGCCGATCTTAACACCTTGACAACAAGAAAGGTGCGAGAATTGCTGGAAGCAAGGTTTGATACAGACTTATCAGAAAGGCGACAAGAAGTGCACAAACTTGTAATCGAAATGCTTAATTCATCCTAAATTTACCATACCCCCCAATCTGAATGGGATAATGACGAAATCAGACCGTTCATACATTACAGTGATACAGCTGTTTATCCCACACAGACAGATCCTGATCGTTATACTCAGCGACAAACAGAGACGAGTCTACATACCGATCCAGCATCATATAATTACTCACATGAAACAAACGGTAAAACAGCAACTAACCTATATCAAAAAGAGACAGATATAGATACGTTGGACCCAGAAAGCAGTGTAGAGAAAGATCCGAACAAAACGTCGACACGTTTCCAAACAGAAAGAAGACTCGCCAGTCACGCCCCTCCCCCAGCTGGATTACAATCATCAACGATTTCTTAAGCTTGCCACCACACAGTCAACGTCATTGTGGTGAAAAATTCTAATCCACATATATAAATTAGAAAATAAATGTAAAGCCAAACGAAGTAATTCAATAGAAAGGAAGAAGAATGGTGAAAGAACAGTGCGGTCACAATAGCGTACGCCTGTGTTGTAGAACGCCATAATGGCTGAACAAGAAAACCCCTTTTTCTGCTCCGTCTGCATAAACTACACGCGTGTCTAAAAATAAAACGGGTACTGTGTTTCTTAGAAAACCTTGAGATACGCAAACTGCTTAATGACATAGATATAATACTACATTAATGTCATTATAACACACTACGTTAACCTAAAAGACAGACGGGCTTAGAAGAGAGAGAGAGAGAGAGAGAGAGAGAGAAAGAGAGAGATGCACGGAGGAACGCATGCAATACTACCACGTCGTCTCGCGATTAAAAGTGAACGCCAATCCCACGCGAAAGGCATGAAGACCTGGTTTTTTCAAATAAACAGTAATAAAAAACACTACCAATACGAGGTTAGGTTTTGAAAACAGGTTTAAAATCTTATTGGGAAACATGACATTCTACTGATTTATGTCTAAGCTCCTGACATTAGCATGACAGTACAGAAGACATCCTATGATAAAGAAGTGAACGGGTGGTAAAAAACAAATACACGACTATCCTATAATAATACATATTTTGAACGAAGCCACTTGGCCCCATTAAACTTATATATTTGTGTGCCTTAGGACTTGCTGACAAAGAATATGTTGTGTTACGCAAGTAGGCTAGTAATTAACAAATTATAGCCAAAATACTA